>CM053598.1:50148820-50163604 GCA_028646575.1 Pseudocheirus occidentalis | reverse complement strand
CAGTCCAGCAGCCCAGCTCCCACATGCTGAGACAATCCTGCTTCCTCCAACAGGAAAATTCCAATTCTGTCTCTCTCTCTGGAATTATTGCTTATATACACACACTGGCCTCCTGTCTCATCCAATCCCCTTCTTCCATGTCAACAGGGGAGTTCATGCCTTCTCAACAGTGGACAGGGCTCACACCTTCTATACTTAGCCCTAAGTTACTAAGTGCTAAGTATCTGCTAAACTGATTGCTGTTATATACATATATCCTCCTACATGTATGTATACATATTATACACACACACATTTATATTCCCTTCAACTATCCTCATACAGAGAAAAGTTTCATAAATTACAATTATTGTTTTTCCATGTAGGCATGTAAATAGTTCAACTCTGAAAAATTCCTTATGATTTCTTTTCCCTGTTTACCTTCTCATGCTTCTCTTGCTCCTTGTATTTGAATGTCGGATTTTCTATTCAGCTGTGGGTTTTTCATCAAGAATGCTTGAAAGTCCTCTATTTCATTGAACAACCATATTTTCTCCTGAAACATTATACTCAGTTTTGCTGGGTAGGTGATTTTTGGTTTTAATCCTAGTTCCTTTGACCTCCAGAATATCATATTCCAAGCCCTGTGATCCCTTAAGGTAGAAGCTGCTAGATCTTATGTTATCCTGATTGTGTTTCCACAATATTCAAATTGTTTCTTTTGGGCTGCTTATAATATTTTCTGCTTGATCTGGGAACTCCAGAACCTGGTTATAATATTCCTGGGAGTTTTCTTTTTGGGATCTTTTTCAAGAAGTGATCAGTAAATTCTTTGCATTTCTAGTTTATCCTCTGGTTCTAAAATATCAGGGAAATTTTCCTTGAGAATTTCTTGAAGGATGCTTTCTAGGTTCTTTTTGTGATCATGGCTCTTAGGTAGTCCAATAATTTTAAAATGATCTCTTCTTGATCTATTTTCCAGGTTAGTGGTTTTTCCAGTGAGATATTTCACATTGCCTTCTATTTTTTCATTTGTTTAGATCTGTTTAATAGTGTCTTGATTTCTCATAAATTCATTAGCTTCCATTTGCTCCAATCTAATCCTGAAGGAATTAATCTCTTCTGTGAACTTTTGAAATTCTTTTTCCATCTAGCAAATTCAGCTTTTTAAGGCATTCTTCTCCTCATTGGCTTTTTGCGCCTCTTTTGCCATTTAAGTTAGTCTATTTTTTAAGGTGTTGTTTTCTTCAGTCAGGTTGTTGACTCTCTTTTCATGATTTTCTTGTATCATTTTCATTTCTCTTCCCAATTTTTCCTCCACTTCTCTTACCTGACTTTCAAAATTCTTCTTGAACTCCCCCATAGCCTGTAACCAATTCTTATTTTCCTTGGAATCTTTTGGTGCAGGAGTTCTGACTTCATTGTTTTCCTTCCATTCCATGCTTTGATCATTTTTGTCCCCCAAAAAAGGAATCTAAGGTTTGATTGCTGTTCTTGCTTTGCTTCCTTTGCTTGCTCATGTTGACACTCAGTTACTTGACTTTTGAGCTCTTTGCCACAGCAGAATTCTTCTTCCAGAGAGGAGAGCTTTGTCCCAACCCACTAGGGTTTTCACAGCTCCTGAAGATATTAGTTGGGTGCCCTCTTTGCTGCCTCCACAAGCTCTGGCTCACTGGTCACACACCTCAGGACCACCACTCAAGACTCCAATCCATATCCAGGTAGGTTAAAGCAAGAGCGATTACCTTTCAGAATGGTTGTTTGGTCCCCCTAAGATCTGCAAGCGAGGAGCTCTGAAGCAGCCACATGGAGGAAGCTGCATGAATACCATGCCTCCACCACTTCTTGCTTGGCTCCGGGGGAAGAGGCCAAACTGGGCTCTGTCCCCGCCTCCCCAGTTCCAACAGAGTTCAACACTGACATTTTACTTCATCCTTGGCGTTTATGGGTTGAAATTTCTGGAAACTGCCACAATTGCTGATGATCCACTCTCCTGAAGTCTACTCCAGCCACCGCTGGTTGGGGCCACCCTGGGGCTAAAACTGTGGGCTCAAATGGGGCTAGGCTTGGCTCCTAGTGTGCTGCAATGGACCCTTTCTGCTAGGCAGCCTTCAGTGGGAGATTTGTTTTCCTCTGTCACTTTGTGGATTCTGTAGCTCTAAAATTTGTTTAGAGTCATATTTTATAGGTATTTGAGGTGGTTATGAGTTTTTTGCTTCTATGCTGCTATCTTGGCTCCACCCTCCCCATTAGAATCTTGTACCCCAAAGAGATGTATTTGAGGATATTCTTTATAGCTGACTGGAGATGGAAGAAGGGTGTGTTCATGCACATGTATTGCAATTGCCGAGGTAGCTAGGTGGTACATAGAGTAAGGAAGATCTGAGGTCCTATCTGGACTAATTTATTTGCTCTGTGTGTTCATGGTCAAGTAACTTAACTTCTATTTTACTCAGATCCCTCAACTATAAAATGAGAATAAAAATAGTATCTACCTCACAGAGTGTCATGAGGATCAAAAAAGATGGTATTTGTAAAGTTCATAGCACAGTACCTGGCACATAGTGGGCACTTCATGAATACTTATTTCCTTCTTTTCTCCATTTCCCCATCCCTTCCTCACTCCCATCCTTCCTTCATTTTATTCCTTCTTCTCCTCCTTCCTTCCTCACCTCCTTCTTACTTCCTCCCTTTCCTCCTTACCTCCCTCCTTCTTTCCTTCCTTCCATCCTCCCTCCCAATCTGCATCTAGATTGAATGATATAATGGTATGGCAGCTCCTTCAAAGGTGACTTCCCAATTTCAGTTCTTCTATTGGAAAAAAATTCCTTCTTTGATATGAGTTTCCAATACTCCCTTCTGTTTTGAAGGTTCCTGGGCTGTGATTGGTGTGGAGCAAGGTGTTACCTGCTACCTCCACCTCCAGAGCTATGGTTTTTCATCTTTAAGAGATGCCATTGATCAAGGAGGTGGGTTGAGCAATTTGCTCAAGGGTTGTACAGCTCAGGACAAGTGGAGGGTCTCAGCTCCGGCCCCATGTGCTATGGGTTATTTGGACCCATAAAGACATTTATCTATGGAGTTCTTTGGCTTTCCAAGTGAAAGCAATAGAAAGTGAGCCATTCATCGGAACATGGCTCTTTCCAGAAATTCTTCCTGTTCAGTTTTGTGACCAGTGGCAGAAGAAGGCCCTTATATAAGTGCTTATGGCTCTTCCCCTGAGATTTCACACAGGGATGCTAACTGAGATCCTGTAGGGCCATAGACAGGGAGCAAGTTTCCAATACACAAAAAACTTAACAAGGGAAGACAAGGTCTTCCTTATTAATGTGGTTGTGCATGAATGTGTGTGCATCTATAGAACATCTTGCAAGCAGTATCAAGTCATTTACATTCTCATCACTCTGCAGAATGAAGTTACACAATTCCCTTGCAGTTAGCAAATTCCAAACAGCAAACATATCCTTACACATATATGAAGAAGGGTCATAGAAAGCAGAAACTAGAAACTGGGCAGTGAATAATGGCAGTCTTCATTTAACAGTTTGCAATAACCAAGGTGCAAATTTGGACTGGACGTAAGGTAAAGCATCCTAACATTCTTTTTTGTTGTTGTTTGGTTGTTTTAGTCCAACTCTTTGTGACCCCATTTGGGGTTTTCCTTGACAAAGATACCAGAGTGGTTTGCCATTTCCCCCTCCAGCTAATTTTAGATGACGAAACTGAAGCAGAGTTAAGTGACTTGCCCAGGGTCACACAGCTAGTAAGTGTCTGAAGCCAGATTTGAACTCAGGAAGATGAATCTTCCTGCTTTCTAGACCAGTGCTCCATGCACTGTGCCACTTAGCTGCCTATCCTACCATTTAGAAATACAGTTATCCCTTCCACATCATGTCAGGGTTAGGTGTATGGTGCTCCTTTGGCTCTCCCTTAGTACCATAGAAGTCTGAATTATTATGGTATTAAAAGATAAAATATATTGATATTATATAATACTATACATATATTTTATACATTTCTGAGTTTCCAAATATTTTTTGTGTCTTCTGCTGGCCTTTATGTGTTGTCTGTGGCTCCCACAAAACTCCCCAAAAGTTTCTTATGCCCATCTGTGATATATGGAAACCACCATGGGGAAAGTCACAATGTGGAAGAGATAACTATATTCAATGGAAGAATGGGCTACCTTGAGAGACAGTGGGTTTCCTCTGGTGGCCATTAACCAGGTGGATTGTAGAGGGAATTATGTTTTAGGTGTGGGATGGTCTGGATGGTCACTGAGGTTCTTTCTAATGTTGTCTTTTCTTGGGAGCCAGAGGGAACTGGGGAAGCTTCAAAATTCAGAGGTGATTGATGTGTTCTCAGAGACAAAGGTAAAGCACTCATCACAAAACCCCTTTAATGTCACCTCTTCCCACACCACTCCCATTGACAACCACTCCTCCACAGAGGCACTCCCCAGTCATTCCTTCCTCCACAAATCTCCAGCCAGGAGGGAAGCCATGTTCTCATCGACTCATAAATCTACGTGAAACCCTTATATCCTCTGCCAAGAGAGGTTAACCACAACTACCCTTGGGTTTAACGGGGTCACTTAAGCCTGTTTGGCTAAGTTCCTCATCTGTAAAATGAACTGAAGAAGGAAATAGCAAACCACTCCAGTATCTTTGCCAAGAAACCCCCAAATAGGGTCACAAGGATTCAGACATAAATGAAACAGTTCAACAACCCTTGGCTAGCTAGGCTTCTAAAACATTAACTCAATTCCCACAACTTCCTATTTAGTATACCGTTAATCCCCAACGACCAACTGCTTCAGCCAAGCAAAGGCCTTGTTGAGTCACGTACTGGGTTTCCTGTTTAGTGTCATTTGTCCTTGGATATGGACCCAGTGACTCATAGCCCCTCTTACTGCTTACCTGGAGTTTCTTTAAGGTCACAGTACTTGGCAGAGGCATGTCAACCTGTTTTTATATGTCTGTCTCCCCCTGGGTATTCCATTAGAATGCAATCCTACAGGTGGGTGAGTGGATTAGGTTTAGAGATACTCCTGAGAGCTATGACCAGCGATTTTTACTCCCAGAACAATTGGCCCCAAACACTCTGTGAAGTTAACTTCTTGTGTCAAATTCATTTGGCAGTCAATGCAGGGTTAGGGCAGGAGGAAGCTCATCTGTGTAGTGACCATTGAAAGATGAGAAAGAAGATGGTACCTTAATTATTCTTACTAACTAGGTAGCAAGCTAGCCCTGGATTTGAATTAGAACTACTGTCAACACCATCTACAATTTGGCATTCAGGACAAAGCCCTAGTTACCCAACCCTAGTTATGTTTCTGTTGCTAGGTAGGAATTAACTGGGAACTTTCCATTTGTTTGTTGATTCAAATTGACATTTGGAGGCAGTGGGAAGGGGAGGAGAGCTGATAATCCTAGGAGAATAATTTTGTGACAAAGATAATTAAAATAGATTTTCATTTAGAGCTTTGAGGTTTGCAGAGCATTTTACATTCATATGTTGCCTGCTCTTAGCATTCTACCTACCTTGTGAGGGAGGTACTAGATGTATTAGCATCCCCATTTTCCAGAGAATTAAATATTTTGCACAGAATCGCATGTCTAGTGTCAGGATGGAGATTTGAACCTTGGCTTTCCTAACATTGAAATCTAGCATTTTACTCATCATACGTCTTTCAGATAAACCTCTGCTATCTTTCCAAAAGGTCTTTTTGGAAAAACCATTATGTGGGATTTTGGCCCTTAGAGGACAGCTCAAAAAGGCAGGTTGTTTTTCTTCTTTTATTTTTTTTAAACTCAGGATAATTTTAAAAGTCCAGTGCAAGAGAGAGGCGGTCAGTATCTCCCATCAGGCTGCTAATCGCTGTCTCTCCACACCCATCTCCTGACCCTTGATGGCCCCAGTAGAATACAGGCATTGATTGAGTGCAAAGTTAATTTTTCACATATCAATAAATAACAACTCGGAAGCCAGCAGTCTCTGAACAGTGTTCAGAACAGAATGTGAAAAAAGAATACAGAACTGTTCTCAGAGGGGGAAAAATGCCTAGGGATTGTTTTTTCCCTCCCCCGCAAAAGGTAATTTTGAGCCACAGCTTTTTCAAAAGTACATTCCATCATAATGCTTACTGTAAACAGTGCCCGTAGAAGGGAGAGGAGAAATTGGAAGGGCACAGTAAATAAAAGACCATACAAACTACAGACAACGGACTTTGAAATCTTTTCAAAGACAGAATGTAAAAAGCCTTGAGGTTGGAGTAAAAACAAAAAAATAAAACACCCAATCAAACAAGAAAACACACACACACTCAACCAGGACATGCAGAATTCTTGAGAAACTTGGCCTCTTGGCCTACCTGGTTAGTGAGGTTGAGAGGAATTTCTTCTCAATGATTTATTCCAAGACTCTGAAGATAAGACCCTGGAGAGCTCCCCTTCATCAAACTATAATAACTTCACTCAGAAGTTGTTGATTGAGTCATCAGTCAACAAGTGGTTTATTAAATGCTTACTATGTTCTAGTGGGCAGCTGGGTGGCACAGTGGATAGAACCCTGCATTTGAAGTCAAGGGGACCTGTGTTTGAATCTAGCATCAGATACTTACTGTGTGACCCTAGGCAAGTCACTTAACCCTGTTTGCCTCAGTTTCCTCATCTGTAAAATGAGCTGATGAAGGAAATAGCAAATTGCTCCAGTATCTTTGCCAAGAAAACTCCAAGTGGGGTTAGACATGACTGAAATGACTGAACAATAACAACAACATGTGCCAGGCTCTGTGCTAAGGCTAGGGAAAGAAATAAAAAGCAAAACCACCTCACATTCTAATGTGGGAGACAAGATGTAAATACTGAGAGTTATGTATAAGATCAAAGGGATAGAAGGCAATCTTGAGAGGCCATAGGTGCTCTGCTGGGGAGGATGGAGAATGACTTCCAAGGAAGCCAAGAAGCAGAGGAATCAAAGGTAACCTTTGTCCACAGGCTGCAAATAATCTCTGCCTACTTAGAGGGTGACCCAGCATGCATAGTGAGGGGCTCCATGGTATAACAGATAGAATGCTTAGAATACGGGACTTGGGTTTGAATACTGGTCCTGACATTAGCTGTGTGCTCCACAGCTGACCATGTGAGATTGCTTAACCTCTGTGGGCCTGAACTTTCTCATCTGTAAAATGGGGAAGAGAATGCCTATAGCTCCTATTGCAAAGGGTTTGGGTGAGGCTCTAATCGCAAGTTCTTTAAAAATTAAAAAATTCTTTATGATTCTCTGTTATTATTGCTGTTAAATGAGTTAGAGAGGAAGTTGCCCCTTTGGTCAGGGTTCCTTGCAGGGGAGTGATTTGTGGAACAGTGTGAGATGTCAGCAATAGAGGCATAATAAGTCACCTTGATGGCACTGTGGCTTTCCCTCTTTTCCCTGTCCCTGACCTAGGAGTGAGAAAATTATATCCACTCAGCCTGCAAGTTTATTAGTGCCAAAACATTACCCATATTGGGTGCTAACTGACTCAAGGGGGCTAATGGGCCACGTGGATACTGGGGGGTGTCTTTTCATGAAGTTAATTTAATACCAATGGCTTTAAATCAAGGAATAAAAGGAAACATAACAGTGACTAAAGGTACCCTGCACATTTGATAGGCCAGAGTCTCTAGTCCCTTCAGCCTCTATCAGGCTAAGTTCTGGATTATTAAATCAACTGCCTAACACAGATCCCAATCAAGGTTGTAAGCTTCTTCATGGCAGGTACCATGCCTGAGGATTGCAAAGAGTACAGAGATGGTATGTCCTAAGTCAGCGGTTCTCAACCTGTGTGTTGCAAACCCTTTGTGGGTCAAACGACCCTTTCACAGGGGTCGCTTAAGACCATGGGAAAACACATATTTCCTTTGGTCTTAGGAACCAAGACACTGCTACTCTATCAGGTCTGCCTACATGCAGATACTCCCACATATGAGTATTAAAGGCTCAAGTATTAAAGGATCACAGCATTAGGCAGGTTGAGAACCACTGTCCTAGGTGTTTAGGACAAACTCGGTGAATGATTGATTGATTGATTGAATAAAAGTGAGTTTTGTCTAATCAATCCCAATACATATGAATATACTTTGAATTACTGGAACAAAATTGAATAGTTGCCCCGTCCCGTCCTCCCTGTCCCCCTCCCCCACCCCATCATATATGGACTTAGTACTTCTTAAGTTCCTATAAGAAAGCAATCTATGGAATGGGGAGGAAGCCGAAGAAATCTTACAATCAAGTGGAAATCCTTCTCATTGATGATTAGGATGTCATAGTCCTTGTCATAGTCTGCCAGGAAAACCGAAAGAGAAAACTTATAAGAATTATCTTGAAGGCTATGATAAAATCAGCAAGTTAGAATTTACTGAATATCTATTGTGTGCCTAAACTGTGATAGGTACCATTGGGAGTGTAAGAAACTACCTGTGTCCTTGAGGAGTCTTCTAAATGAAGACCAAGACATAGGAAGTAATTTGGCATGTAATTAGTACTCAACAGATGCTTTTCATTTATTCATTCATTCATTCATTCAGATCCACCACATATAGTGCTCCCAAATGTAACCACTTACTAAGCTCTATGTTATTTAGGATCCCCCAAACACTCTCTTTTCCATATGGAACAACTTGGCCCAATCAGATATTTACACATTCTGGGTCTTTAAAGTCACAGACCCCAAAACGTTACACCATAGCACCAGCGAACGGTACAGCCAATCTCAGGACTTAGAGAAACCTGTGAATTTCTGTTTAATCGCTCATTCTCTCTGCACTCCCAGACTTGACAAGGAGAGGTACCTGAAGTCTTGTTAAATAGCCTGAAAGTGTTCAAGGTTAGAAATATGCTATCATTCACATACTGACTGAAACCAAAGCACTGACTTAAGTTGTCACCATTTGTACACACACTAATGACATGTTCTCCATTTTCTATATTCTTAGACTCTGCTCACACTAACTTCAGTATAATACGTAGGCGCCAGTTTCGTTACAGGTTTACCCCACCAAACACTAGGCTCTGGTGAATGTCAGGGGTGGTGAGGGAGGGAGGGAGGGAGGTGGAAAATTATCAATTATAGTACTGGCAGCTGTGAGCACTCAACCCTGTTAAATAATTATTTGCCTTTCAAAGGAGCTCAGTGGTAATGTGAGGAGAAAGTTGGACCCTAGAGTCAGGAGGAGGACTTAAGTTCAAATTTAGCCTTGGACACTTCTGAGGTGTGTGGCCCTGGGCAAGTCCCTTAACCTCTGTCTGCCTGAGTTTCCCCCCCTCTGTAAAAAATGAGAATAATCTCATGAGAGAGAATATCTCTCATGGCTGTTGTGAAGATGAGATAACATTTGTAAAGCTCTTTGTAAACCTTAGAACATTGTATAAATGCTAAAGAATAATGCAAGACACTATAACAAAATACTACGGTTTTTTGTCCGGTTCTATAATTCAAAGAAAGAATTCATCAATAACCAATATTGTCCTTTAGAAAGGCTATTCCAGGGAGATGATGGTTCCCCCGGAAGGTGATAGATGTGCTGTGCTCTGTCCTAGTCAGACCAACACTACAATACTGTTAGCAGTTTCCATATTTTGTCGTTGTTCAGTCATGTCTGACTCTTTGTGACCCCATTTGGAGTTTCATTGGTTGGGTTTTTTTTTGGCAAAGCTACTGGAGTGGTTTGCCATTTTGTTCTCTGGCTCATTCTATAGATGAGGAAACTGAGGCAAACAAGATTGCCCAAAGTCATCCAGCTAGTAAGTGTATGAGGCCAGATCTGAACTCAGGGAGATGAGCCTTTCTGCCTTCAGGTCCAGTCCTCTGTGCTTTGCCTTTCCACATTTTAGGAAGGCCCTTGACAAATGGTGTTTGAAAAGAAGGGACATCATGCTCCATTTGGGATTCAAAAGCTCTCTTCTAAATTTTTTCAAGGCTAAAATTTGGAAGAAGCATTTTAATTGCCCTGCTTTGTTCCAGAAGGAAGAACAAAGAAATAAAGGGATGAAAGTTAAAAGAGGCAGATGTCAGGTTGGTGTAATAAACCCTCATCAACAATTAGAGTTGAATTGCAAGAATTGTGGGATGAAGCGCTTGACTGGTTCCCCCTTACCTGAGGGTCTCGACGAGAGAAGGCAGATACCCACTTCTCAGCGACAGTGTAGCAGGGAGCCTACAGAGGGATAGGCTGAAATCTCCAAGTTCTAAAATGCCTTTAATGATTATGAGGTCGGGTGAGCCGACTTCCACAACCTCCCTAGGAACACATCATCGTTCTTTAGATTTTAGGCCATGCACACTCTCTCATTCAATCCCCTTTGGGACCAATGCCATGCATGTGTGAGATAATAGACTAGTGTCAGGGCTGGCTTTTTTTCCTCGAAGGCCTGCATTAGTGGTGTCATTAGTGCTAGGTTGCAATCATCGGCACTCAGACTCTTAATGAGAGAGAACCGTCCATTCACATCTGTGGTTCCTGACCTGGCTCTTTGCTCATGAAACATCTGCATTTGTTGGACAGAAGAGCAGGGCAGTTCATGTCTGCTGCTGTTTCTACTCCTTTTGACAGAGAGCACCGGCAGCCAGCAGCCAACTTTAAGGGGCTTTTTAGGCCTTTGAAAGCAGCATTTCATTAAACACCGTGATCCTCAACCCCACAGGAGTTAGCCTGACCTCGAAGCTGCCTTTCTATGGTCTGCAAAAAAGCCCAGACTCCTCAGAAGAGATTGGCAGCCAGCGTTAGGGCAAAACTAATTCTGAGGAAGGCATTGGGGTGTTGAAGTGGCTGCGTTTTTAATATTCTCCCACAAGATTGCATAATGTTATGGCTCACAAAGACCACATGGTCTCTCAAAAAGGACAGGCCCTGGGATTTGAGCTGTGGTTGAGAACTTGAAAACTCCCTCTGGTTACTGTGGGGCTAGTACCCTTCCCAGAAAGACTCACAGTACTCCCTACACCCAAAGCACACTTTGAAAACAAGAACAAAGCTTAATTGTGGCATGAGCAAGATCAGCTAATAAGCATATACATTTGTATGTGCTCTGACAGACACTCCACAATACCTGCAGGAAATCCAGCATCCTATTTATCCCCTGGGCTCCCTGCTCCCCATCTTGGACCCAAAGCAAGGTGCAGTCAGGGAGATAATAAGTCTGAGAGTTATCTTCCCACTCCCCTCCTCTTGCATTCCAGAGCAGAACAGCAGGGGATCCATGCGTATCCACCAGGCACCAGGGGAAATTAGATGTATGCAGTTTCCTCCTGGAAGATGTCTGAGGTGGGGCTAGGCACTCCTAGCTAAGATACTCAGAGCAATAGAGAAGCATCAACAAATCGCCCTCACAAGTGCCAGTGACTACTTTGTGTCCTACTTTGTCCTTTTTCTTAAAAGGACAACACTTAGGAGATGTTCTTTGATGCTGAGGAAGTCTCCGTTTTGCTCTATGCACCTCTCTAGCATTTGGGGTGTGGCTATAGGTACAGCAACAAGAGAGCTGATTTTGGTGTCAGATGTCTGAAGAACCACAAAAATAATAATAGCTAGCATTTGTTTAAAGCTTCAAGGCTTAGAAATCCCTTTTATAAATATATCTCATTTGGTCCTTACATTAATCCTATCAGGTAAATATTAGTGTTGTTCAGTTTGTATCTGACTCTCTGCGTCCTCGTTTAGAGTTTTCTTGGCAAAGATACTGAAGTGGTTTGCCCTTTCCTTCTCCAGCCCACTTTACCAATGAGGAAACTAAGGCAAACAGGATTAAGTGACAGGGTCGTACAGCTAGTGTCTGGATTTGAACTAGAGAAGATGAGCATTTCTGATTCCAAGCCCAGTGTTATATCCATTGCATCACATACCTGCCCATTATACAAGAAGAAATTTAGACTGAGAGTGATTAACGGACTTGCCTAGCATCACAAAGTTAGCTAGAGGAAATATTTAAACTCAGATTGTCCTACCTCCAGGTCTAACATTCCACATCCGTGATACCACCTGGGTGTTGTTTATTACCTCTGTGACTTTGCACAACTCCTAGTTTAGAACAGTGGAAAGTCTCCCTGCCTTGTTAAGTTCAAATTCTGCCAGTGACACCATCTGTGTGTCCTTGGGGCAAGTTTTTTTTAACCTCCCTCTTCTTTAGTTTCTTGATCTTTAATTGATTAGACAAGGTGGCTTCTGAGGTTCCTTCAAATTGTAAATCTATAATCCTTCAATTTTATTTAACCTTTTAAAGCCTGTTTCCTCATTTATAAAATGAAGACAGTTGAACTAAGTGACCTCTCTGTTCCCTCCCAACTCTAAATTTATGAATATAAATGATACTGAATTTAGTTTCACAAGTTTTATATTACATGGTGAGAAGGATGATTTGATTCATCCAAGAGTCAGACTATTTCATGTCAAATGTTTTGAGGAAAACATCACATAGGGCAACCACTCTCATCTCTAAATTGTTCCTTGGAACTTCTGCCAAATATAGAATAGACAGACGAGGGGGCTCTTCCTGATGCCTGTGGGCTGAACTTTCTTCTGCTGTATCTGTCCCTGCTTCATTTATACCTGTTCCATCAAGGTAGAACACCTGTACTGTGACTATCCTTAGACATCAAGCAGGTCGTTCTCAATATGCCTTTACTTGCATACTCAACGCATACAAGATATATATAAGAGACAGAGAGACAGAGAGACAGAGAAAGGAGAGAGAGAAAGAGAGAGAGAGACAGAGAGAGACAGAGACAGAGAGACAGAGAGAGACAGAGAGAGAGATAGACAGAGAGAGAGATACAGATGGAAGGGAGTGATAGAAAGAGAAAGACAGGGAAAGATAGAGACAGACACACAGGCACACACACACACACACACACACACACACACACACACACACTGCCCCCAACTTCCCATCCTCACTGTCCCACTCATTCTATACTTATTCAAACTCTTCTGCCTCCAGTCCTGTTACTACCAAAATGCAATTGGACCCCAAACAAGAAAAGAAAGTGCTCAGTCTAAGAATCCATCAAAATGTAAACTCACCATTCATAGCCTTCATAGTAGTAGCTGTGAGTAAGCTGCTTGAGGGATTGTTTATCAGAGGCTGTCACAGGTAGATTTTATGTGTATATATACAAGTCGTTTTATTCTTTATCCAATTCACATCCCTTCATCACTCAAAAGTCTGTTGGTATGAAAGGATGAGACTTCTAAGGGGAAAAGTCCCTCAGAGAGCTAAAAATTATTCACAGGCAGCCAAATATAAGGGAAACAAATGGTGAGAAAGAAAAGAAAGAGGAAAAAAAGATAAAGTGGTAAAGATAAGTGATTTAGAGAAAGATGATTCAAGTGCCTTTCTGTGTGAAGAGTGCTAAGTCACCTAACCATTTCAGTACTTTCAGAGAACTGTAACTGTCAGAGGACAAATTGGTTTTTAGCCCAGGGTGCAGACATCCTCAAGAGTGAGCTACCCCTTCCCTATGGCAACTGCTCTTCTCCTGCTGTTCTCCATCCAGGTTCCTTCTCAGCTCACACTACTCTGCAGCACAAGCAGTTCTGATCTAGAGCTCTTCCTCCCAGACTCTAGATGAGCTACTCCTCCTTCTGGCATGGCCAATCACCAGCATCATGACCTCCCCTCTGCCTTCAACTGTTTTCATTCCAAGTTAAAAAAAATCCGGTTATGGCTCTTAGAAATCAGGTAGAGAACCTTGGTGGGTCTGCTGTGTTACTACAAGGAATGAATTTGAATGTCTGATCAAAGTACTGTGGTCATCTAGAGCCTGATATCAAACTCAAAAAGATGCAACATCACTAAGAATTTTGTTTATTAAAAAGTATATCTATTATATTTTAATCTGATGTGGGCTATCCTTGAGAGTCTTGTGGGCCCGTGAGGTCTAGATAATTCTGCTCTGGCACAGAACACAGATGGCTGCCAGCTGAGGAGTTTAAGGAGGATTTCAGTGAGGAAGTAGAGTCTGAACTGGAAGGTCCAGTTCAGTATGGAAATATAGACATTGGTTCAGCATAGTTGGGAAAAACAATTCAAAGGTAAGAGTCTGAGTCATGTTTGATTCAAGCAAATAGCCTGGTAGACCACAGGAATAAGTAAAGAGATAGTGACAAATAAGAATGGAAATGCTGGTTGGGGCCAAATCATGGAAGGCATTAAAATCCATGCTAAGAAGTTTAGCTTTTAGTCAGCAGGCACTGGGGAGTTATTGAAGGCTTTTGTGGAAGAGGATTACATAATCAGAACTTTATCTTGGGAAGATTAATCAGGTAACAGAATACAGGATGATTGGAGAGCAAAAAAAGCTGAAGGAAGATCAGAGGTAAATATGTGAAAACCTCAGGAATATGGCAGAGGATTAGTTCCATGGGTCATTGGTCCAGTGTTTGACAGAAGTTCCAAGGCAAAATTTGGGGACAGGAAATGATTGTCCTGCATCTTGAAATGTTTTCTTCCTGTTTTTCTTTTTTTTCTTTCTTTCTTTTTTTTTTTTTAAATATTCTTTGTTCTATAAGATGGCTCTTGGAGTGAGAGAAGAGAATTATAAAGAGGAAATTCAGGCTATATAAAAACAAAAGATACCAATAAATTTATGTTAAAAATAGATAGAGTAAACAAAAAAAAAGCAAGGACCCCCTTATGAGGAGATCATCACTGAAATACTGAGAAGGAACACAAACACTCAAAGGATCATGAGTCAGGCAATTTATTACTCTCAGACATGCAAGAGGCAGGAATAGACATCTCTATTGTCTCCTCTCCCCACCCTTC
>CM053598.1:50111213-50141141 GCA_028646575.1 Pseudocheirus occidentalis | reverse complement strand
ACAGTCCAGACTGAGAAGTTTTCACTAATTTCATGTTCCACACAACTGCGCCACCTAGCCACCCCTGCGCCACCTAGCCGCCCCAGCACCACCTAGCCACCCCGAGCTCAGGCCTTCTTGACTATAATGCTCCTCTATGCTGCCTCTTGTTTTGCCCACATTGGGCATTTATAAATGTTTATTGAATGGAATTTAATGGAATGAAGTCAGGCAGTTTAAAACAAATGAAAAAGTTCTACTTTGAACACTAATTGTTGCGGTTTAGGGTGCTGGGAACCCTGAAATGCAAGGGTACAGGGGTTCTACCTTGAAAGAATTCAACCCCACTCAAGTCTTCTTTCAGCCAGAGTAGCCAGGTTTCATTATAATATCAGTTAGGCAGACAAGATTCCTAGTAAATCTGAAGTATTGTAGGAACAGCAAGATTCTAAGAATCTGCACAATTTAGTAGGAGTAAGATTGGAAGATCTGGATGGGATTAAGGAGTGGTAAATAGCCTAGGGTGGGCCAGGTGCAGACAATGAAAGGAGTTAAGTGGTCAGAGAAGCACAGTGATAGGGCAATTAAAGGGATTACTGAGTATTTAAGTGGGTTGGGCTGAGTCAGATGTCTCAGGCAAGAAGACAGTGATCTGGGCATCTGAATGTGTATGGAAAGTTCAGGGTCCATTCCTTTGGACATCAACAGAGGCAGACTGAAGGGCTGAAGGAATCATGGGATGGACCCAAGGGGTCTATTTCTAATGTATTTCCCCCTCCCCCAATTAAACCTGTACTAAATACCCAATATCTGAGGCTAGAACACCTTTCTTGACACATTGCTGTACTTTGGGTACCACACTCCATCCTTCACTGTAATTTCTCCTTCTGGAAATTCACAGTCTGGGAACTGAATTTAGGATCTCTCCGCTAATACAGCCCCCTCCCATATGGTCTCAATTATCCTTTATTTTGCAAAGCTTCTATTAACCTTTGGTATTTCCAAAGGAACACATGGATGTCATAGCAAGAGACTCTATCAAAACATTGTATTTTTCCATCCAAAAATCCTACCTTGCTTGATTTCTAAAGGGTGGCTCTGTGGGGTACAGGTTGGGAGAGTATAGTGTGCTCAACTCTGATTGATTAAATTAAAAAAAAACTTTAAAAACATTTTTCCTTACAATATTTTATTCTAAACTCAGGCAAACAATGAATTCTAATAATGGGGCAGAGATGCTAAGCTGCCCTGTTCAGCCCTGCCCTTTCTGCTTCTTACCTAGGCTGGGTGAGACTCTGGGGGAAGAAAAATCAAATCAGATCAAATACACTCAAAATGCTATTCTTTTCCAGATGCCCAAACAAATATGAATATTAATAGCACGAGATATCCCTGGGTAGAAGTAATTTTGGTTGCATGGAGACCATCATTTCTTTTTTTTTTTTTTAAAGGTTTTGAGCTCCCTTGGAATTCAAAAACAATCAGTAGAAGTTTAGCAGTGTCAACGACCAAGTGAAATACCACCAGTAGTTGCCTTACTTCTTTCTTTTGTTATTAATGTCTTGGCTTTGGGATTTGTAAACACAATTTTTCAAGGTGTTATTGAGTAAAAATATGGTGTCACTTAGAAGAATTGCCTTTGCAGATGATTTCACAAATGCAGGGGAAGAAAGATGTCCCTGGTGACAAGAACATAGGATTTATCAAGAATGCTCAGTTCAAAAAGGAAACTGGACAGAGTCAAGACCAGTTATAGAGTTGGGGATTGGAGTCTGCCATTTTTGTTTAGACATTCAAAAGAGTGGTCTTGACGAATTATGGGATCTGGGAACCCCCTTAAGCTCTCCTTGAATCTTTGAGGTACAGGCTCTGGGAAACCTCATGAAGTCTGATTAAATCTTCCCACTTGATGAGGCATTTGCGGAGGCCATAAGCTTTCATTGTCTCTGGGTCTAAACCTCTGTAACTAGCCTAGCCCTCCATTGTCCATCTACTTCCCACCCTTGAACCTATCAAAATATCAATCCACTCTTGCAATGACCTCATTGACTCCTCCTGAAGACCCTCCCTGAATTCCTCCCACAATCTTTCTGTATATAAGACCCCTTCTTGCCCCCATGTGCGTGAGAGTGCCATAGAATGACCTAAAACAGATTTACTCTGTGGCAGACTTGCTCTGTCCTTCTTGCCCAATGCAAGCTTCACAGGATACCTAGGCTGCTTAAGAGTGTACCCAATATGGCAAACTTTTAATAAACTTTACTTTTCTTTGGCTGAGAAAACTTGAGTTGAATTCATTCAGCAGGACTCGGTGTGTTGGTATTTGGGGGTCTCCAGAACAACCCTAACCCTAACCACATCAGTCTGTCCATATTTCACCATGGAGAAGACTGGTCCTAAAGGAAATTGGGTTCAATAACCCTTGGTCCACACTGATTAAGTGTTTTCTGAGCACTTACTGTGTGCCCATCTTTTGCTAGGTGCTATGATGAATAAAAGGGAAGAAGTCACAATCCCCAGATGTTTCCATATCCTTAGGACTATAAAGGTTGAATTCAGCTCTAGGGAAGGATGAAGGGTATTAGGTAGGCCCTGACATTGGAATGGTCAATACAAGTTTCATGGGTAAGGTAAGTATGTCATTCAGCTGTGAACAATGGATAGAATTCAGATAGGCAGAAATAATGGGGGAGGGCACATGGAGAAATGATAGGTACTCTGGGGCAGGAGAGAAAAGGTCAAGACAATCAATTATATGAGAAAGGTGGCCTAAATAATTTCTAAAAAAAACCCAACACCTTTTTTAAGGGATTGTCAATGAATAAAACATCAAATTCTAAACAATTTCTCTCTCAAAAATGGGTCTGAATGTAGTCTGAGACTTACTCTCAGTTTTACTTAGGTTCATGGTACTGCTGGTAATTATTACCCATTCAAAACCACAGCTCAGAGTCTCTATTGATATATCCCCTTTTTCTAGACCAAGTCAGATCATGCATAAATTTAAAGCAAAAGTCATTTAATGAAACAGAATAGCAAGATACTAATTTAAAAATTATATTTGAAACACTCTCTGCATCCGTTCCCTGACTGCTTCCCTATAGAGTTGATTCAATCTCCACATTACAGTGCAAGGGATATAATTGTGATAATTCTTAATAATTATAAATAATGTAGATAATAAGTAATCATTGTAAAGCATTGAGCACAGTGCTTGGCACATTGTAAGCAGCATATAAATGTTAGCTATTATTATTAACTTATTAGAGGCAGCTAGGTGGTGCAGTGAGTAGAGCACCGGCCCTGGAGTCAGGAGGACCTGAGTTCAAATCCGGCCTCTGACACTTGACACACTTACTAGCCATGTGGCTTTGGGCAAGTCACTTAACCCCAACTGTCCTACAAAAAACAAAAAAATTAAATAAAAAGTATTAACTTATGAGACTGTTGTCTTAGAATATTCTCCAAAGACTGACTAGTTCTATGACGGAATTATGGACAAATGAAAACCATACTGAAAAAAGAGAATACTTACTAAAAATGGAGGGAAAACTCTGTCCCTCTGGCCATGACAAAATTCCATAGCAATAGGCCACATGCCTTCAGTGTTGGAATATTTCTTTGGAGATAAAAAGCACTTGAAAAAGACTGGAACAGTTTTCAGTATATTAGGGTGCCACTGTTAGAATGATTTATTATTACCCTGGTGGCCAGGAGGTGTTTATGACATTTCACATTGGGCTGTGCAGTAACTCCCAAGAAGACCTTCAGATTTAATCTCACAGTCGGTGGTTTGAGCAAGAGAAGATGAAACAATTAGAAAAGCTCCTGTGATTATAAAGCAAAAAAGATAGGAACATTGTCATTTTAACTAAAGCTGATCCTTTTCTTCCCAATATCAATCAAGAGCCTGCTTTTCGTCACACATACACACACCATTTTGCCTTTCATTGGATATGCATCAGGAAGAATGTTGAGTGTAATAACCTCACTTTCTTCATCTATAAAAATAAGGAATTTGGATTGGATGATCCTGTAAGTAAGGTGGATTCAAGTGTATTCTTAAATTTCAGTTTCCCAGGATCCATAGCCATAACAATCTCTTGTTCCCAAGTCTAAAGATAAGGCCCATTCTTCTTCCTTGAAGTGTTGGTCACCTTCTAGGAACATATGGAATCAGTCCTGTGTCCTTCAGAACCCAGGTGTTTTGCCTTATCAGTCACGGATGCCTTATTCCTTTGAACTCTACCCAGTTCACAGCTATAACCTATCCTGTGCTGAGTCATGTAGGCTTTCACGACTTTTGGCTCTGAGCCAATTCAGTGCCGTGCCAAGTCATGTGGGTTATAGCACCTTCTGGCTCTGAGAAACTGTATATATTCTGAGAAATTGATATTTTACCTTGGGGAACCCATAGGGGAACCTGTGTGCCTTGACCAACCCCAATCAAGGCTCCAGGGCTTTTAGAAGAGTATATAAGCTGTGCCTGTCTCGACTGATCCCATCAAGAAGTAGGGGTAGTTCCCCCATTCCTGCCCTTTCCCAGTGCTTTCTTGCCAGCCTCTGTGAGAAGGGTGATTAGGGAAAGCTATAGGAGCAACCTTTCTGAGACTAGACTAGAATAAAGCAAGATTATTATTTTCTTTTTTTGCTTTTTTTTGGAGGGCAGTTGGGGTTAAGTGACTTGCCCAACATCACACAGCTAGTTTTTGTGTTAAGTGTCTGAGGTCATATTTGAACTCAGGTCCTCCTGACTCCAGAGCCGGTGCTCTATTCACTGCACCACCTAGCCACCCCTAAAGCAAGATTATTAACCCTTCTGAAGGTGTCTGCCTGTCCGACCAGATCAAGAGTGAACCTATTAGAGACTGGAGTCTGAAAATTCCAGTGCCTCCTGTGTGTTCTCTGTGAAACAGATTCCTGAGAGTATTTCCAGTTCTAATATCCTGTGATTCTGAGTTAGGAGATTTGAATCCTAGCATCTATTAACACTATTAACTCATGGAATGACTCTGGAGAAGTCACTTCAAGGCTCTGATTTTCAATTTCATCATCTTTAAAATGCAATGGAGGAGTGGAAGGATCAGATTAGATGATCTCTAAGGGCCCATCTAGCTTGAGTATTCTACAAGTCTCTGATTTTGTGTACAAAACTAAGTGCTTGCCTTGCCTCCTGGTGGTGAACAGAGCCGGGGACCTGGAAGTAGGAAGACCAAATTCAAATACGGCCCCAGAAACTTAGTAGCTAAAACGGGCCAGTCAGTTTCCTTATCTATAAGATGGTATTTAATATAGTATTTATTTCTGAGGGTTGTTAAGAGGACAAAATGAGATTTTTGTAAAGTGCTTTGTATACTTAAAAGTACTATTAAGTGCTATTGTTATTATAAAATGTTTAGGGAACCATAGAATGGTAGGTATGGAGGGGTTACTGACTTAGAAGCAATTTAGTCCCGCTCATTTTAAAGATGACAAATTGGAGACTCCAAAAAGTGAAGAGTCCAAGGTCATGCAGTTAGTTGTGTGAAGAAAACTGGTAATAGAACCCAAGTAATACTGTCTCTAGTCCTCTTTTTCTTCTTACTATAGTACTCAGACTTGTGTTGAAGCAGTCTTTTCTTCTTTCTCTCCCCCTCTTTCTCCTTTCTGCATAGCATGGAGCAGACAGAAACAATGGTCTATTTTTCTCCATCTGTCCCTCACTCACTCATTGTCTCTGTATGTCTTTCTGGGTCTGTCTGCTTCAGTATCTAACTCTCTGGTTCTTTATTTGTTTCTGTTGGTCTTTATCTCTGTCCTTGTCTTTGTCTTTCTGTCTGTCTCTTTCTGTGTCTCTGTCCCTGTCTGCCTACTGGCCTATTTTTTTTCTCTCTGTGTGTTTGTCTTTTTTTGTCTGTTTCTCTGCCTCTCTTCCTATCTCTCTCTGTGGCTCTCTGTCTCCTTGGGTCTCTGTGTCTGTCTCTTTTTCTCTCTCTGTCTCTGTCTCTGTCTCTGTCTCTGTCTCTGTCTCTCTCTCTCTCTCTTTCTCGCTCTCTCTCTCTCTCTCCTTGCTTCCTTACTGTATGACCATTGAGCATGGAGGGGAAAAAAATGTTTAATGTCACTGACCTACATTTTAGAGAACATGAATTGGAAGAATACATGTGAATAACTCAGCAAAGAATAGGTGATTTGGGGAATGACTAACAGACTCCAAAGTCTAGAGTCCTGAAATACTAATGAGTAAGAATAAATTAGATGGCTGGTGGAAGCAGGAAACATTAAATAACATGCAAAGATTGGACTGGGCATGCATAGAGCTATCTGTGATCATGCTCTGCTTGAGACCAGGACAGGCATGGAGATGTGCAATCCCTCAAAAGCCCCTGAGGAATTTTCTGTGCATCTCTGCAACTCCAGGCAGGTGTCACTGCCTGTGAGGCAGGTAAAGCAGACTAATTAGTGGATGAAAATTCTACCTAGAAAACAATCTGCTAAAGGGAACCTGCTCTGAGAAAGATCTCTAGGTCCAAATAAAAAATTCCAAATTCTTCCTCCAAGGCAGGGCTTCTTAACCCTTTGGTGTCATGGAAGCCTTTGGCAACCTGGGGAAGAAAAAAAAGATTACTTTTTTGTTTTTTCGGAAGGGGGAAGGCCAGGCAATTGCCATTAAGTGGCTTGTGCAAGGTCACATGACTAGTAACTGTAAAGCATTTGAGGCCAAATTTGAACTCAGGTCTTCCTGATTCCAGGGCTGGGCTCTATTCACCGCACCACCTAGCTGCCCCGAAAGATTGCTTTTGAAGGCATACAATACAAAGGATTGCAAAGGAAATCTAAGGTTAGTGGGCGAAAAAAAAAGATTTGATTTTTTTCTTTACCAAGTTCATGGAACCTTTCAGTGGTCAAAGAACCCCAGAATATGTATGCGCACTCTACACAGGGTTTCTATTGAAATCAGTGAGTTTAGTTTGAATATCTCTTTCTCTGTTTCTCTGAATTTCTCATATTATTTGAAGTCGAGGGAAGGAAGAGAACCAGGAGAGAACCGTGTAATAAGTAAAATAATATAAATGTGATTGTAAATGAAATCAACTTTCAAAGTCAATCAATCACTTTATTTTTCTCATAAAACTGAGTGATACAATATTGATGCAGAATGTTTCCTACCCAGAAAGTTGGTTACTGTGTCATTTGGTCTTAATTTTTTTCTTTGTCATAATGAGGGTTGGGTTTGGATTTGTTTGTTTTTTGGTTCATTTTGTTTTGAAGGAAGGTAAGATTGGGACATGGAAATGTTGTAAAAAACAAAACACCAATAAAGCATTTTTTAAAAGGGACAAAAGTTGACTTTGCAATATCATAGTCAATCTTTATTCATTCATTCTCTCACTCAACCAATAGTTTATAATCCATCCAGAAGCATTTATTAAGTACCTACTTAACACTGTCCAGCACTGTTAAGTACAAGTGATACAAAGAGACAAAAGTAGTTCTTTCTCTCAAGTAATTAATTAAACAGTTCCCCATTAATTAAATAGCTTAATTAATGGGGAAGACAAAACAAAAACAATTATGTACAAACAGGAGATAGATGGTATAAACTGGAGCTAGGGAAGGAACTAGAAGGAAAGGGTATCAGAAAGGGCCTCTTATAAAAAAAGATTATCTGGTATTTGGAAAAACAACAACCTGGAAAGCCAGGAGATAGAGATGAGGAAGGAGAGAATTCCAGGCATGGAGGAGAGCCAGTGACAATGCTAGGTGGCATGACTTGTTTCTGAGTATGTTGGGAGAGAGTATGATATGAGAAGATTGGAAATTTAGGAAGGGTCTAGGTTGTAAAGAGCTTTGAATGGGAAGATGGTGGTTCCCTCAACAGTAGTGGGGAAGTTGGAAAGGAAGGAAGGTTTGGAGGAGAAAGGTAATGAGTCTGATGGGGTGCTTAGGTGTTTGTGCTTGGACCCCAATTCCAAGATCACATTTCTCTCTAGCTTCAAAATACTATCCCTAATGTTTTTCCCCATCCCAATGACATTATGCATAGCAATAACTCATGTGTGGGCCACAGTAAAACAAACTATCTTTCCCCATTACAGGAACAAGCTGACCTCTGAAGAAATTCTCTTGGAAAAATAGGACTATCTTGTAATCACAGAATTATCATGTATTGATTCCCAAAATTACCATATTCAATCCAGAGGTCAAGCTATAGACATTAACTCTCAAAGCTATCTTGCTACAGATCTAAAAGACCAAAAATACACTCCTGAGAAAGCCCTTCTCCTGGTTTCCAGTAGTGAATGACACCTGTGACCAAGATTGTAAATTGTCACCTAATTAGCATATCTGCCAGATAATCTATTACTTTTCCTATATAAGTTCCTGTTAGGTTTCAAAGTCATTAGGGAGATCTGCCTGCCATATTGGTGTTAGAATAAATCTTTACCAACTTGACTTGAAGAATGCTTGAGTCTGTGAATTCATTCCAGACAACTTTGTCTAGTACTCTGGTCTTTGGGCGTCCTTGAACCCCTTAAATCTCATCAAGTATGGTTTTAGATATGTTGGGTCTCAGGTATTTATGGGAAATCCAGTTTGAGATGGCACTTGGAGATGCTGCTAGTGTGCCATATTCTGGGTTAAGAGCTGTGACACAAACACACACACTCACACACACACACACACACACACAACTGGCCCATGGTTCCTGTCATCATTGTCTTTAAGAAAGGCTTCTTGACTTGAACAGAACCACTGGATCTCACAGATCTGGTTCTGCTTAAATTTCTTCAAATCAAGATTCAATTTATTGACCTGAGACTTCATCCTATAATAAAATCTAAGTGTCACTGGAAGGTAAAGAGTCTCTGCCCTCAACAAACTGATATTCTATGGAGAAAAAAGAAATTTTTGTCCTCTAGGTTACTCATATCCCAAAAAATACCGTGGGTGAAACTTTTCTAGAAGTTCACTGCTTTTGTTAAAAATATTTCTGAAAATTGTCTTTTCAAGTGATGGCGACTAGTGGATGGAGGGATGTGAAATCAGAAAGATCTGAGTTCAAAGTTAGCTTCTGACACATATGAGCTGTGTGAATCTTGGCAAGTCACTACATCAGTCTACCTCAGTTTCCTCAACCATAAAATGGGGATAAAATTAATACCACCACCTGGTAAAGCACTTAGCAGAGTGCTTGGCACATAGTAGGCCCTTCATAAATGCTCATTTCTTACCTTTCCCCCTTACTATTCTGTTATTATGGAGGACAATTTAATGCAAGAACACCCACACACATTCTAAATAATTGATACCTTCATTTAGAGATCTGAAAAATAGAAACAGATTAGTCAAAAATTGTGAAGGTTGGTTCCGTGAAAGAAGACACCCCTGCTGTGAGAGTAGGGCATCCTTTCAGAGGAGAGCACATAAGGATAAAGCAGCAGACACAGGTGGGGGTGGGGTAAAAGATTTATCTGAGTAGAATGCTGTCCAAGGTAGGTCAGTACCAGCAAGCACTCAGATGCCACAGGAGCCAGATTTGCAAGCTCCTTCAGGGATTTCTGGACACATGCACCAGAAAAGAAACAAAACAAGGAAACGAAGGTTTTATAACTGAAAGATGTGGGCTGAGACAAACATGAGACTCTGAACTCAGCCTTCAAATGATACTGGGAGGAGACAACACAGCTAAGCAGGAGTGATGAAAGGGAAAACTCGACCCCAAAATTATTCAAGATCAAAACCATGAAGCCAAACGGTAACTGAGAAGGCAGATTGGTCACTGCTGAGACAAATTGTCCAGGGTCAGAGTGGGATGAAATGGTTTGAGTCCTGTTGGCCCAGTGTGCCCATGCCTGTTCCAATAGGTTAAAAGAGCTTTGGTTCACTGGGCTTAGATCCTAACAGAGCAGAACCAGGGCAAAGACTAGTTCCATGAGCAGAAGTCTAGCTAGTTAAGGACCAGAGGTCAAACAGCTGGAGAGGAAAAAGCAGAAAAGCCCCAGATTCTCATATGGCCACACAAAACATGAAATTTGGCAGTCATTTCATTCAGATGTCTTGAAAATCCATAAATAAAACTATGGAAAGAAGCAGTCAGCTCAGCAGTGTTTAATTTTAATATCAATAGGCATATTCGGATTGAACTTGCCATGCTCACAATTTCCAAATGAAGCATTGAATTAGCTGTTCCATTGATGGGGAAGGCCTGACAGCTAATGAAAACTAACACTTTACTGTGCAGTATCTGCCACTATATATTATCCCCCTATTACCCAACTATAGAACTTAAGTTGACATTAGGGACAGGCTGATTTAATTTCAGTTTAAGGGAAGAATATGTAATTTTAATTCCATTTACTTATGTAGTGACTGTTAACTCAAATCTGCCAGAAAGGAAGTCAGGCATTTGGACAAATGAGGTGGGTTGATTGAATATTGATAAGCCAATTTTTAATTTATCAAGGTTATAGAGGCTTACTCTGCTTGCCCAGCATGCTAATGAGCAGCCAGGGGTTGTCAGGTGGGTTTGAGTACAGCCAAACAGCTCTTAGGTCAGATCTGGAAAGTACAGGACTGACAATGTTTAGACTTTATGAAAATTAGGTCTCTTGGATTCTGAATGTGAAGCAGAGAGAGAAAAAAAATGGCAGCAAAAAAGCATCTCAGATGGGGAAATAGTCAGTTTTGCAAATCACAAAAGGAGGGCTTCAGTGAAGATAGACAGAGTACACTTGAGGTCATATAAAATGCTCATCTCTTCCCACACTCCATCTACTCTTTTTTTCTTCCTTTTTCTATCTATAAACAAATCCAGGCTGCCAGGTTGGGCACAATCTTGCAGGTTAAAATAAGTAGACATAGTTAAGAAAAGAAACCCTAGGGCAGCTAGGTGGCGCAGTGAATAGAGCACTGGCCCTGGAGTCAGGAGTACCTGAGTTCAAATCCGGCCTCAGACACTTAACACAAAAAACTAGCTGTGTGACCTTGGGCAAGTCACTTAACCCCAACCGCCCTCCAAAAAGCAAAAAAAAAAAAAAAAAGAATATTTTGGGGGCGGCTAGGTGGCCCAGTGAATACAGCACCGGCCCTGGAGTCAGGAGTACCTGAGTTCAAATCCGGCCTCAGACACTTAACACAAAAACTAGCCTGTAACCTTGGGCAAGTCACTTAACCCCAACTGCCCTCTAAAAAAAAAAAAAGAAAAGAAAAGAAACCCTACAATTTGAAAGAAATGGAGGTGGTATATTTAGTAAAATGGGTCTTGGGAACAGGGGGGACACTAGATGTACTAGAGAGGTGACTTTTAGCAGTTTTTTTTATATGCTCAAGGATATGAAAGTCTAGGAATTCAAAAAGTCAGGTCATGAGGGGATTCAAAGTCTTTTTTTTCCTCCTAGCTTTAGTTTGAGTGAAGCATCATTTCTCCTAATGGCATGCCAGTCTTGCTATGCTAGCTCTATTAAATCTTAGACGAGCTAGGTGAAACCCAATCTAAAGCAGAATCGCAGGGCAAGGGACCCTTAAATTCTACTCCATTGTCATCTCTCATGTGGTCTCTTTCGAAACTCCCTGTCTCCATCGCTCCTGCTACATTCCATAAATTATAAACAAAGCCTGGAAACGTTTAAGCTGTGCCTACCCACTCTTTAATTTCCTTCAGTTATTTGTCACTCCCACCAATAAGAATATGTCAATTTCCAGCATGCTGAGAAAGGCCCCGGCAGAATTAACGAGGTGTCCCCACAGTGGGAGATGGAGGGGGCTGAATGACCCAGTCTACATCAGACACCATTAAGACCCAAAGACAATAATTTGTATGACTAGTAATGAGAAATCCTTTCCTAAAGAACTGAGAACTCATATTCTCCAGAAAGCACATTATTCAAAGTAGAGATTACCCTGCAGCCCTGGAAAGTTATCTGCAAAGCTATCTTATGGAACACAGAGACATCAAGACTGCTTCTTTTGATAGTCTCAATTGTATTGTGTGACACATACTCTATATCTCTATGTAAATATTCCTGTATATACACATATAGATCAAGTCTCACTGAACTTAATTGTTCTGAAACACAATAGATTGAAAATTACCCCATAATGACTTGACGCTTCTACCACCCCTTTAAAGAAAAAATCAAAAGCGATAGAAAAGGGCGAGAAATTCATTTCATTTCATCAATCCACTCTTCTAATGATAAGTGAACCATTGACTTGTTACACTACAGATCCAGTTTGTGGGAATTCTCTACCACAGACTTTGCAGCTGGCAAATCAGGGTCAAAATTGAAAAATGAACTATTATACCATGTAATTTTTCTTCCCCTTAAGGAGACAGCTTCAAAAGCTCCAGGAGCGGTTCATTTGCATCACAATTCAGCTTTTAAATTCACCTCCCCACCTGGCTCAGGCACATTTGAAGTTAATTTGCCATCTCCTGCTTCCTGGAGGAATTGGCCTCTGGAAAATATATACTTGGCTGATCCAGAACCTGAGAATTTATGCAGACCCACAAAAGTGGAAAGATCATTGCTTTAAAGAGAATATTTCAAAACAAAAACAAAAATAAAACCTTTCTTCTTATTCCCCAGGGATCCTCTCCAACTTTCCCAACTACTGAGCTCTAGGAATATGTTTAATTCCTTGGACAAATGAGTTAGGGAATGAATCCCAAAATAGTGAGATTTGTATTCTGGGGTATGCAACTGAACTAAATGTGTGTGATATGAAGTGTATGGACTATTTAACAACACCTTTCTGAAGATACTAATGATGTTAATAGTAAACAATTGCATAGTACTTTGTTTTAAAAAGAACTTTACAAATGTTTCATTCGACTTGATGCTGCATATTTTGATATAATTGTTAGGGAATTGTTTTAATAGATATAGCTCCAACTGTGACGGGAGTGTCCTTTAATGACAGACGCTAAAAAAACTAAGTTCAGAGAAAATGGGCTGGTCTCTGTGAGAAACAAGCTTGTGGGGATCCCAGGACTTCCCACGCAGGGTCAGGACATTAACCTGAAGGAGCTTCTACCTGGAGGAGCTTCCACTGTCCATTGCTTCCCTGGGGGCCCTTAGGAAGATCCAAGTGATGCCCCTTAAAAACGGCAAATCCCTTCTCACTGAAAGAATTCTGAAACAGAGTGTGCAGAGAATTTTATTGAACAAATGATGAGAATCAAGTGTTTATATCATTTTCAAGTTTTCAAAGCCCCTTACCTACTATTGCATTTGATTCTCCCCAAAACTCAGTAAGGTAGATGCTATTAATAACCCATTTCACAGATGAGGAAATAGAGGCTGAAAGAGGTTTAGTGATTTGTCCAAAGTCGCACATCAAGTATTTTCTGAGGTAAGATTTGAATTCAGGGCCTTCCCCACCCCAATTCCAACACTCTCTCCACTTTACTACCTAGCTGACTCTTGAGAACTTTAGGGATGAGGGAAGCACTACTATTTAAGATTTTGATGGCACCTTGGAGGCCAGTTTGTCCAATCTATACCTGAACAGAAATACTTTTTACACCATACTTAAAGACTGATCCTGACCATTTTTGCTTGAAGACCTCTGTAGCAGCAAGCACCCTAGCATACTCAGGATGGCTGCTAGCACAGGTTCTTTGATCTACTTTTCTAAAGGAAAGCAACTCAAATAGAGTTAACAATCTTACTTTCATCAAACATATATAATTTACCTAGTTCAGAGGAAGAAGTCAGTACCCTGAACCTCTGAGAAAATACAAACAGAAGTTTTAAGTAGACAAAAATTCAGCAGACCAACAGAGAGGGCTTCTAGCTGTCTAATCATCACATACATAAAGTTTGTCACCAGAGAGAGAAGCACCAACATCTGTGTTTTCAAAGCTAGGGGAGGGGGGGTGTCAACAGCTGGTCAAAGTCTCATCTGGCCAGGGGCGGCTAGGTTGCGCAGTGAATAGAGCACTGACTCTGGAGTCAGGAGGACATGAGTTCAAATCCGGCCTCAGACACTTGACACAAAAACTAGCCGTGTGACTTTGGGCAAGTCACTTAACCCCAATTGCCCTCCAAAAAACAAAAAACAAAAACAAAAACAAACTTAAAAAAAAGTCTCATCTGGCCAAATCACACAACTCTTCCCAAAGTGAACCCCAAAGCAAAACCTTGTCTCAGAGGTATATATAGCCTTCTTCAGGGTCAGAGAGCATTGTAACCTTCATGACCCACTTGACTACAAAGTAACAAAAGTTGTGCCTCCTGAAAAACAAGTCTCTCACCATAGGCTCCATGTGAGCACATGCAGCCAGTTAGGGAGCAGAGCTTATTTTCAAATCAGTAAAGGTCCTCAAATTCACCTAAGCCTGTTAAGGGGCAGGGAAGATCTTCAAATTCCCATTACCATTACAACCTCTAAGAAGGGGACATTACTACCTAAATGTTCCATTCTCCAAAATATGTCTGAACTTTCACTTTTTGGCAGCTCTAATGGTTAGGATGGTCTTTCCTAAATTTATGTCTTCACTGTATTGGTCCAAGTTCTCCCCTTTGGGGCCAAACATGTCTAATGAGGCACTGAAGAAATGTGAATTCTTATAAAAAATCAACTTGTTTCTCTCACACCCACCACAAAGAGCAGAGACCTAGCATGATTTCTTGAGTGGGAGAGAGAAGAGATATTCCAGAAAAGGAGGAAATCTGAATTTTCAAAGGAGAAAATTTGACCAGTCTTGGAGCACTCTGTCTTTTTAAATATAATATTTCCCCAGTTATATGTAAAAACAAGTTTTTAACATCTGTTTTTAAAAAAAAATTTTGAGTTCCAAATTCTCTCCCTCCTTTACCTTCCCCCCTTCCTTAGATGGCAAGCAATCTGATACAGGTGATCCATATGCAATTATGTAAAACGTATTTCCACGTAAGTCATTTTGTGGAAGAAAACTCAAAAAAGAAAGACAAACAAAGAAAAAAGAAGATGAAAGACAATATCAGTTCTTTCTCTGGAGATAGATCACATTTTT
Source organism: Pseudocheirus occidentalis (assembly GCA_028646575.1). Taxonomy (NCBI): domain Eukaryota; kingdom Metazoa; phylum Chordata; class Mammalia; order Diprotodontia; family Pseudocheiridae; genus Pseudocheirus; species Pseudocheirus occidentalis. The sequence continues at coordinate 50,126,179 of CM053598.1, read as the reverse complement.
TAGCATGAGTCTTTTGGGTTTGTCTTTGATTGTTGTACTGCTAAGATTAACTGAGTCATTCACACTTGTTCATCATTCACAATGTTGCTATTACTGTGTGCAATGCTCTCCCGGTTCTGTTCACTTCACTCTGCACTGGTTTGAGTAAGTCTTTCTAGGTTTTTCTGAAAGTAAACTGCTCATTATTTCTTATAGCACAACAGTATTCCATCACAATCATATACCACAACTTGTTAATCCATTCCCCAACTGACGGGCTTCACCTTAAGCCATTAAACACCACAAAAAGAGCTGGTATAAATACCCTTGTGCCACTAGGTTCTTTTCCCTTCTTTTAGATCTCTTTGGGATACAGGGTCAAAGAGCATGCACAGCTTTATAACCCTCTGTTCATAGTGGTACGTTGTTCTCCAGAATAGTTACATCAGTTCAAAACCCTTGGAGCACTTCAGTCACACCTGGCCCCTCTCAATGTGGTTTTCCCACTGCCTTTCCCAGCCACCCCAGCACCAGAAGCTGATTTAAACATAACCATGTCCTACTAAATAAAAAATTGCTGCCCTGTCATTCTTAGTGTAAAAACCCAGAAAGTCTGCTTTTATGGGTGATTCCAGGTACATTAACACCCCTACTTCGTAGACTCTTAAAAACTAACTGGAAGAGACCTTAGAGATAGTTTGGTGATGTTGGTTATAAAAGAAAGTATATCACTCAATAAAACACATAAAAGCTTTATACTTACTGACTGTTATGGTCTCTTAACATTAAAAAAATGCCATTTAAAGTTGATAAAAATGTCTATCATTCATTCCTTGGTCTTTTAAGGGCTCCTTGGAGTGATTGTTTCTAAAATGTCACATATATAAACAGAAGTTGACTGGGGGGGGTGACATAAGATGAACAAATGTTTTCTATATCAGAGTAATTTGCTTTCTGGAAGCATTAATGACTCTGTAATCACCAAAATGCTATTTAAAAAAAAAAAGAAATTTGTCAAATTAATTAGAAAAAAGTCTAATGGGCTCAGGACCTATCTATCCCAGATTTAATTCAGTTCTAGGAAAAGATTTCTAGAGAGAGACAAGGTTTATTTGTTGGAGAGAGGACATTCCACAAACCAAATTGTTAAGATTGGATGAAAGGCCTTTCTCAGATTCCATTCTCCAAAATTTGTTAAACAAGGCACTGCACTATTTACTGGGGATGTAGAAGGTAAAAATTCTTACATAGAGTCCTGTCATCCTGAAGTTTATATTCTATTTGGATAATATATCCGCAGATAGATATAATACAAGGTTAGGAATGAAGGGGCTCCAGACAAAGTGCTTGAGGAAAATTTAAGATGGAGAAGACTGTGCCTCCACTTTTAGTTGGAGGGCTGAGGACAGGATTTAGGTAAGAGGAAATACTCCAACTGAGCCCTGGAGATAATGTTTCTGAAAGAAAGATGAGAGTATATTACAAGCTGGGTGGTGTGAAGGTATGAGGTAGGGATGGTATATTGAATTTGAAAAAGAAGTTTTAATCCAATTTGCTTAGAATATAGAATATGTGAAAGGCAACAATGTTAAAAACAAACAAACAAACCCAGAAAGGGGAATAAGAGCACCCTTCTCACAGAGGAACCTTCCAGCCTCCACATGGATTGCAGGGAATACGCTCATATTCTAAGGACTGGGCTTTCATTGACCAGTTCCATTATTACACACAGATTTGAACAAAGCATTTGCCAGAGTCTTTCATACTATTCTTATCAACATGGAAAGAGACAAGCTAGTAAATAGCACAGCTAGGTATATTCTGAACTAAGCAAGTGGCTGAAGCCAAAGCATAGTCATCCATAGCTCCATTATAGCAAAGAGACAAGTCTCTAAGGAAGTTCAGGTTCTCCCCCTGGCCTTGTACTGCTGACCATTTTTATCAACGAGTCAGATTTTTTCTCTCAGTCATTTCAGTTGTATCCACCTTTCTGTGACCCCATTCAGATTTTTCTTGGCAAAGGTACTAGAGTGGTTTGCCATTTCCTCCTCATTTTACAGCTGAGGAACTGAAACAAACATGATTAAGTCACTTGCCCAGGGTCACACAGATAGCAGGTGTCTGTGTTGAGGTTTAAGGTTTAGGGGTGCTCAAAACCCCAAAATATCAACACACCAGGTCCTAATGAGTATAGTTTATACTTCAATAATAATTTTCCAAATAATATATTATTACAAACATACACATGCATATACATACATATATCACATATATACACTAATACATTACACTGAACAATATTGTTATTTTATACCATTAACTCCATATGAATTGAAAAAACTTAGCCCTTGTTTAAGGTAGGAGATTCCATTTAAATGTGTTCTCTTTCACCTATCCCACCCTTATTTCCTTGCTCTTTTTTCTCCATTTTTAATACCTATAATCAACCCATTCTTTGGCTTTCTCCTTCCTTTTTATTCTCTTTCTTAACTCTATCATTAAGCAGTTAACCAAAATAATACCAGCATTGTTTTTAAACTCTTTGTGGTAATTGCATTAGAATAGCAAGAAGATGATCACAATTGTATTTATTCATTAAAGTACTTAGTTTGATTACCCAAGTCTGTTTCACAGACTCCGTATTCTTTTGGGGGTTTATGTGTTGAAACCTATTTTAAGATTAGATCATCTTTCCAAAAATTGCTCAAACACATCTGAATTTTGTTTTCAGAAAGAATGCTTAGCTTTTTTGAAAAATTATTTTGGATTTAAGCCCGATCTCCCCCCTCCCATTTTTCAGTATATTACAGTCTGATTTCTCTCATTCCTTCATTTTGTGGAAAAATATTATGCAACAATCAAATTGATGCTTCAAAATTGTCTTCCTTCTTTGCTATTTATGATATAATTTCCTTGTCTCTCTTTAATTGAAGTTTGACATAATGTGTCTAGGTGAGTTGAAATTTGGTTCCACCCCTATTGACATCCTGTGAATTATGTCTGTGTACAATATATTCTTTATTTTCAGTGTTTTTTAGAAATCAACTTGTGCATTTCCTGAAATTACAGTGGTTAAATATTTTTCTTCTTCAATTTTCAGGAAATTCACAAATTCTTTAAGTCCCTGCTGTCCTTCATATCTAACACCTTTTTCTGCATTGCTTCCATTTTTTTTAGTTGAGTGGTTTTGGGGGTGTATTTTTCTGTTTTTAATTTTTTTCTACCACTCTTCCTTCTAGTAAAGTTATTTTTACTTTTTATTTCATCTACTGATTACTGACATTTTCCACTTGTACCTTGAAATCATTTCATCTGAAACTGTCTCATCACCATCTTGTACAAATCCCGAGTCATACTCAGTTCTCAATTGAATATTGTGGAATTTTTGTATGGTGTGTTTGGTCTGGACTCACTATCCCATGTGTGAGATAGAAACCACTGCCAGATCTTCAAAATCATAGTCTGAGTCAGAGATCAGAAAAGGTCTTTATTCTTTCTCATAAGAAAAGGCAAAGCCCTCATCACTCAAGAGGCATCAACTAGGGAATGCAAATTGTGGAAGCTCACAGGATTCTGTTATCCTAATCCTAACCCAGCCCACTCCCCTGTCCAGTCTCACCAGTGGTCAGTGAGGTGGGCTCACAATCTCAAGCTAATTGGTCTAAAGCTATCTCAGTCCTTCATTACAATAATTATTCATGAATTAGTACCCCGTCAGAGGATGGTGTTTTCCAATCCCTCATTATGCACCAAATTTGGAGACAGCCAATGAGAGTTCAGTTGACAATCCTTCATTATCATAATTATTCATTTGACCGTTCTACCCAATCAGAAAGAAACATCCTTCCATCCCTTACTTGTGCATATCCACACACAAATTTTTTTGGGGGGGGAGGGAAACCAATGAGAAGAAAGTTTGTGTTGTTTCCTTTAAGTTTCCTTACCTCTTTCCAGGGCCTGTGGAAACTTAACCCTTTGCTATCTCTCACACCCAGGACCAAGTTGGCTCTATATCTCCGTGTCAAAGTTCTAAACACACTCTGAAAGCTGGGGGATGCTTTTCTACTGCCATTGTCTTGAGCTCCCATCTGGATATGTTTTTCTCACTGTTAGTCAATAGTGCCTAGAATCCCAGTTCCATTTAACCAGTTAACATTCATTAACTTTTACAGAGAGATATTTACTTTGAGCATGCAGTGAAAACAGAGAGATTCGGAACAAACAACATTGTCTCTTACTAGAACCTGTCAGTAGAAGAGTCATAATCAAGAACAGAGATCCACCAAGAGGAAGGACTAAGGAGAGTGGCCTTTGGAAAGTGTCTCTCATGGGGTATGGATCTGGACACCACCTTTGAACTTTTCTACAAATTTTAGGAACCCAACCCTTGAACCCACTGGGCTCCTCTTAGCATTATCCTTTCAACTGTCCTTCCTTTTTGGCCTCACCCAACCCTTCATTTTCTGTTTCATCCAGATATACTTCTCACTCTTTAATCTTATTCAAATCTTCCCACAATCTTTTTCCCTATGAAAATATCCACCTGTAAGGTATGATTGAATTTTGTTTCCACAAAAATTATCATTCATACTGATGGCTAATGGCAGAGACAAAATTGCTTGTAGAGGGCAGTGGTGAATATTGGCCACCCGAAAATCAGCATATCTACTACTTTTCTTTGTTCTGAGAAGGCCTTTTTCTTTATATGAAAAGAATTTCTAGGCCTGATTTCATTCACAAAGGATGAGGATGACATCCATTAACCCAACCAGACGGAGTCTTAGATAATAGGACTTTTATCTTTGATATCCTGGGTTCTAACTCACAACTTTTGTCAGTTCCCTTAGCAATTGAAAATTCCTCTCTCATCCTATCTGATGCAGGCAAATAGACTAAAAGTATAAAGAATAAAGTATAGGGGTGGGGGTGTTGAAATGCGGAAATGAGATAACATAATCACGGAGTGGGGTTTAGTGAACCCTGGAATGCTGACCAATGTGAGTCAAGATGGGAAATTCCAATCTGGATGAATTATAAAAGGAGTTTTGTAGCTATCTTGATGTGTGCTTGCATCTGGCCTTTTCCACAAGGGGTTAGAGGTCAAGTCACCCACCTAAAATTAGATGAAATAATTTTTTTTTCTAAGTTCACTCACAGACAGGTAGAATTCTTGATAAGATGGTTATTTCTCACACATCTTATTGTCATCAAATGCTCAGACTCACTAGGAGTCTGGCCTGTTTGTTTTGGTGTTACAAATAAACTTGCTACTTGGACTAGAAGACTTGAGTGCTCAGATTCTTTTGAGACCTATGCCTCATGCCCTTGCATTTTAGGGTTCCCAGAAACCCTAGATCACAATATCTCCACTTCCATTTCTACCACTTCAACCAGGCAGAGTCAGCTGTCCATCATGTTGTTAAAATACTAGAACCAACTATAGAATGTCTACACACACAACAAAATCTCCCCAATGCATTTCTATTACTCATACCACTGCTCTCCCAGAAGCAGGATCCCCCAGGCTGGTCCTGGAGAACTTGTGACCTGGAGGCCAGGTGTGGCCCTCTAGGTCTTCAAGTGTGACCCTTTGCCTGAATCCAAACAATCCACACTTGTTTGGATTCATTCAAGGGGCCATACTTGGACAACTTAGAGGGCCACATGCTACCTTGAGGCCTCAGGTTCCCCACCCCTGCCCCAGCCTTTTCCAGTCCATAAGATTAAATTATCTTTCCAAGAACTGCTCAAACACACCTGAATTTTTATTTACAAAGGTAAATGACTCATATGTACAAAGCTATTTATAGCAGCACTTTTTGTTGTAGCAAAGGATTAGGAAATAGCTTCAGAGATGCTCTGTTGTGTAAATCTGTTAAATTTGTTCAATTCATTTTATTCTTTAATTACTTCAGGATATCTATTGTTAATTATTATAGTACCTTAAGAAAATTTTAGCTTTGTTTCTGATGTTACTTATGATATAATTTCAACATAGATTTCTTTGTAGGTTTTTTCTGCTTCTTTTAATCCATTTTATATAAAAGCATCATGCCAGATCTCTTTGTTTTGTTCATTTAAGTGATTTAACATTTTCCTTTTGATGATTTTTAGTGAGTTTGCTCCTTTTTTCTTTCTATTGATGTTTTGGAGGTGATAGATTCCATTGCTGCCACTTACTCTGCCATCTTCTCATGACTCAATTCTCTCATCAGATAAAGAGAGACCAGAGGTTTTGTTTATTTGCTCAGGATCAGGCAGCTATTAAGCATAACTGGAAGTTAAACAGCCATCCTCCAATTACAAGACTTTCCCCTACATTATACTTCTCACATAATATGCCCCCTTTCAAATGGCTGGTAAAAATATTTGCTAAATTCTAGTAAAACCAGGAGATAAGGCCTGTGGTAAGCAGCTAGGGAAAGAATCAGAGTGTATTTTGCTGCATCAGATTCTTCCTTCACTGATTTGCCTGGAGCTAAGGAAATACAATGAGAGGAAAATATTAGTTTGTCAGCAGTTGAAAAATAGCCTGGGTGAGTTGTCAGAATGAACCTATTTCCCCAATGATCCAAGCACCAATCACTTCATGAAAAAAATAAAATTGAATTAAAAAAAAACCTAATGTAACAAACCTGGTAATGTTGCCAATTTGCATGCAAATAATTTAATTACAATAAGCAATCTGGTAATGTTTAAAGGACTTGTTGGAATTTGTTTGCATCAGTTTAGATGCAGGAAAATGAGTTTTAAAATATATATTTGAGAAGACAACATCTCTGAATTATCAGCAAAGCAAAGTTCTGTGCGTTTAGCAGTTATTAGAAGGTCAGCTTCAGTTGTCACTGGCTTTTGTTGACTCTGAGTAAAGAAACAGCTTCATACTCAGCCCTTTCAACTGCAAAAGAATTGATGATTTTCTTCTGGTATTGGGGTATCCTTCCCTCACAATAGAAAAGTCTTCCAGAAATCTCACGAGTGTTGCTATTTTTTTCCTTTGAAACATTTTTTGTGTATTTTTTCTCCAGCTCTCATTCCATTAATCTAGCTTAGAATCTTAGCTTCTGACTTTGCTGCTCCCAAACCTTCCTCCCTCTACTCTCTCCCACTCTCATCTCTCCTGAGCCCAGGGACCAGATTAATCTTCTCAAAATAAGGCTTCAAATTTCTCCCACTGTGGTTTAAAAACCCCAAGTAGTTCTTCGTTGACTACCATTTAAAGCCCTAACTCCTTAGTTTGGTAATTAAAACTTTCTACAATCTAATCAAATCTACCAATATGACTTTTGAAGGATTTCTTCACTGTCCCCAGCACGATGCATGGTCATATCTGCCTCGATATCTTTGTATATGCTTGTTTTTCTATACCTAATGTAGATTTCCCATTCCTTCATATTTGCCTGTTCAAATTCTGCCCACTCTTCAAGACTTACATCAACTGTTGCCTGAAACCTTCCTAAAACATTCTACCTAAAAATATGCCTAATATAGCTTGGGTGTTTGTGTCAGAAGAAAAACAACTAAAGTCAGAGAAATTGTTCAACTTTTGTGATTTTTATTTTATTAGCAAAAATAAAATTACATTCCATCATAATGACTTGGTTTGCAAACTGTTCTACCAATATTATCTCCTTTAATCTTTGAAACAACATCTTTGGAAGGTGGATGTTGTTATTATATCCATTTTACATATGTGGAAACTGAGGCAGACAAAAGGTAAGCGATATGCCCTGGTCACACAGCCAGTAAGTAAAGCAGGATTTGAACTCAAGTATTCCTGACTCCTAGTCCAATGTGCTGTCCCCTGTTCTACCTAGATACCTCTAGTAATTAGTTTCAGAAACTAGAGTGGAAGTGACTTTTGAAGCCATTTTTTTCCAACTCCCCCATTTTACAGATGAAGAAAGTGTGGCCTCAAGAGCTTTAGTGACTAGCTCTAAAGTCACAAAATTTATTAGTAACAAACAGAATGATGATTATAGAGCTTAGATATTCAGTTTCCCAAATGGATGTTCTTTCTGTTATATCATGATGCTCTTCAAGAATGAAGGATGAACACCCAACGACAACAAGGATGCTTTACCAAAGCACAAAAAACAACTATAATATACATGAAATGTTTTGAGCCTTGGTTTGTTACAGTCTTCTTTCTTGACTCCCTTGCTTTCAGGGGAAAATGGCATGCAATCAATATTTTTTCTTTAGACAAAGTCTGGGGACAAATGGGATAGTGCCCACTGAGCTCTGTGGATTCCTGGCTAAAATCATCCCCTTACTGATCTCCATCTCATATCAGTATCTAGAAATGGTCGATGACTCTCTTCTATATTGTTCTTGACCAAGCTTTTGGCAAAGACGTTCTTGTTTCCCCTTTACACCTACCTACTTGACATGATTCTGAATTGCTTTAAGAAAGAAGACAACCTCGAAAGGATAGTTGGAACTTAAAGAAAGTCAAATAAGAACTAGTAAACAAAGGGTAAGAACAAAGAGAGGATAGCATTGCCTCTCACCAGAACCTATCATGAACTATAACTAAACAAAGGAAAGAACCCGCCACATCCTTTCCAATTTCTTATTGTCAGTATACTGTCAAATGTTTAACAATGGACTCTCTGGAAAAAAAATATGAACAACCCAATTTTAAATTTAAACTCCATTATCAATACTTTCTCCATCCCTTTCTTAAGCCTAGGCAAGCAACAAAACAATAAATCAAGTCTTGAATTGTAGCTTTTGATGATTTCTGAAATGTAAATATTTCCAGTAAAAATTCAACAATTGTTTCTGGGCTCTAGTACTTCCTCGAGAACTAAGCATTGTGATAAAACTCCTAGGTACAATGGTTCTCTATTAGGTAAGTGGTGCAGATAATAGCCTGCTGGAAGTCAGGAAGACCTTAGTTTGGATCTTTCCTCAGACATTTTATTGGGGTAGCTGATAGTACAGTAGGCAGAGCACTGAGTCTAGACTCAGAAAGCTCTGAGTTTATATCTGAGCTCAGATACATACTGGCTATGTGACACTGGGCAAGTCACTTAACTTTTATTTGCCTCAGTTTCCTCAATTGTAAGATAATAATGGTGTCTCACAGAATTGTGTGAAGATCAAGTGAAACAATATTTTAAAAAGTGTTTAGTAGAGTGCCTGACACACAGTAGGTATTATATGAATACTTATTCCCTTCCTCCTCTTATTATTAATAGTGTGATCCTGGGAAAGTCATTTATATTCTGCCTGCCTCAGCTTCCTTGTCCATAATATGGTGATAATAATAGCATCTGCTTCCCAGAGTTGTGAGGATAGTATGAAATAATATTTACAGCCCTTTTCACACGAACCTGCCTCTTGATTTCCTTTCCTCCACCATCTACCTTCAAGTGCTATATAGTTTGGGACTTATATTTTGGAGGGCAATTGTGGTTAAGTGACTTGCCCAAGGTCATATGGCTAGGTTTTGTGTTACATGTTCGAGGCTGGATTTGAACTCAAGTCCTCCTGACTCCAGGGCTGGTGCTCTATTCACTGTGCCACCAAGCTACCCCCTTCGAGTGCTATATAAATACTACATTTGATTACATAAAAGTTGAACATCATATTTTGACATTTCTATGCCCTCTTTCATCTGGTATCACACTTGGTTTCCAGTCTTTTCCAGGATGTTCCTTCTCCCATCAGACATTATTGTGTGTCACCCCTCCACCACCCCATACGTGCCTTGTACTTTCCTACCTCTTTGCTTTTGCTCATGACATTCCCTTTTCTTGGAGTGCCCTTATTCAGTTTTTTTTAACCTTTTAAATTACTCCTCCTCCTTTAAAGTCTAATAAGTGACTCTTCACCTCATCTTTCCCAGAACCAGACCCTTTTTGTACTCCTTATCTCTCTGCCACCAGAACCTTAAGCCTGAACCTCATCTCTTACCTTCCTAAGAACTGGGCTTCTTCTTCCCCATCATTTCTAAATTGTACTCCCTGTTTCCATGCTTTCAAGCATCCTTTGCTGGGTTGTCTTCTCCTACTTGAATGAAGGCTTTTTGAGGGCAGGAACTGTGTTGTTTACTAATATTGTATCCCTGTACTTAAGAGAGTATCAGTAAGTATTCAGTAAGTGCTTAACAAATGCTTTTTCATTCATTGATTCAGTCATTGATTTTAATAATTTATTGATTAAGCAATTAACAGTTGTGATGTTTCTTGGTAACCAACCTGGGTGAGAACCTTGACTTTCAAGATTCAAGGATGACTTCTTTCTTAAAGCAAATCAGTATCCACGATAACTTCAAAGAGGGTTGGGCAACATTGCAAGGGATAAGAAGGTTCCATCAACTCATAGAAAATAATTAGAATCTTTTTTTCTCTAACTAACCATCTTTGTGATCCCTGGTATGTTATAAGCTTCCTGGAGTTTGGTTTATTTCCTGTAATACAGATAGAATGATGTATAACAGTTCGCACCTGGTGATACTCAGAGAGAGCTAATGAACATTCAAACCTAACACTGAAATCACAGCTCTTTTTGGTTCAGTGTTCTCCCCACCCCCTACCCTTATCCCATCCTAAGAAGAGGCATCTAAAATAGGAAACAGAAGGAAGAGTTTTGTGTTGGTGAAGACAGACCTAAGGAAGAGAAGGTCTCCCCTTTTTTACATTGGTAAATAGTGAAGGAAAATAAATCAAGAGGCAGGTTCATGTGAAAAGGGCTGCTAAATTGGATGTGGAAAACTCACTGTTTATGAACTGATACAAGGATCGCTTTTGTAGAGCAACAGTAGGGGACCTCTGCCCCTGTCCCTCTTCCATAATATGCTTTTCCGCTTTCAGATTGTATTCAGTAATCAGATTTGAATTAAAGACCTCTTCAGCTGCAGCCAACAAGGATGGGGAGCAGGACATACGGTTCTGTTTATCTGGGGTGAAATTAGTCATCAAATAGAACTTTCATTGAATTCATTAACCACCATACACTGCCTGGGCTGCAAGGGAGAAAAAAAAATCAGCCTGGACCAAAGCTGCACAATAACTTGCTTATCAAATAAATCAAGTTATTTTTTCATCCCACTTCATTTTCACTAATTTAATATACTTCTCCTCCTTCTCTTTCCTTTCTCCAGGTTGAACTATAGGTCTGGCTCTAGAGCTTATTATGTAGGCAGAAAGTTCTTGAAAGGTTCAGAGGAGATCTTGTGCATGTAAGGGATAGAGACAAAGTGGGACAGGGAGAGAAGAGACAGACTATTCTTTCTTCTCTGTCTCTCTCCTGTGACAGTGTCCTGTCATTGTAACTTATTGTAAGAACAATGAGAACCCACTTAGTCTGTGCCCAACCTTGATTTCAGGACCTGTGAGTATAACTCTCGAACGAAAAAAAAAATTATTAAATACTTATTATGGAAGAAGTATTTTACTAAGTGCTGATCATAGAAAGGGGGGGGGGAAACAGAGCAGTTCTACTTGGAAGAGACAGTGCATAAAAGAAATTTCAGTGGCAGAATTGATGGAAAAGTAAAAATCCTAAGGATTTAGCAGATGGATAAGTTCCAGGCTCCTAAGGTTACACTAGTTGGTAAAATAACAGTGCCAGAAAAGGGGTCTGGAGGGCACAAAGGCAGGGCAGATGAATCATAAGAACTGTTGTTCTTTGTTCTCACTGGAAGAAATAGAATTTGAAAGGTCAAGAGTTCCTTAGTTAGTGTTGGCTGCCAATGGAGATAATTCTTGAAGCTCCACTACTTATCAGAGACTATCCCCATTGCTTGGAGGTTGCTACAGCTGAAAAAAGGCCCAAGGCATGACCGGTTGATCTCAGTACAGTTCCAGGATGAATATAAACTATATATTCAACAGATTATCAGTTATCTTTACTTCCCAAGAGAATATAATAGATGACAGGTTATAGTTTAAGTTTTTGTTGATGGGTGATTAACATGTCTTCTGTGTTTTAAACATCTATTTCATGGGGGAGGAAGAAAATAGCTGTCCTATAATTGACTATTTTCTACATAAAGTAATTATTTTGAAGGCATCTTAAGTCTTTTTCTCATTTATTTTTTTTCTGAACTTAGAGTGAACACTTCCATATACATAGAAGAGAAGATTATATATGAAACTGTGAATCTTTATTATGTACAGTTTGTTTTTCTTTTTAAGTATATAATAAATTCAACATGTAACTTTCGAAGCTGTCGTGCTTGTCTGTGATTCCTTCTGGCCTTCCTTCTGTTCTCTTCTGTACATTTAAAAATATTTAAACGATCTTTTCTTCTTCTTCTTTCTTTTTTTGGCAACTCTATTATTTGCATCCCTCTCTTTACCAGCTCCTTTCCTCCACTTTCTGCAAGAACTGAAAAAAAAAATTTGTAGTGAATCAAAGCAAATTCCTACACTGGCCATGTCCCAAAATATGTCTTATTCTGCAACTTGAATACAGTATCTTTCTGTCAGGAGATGGATAGCATATTTCAGCAGCAGCATGCTGGAATCATGTGAAGGTACTGAATTAGTCTGAGTTCTTAAATCTTTTATGTTCACTTTAAAATAAAATTTTATTTATATCTTTTGATATTATATACCACCAAAAATTTCCCATTTCCCTCTCCTTCTATCTCTTAGAGTCATCCCATGTGACGAACACTATTTTAAAGAAAGTAAAAAAACAACTATCACTTTTTGTAGATGATAAGGAATCCTAGAAAGTCAACTAAAATTAATTGATACAATTAATAACTCCAGCAAAATTGCAGATTATAAAATAAATTGATCATCATTTCTTTATAATGCCAATAAAACCAAACAGGAAGAAAAAGAGACATTTTATTTAAGATAACTATAGAATGTATACAATATTGGGGAAATCTATCTACCAAGGTAGATACAAGAACAATATAAAAAAAACTATAAACCATGGTTTCTAAAAATACAGACCTTAAATTCATGAACCATCATTTACTTAGTCATTTCCAAATGCTAAGACAAAGATGCTATCATAAATATTCTGATGTATATGGTGACTTTCTTATCAGTAGTATTCTTGGAGTATAAATCCAGTAGTGGAATTTATGAGTCAAAGGGTATGGAACATTTTAGTTACTTTATTTGCAAAATTCCAAATTGTTTTCAAAAAATTATTGTGATTCACAGCTCCACCAGCAATGCATTAGTACCCTTATCTTCTTAAAATCCTTCCAACATTGGTTATTCAAATCTATTGTTACCTTTTACAATGTGCTAGGTATGAGGTGAGATCTCAGGGGCATTTTGATTTTTCTGTTTTGTTGATTATGTGACCTGGAAGTTGGGTTCTTGAGCCTTCCAATGCTGTTTGTTTTCACAATATTGTTGTTATCACATGTTATTCTCCTGATTCGGGCCACTGCACTCTGCATCAGTTGACATGAGCCTTTCCAGGTTTATCTGAAGTCATCTCTTCTATAATTGTTTACAATATAATATTTTCCTACTACGTTAAGATGTTGTAATTGATTTTGTCATTCCTCAGCTGGTGAATACCCCTTTGCTTTCAGTTCTTTGCCATTAAAAAAAAAGAAAAAGCTACTCTAAATACTTTTGTACATACAGGTCTTTTTGTAGAAGGGAATCCTTTTAGGTAAGACCATTGTTATGAATCATACTTAAACTTTTATTTTTTTAATTTAATATTTTATTTTTCCACAATTACACGTGAAAGCAATTTTTAACATTCATTTAAATATTTTCTTGATTTCCAAATTCTCTTTCTCCTGAGAAGTCAGTTTGATATAGGTTATACATGTATAGCTATGTAAAATATATTTCCATATTAATCATCTTGTGAAAGAAAATATAGACCAAAAAACAAACACACAAAACAAGAAAACTAGTTTTTAAAAAATGTTTGGTCTGCATTCAGATTCTCTGGAGGTGGATAGCATTTTTCATCATAAGTCCTTTGGAATTATCTTGGCTCATTGCATTGCTGAGAATAGCTAAATCATTCACAGTTGATGATCATACAATACTGTTGTTACACTGCACAATGTCTCCTGGTTCTGTTGATTTTACTTTGCATCCATTTGTATAAGTCTTTCCAAGTTTTTTTTCTGAAAGCATCCTGCTCATAATTTCTTATAGTATAATAATATTCTATAACAATCATATACCAAAATTTGTCCAGCCATTTCCCAATTGATGGGCATTCCCTCAATTTTCTATTATTTGCCACCACTAAAAGAGCTACTATAAATATCTGTCTATATATAGGTCTTTTCTTTAAAAAAAATCTCTTTGGGGTATAGACTTAATGGGAGTATTGTTGGGTCAAAGGGCATGCATGGTTTTGTAGCCCTTTGGATATAGTTCCAAGTTGCTCCCTGGTACAGATGCAACTCAGAATTATTTTAATTTGTGTTTCTCTAATCAATAGTGATTTAGAGTACTTTTACATGTGACTATAGGTAGCTTTGATTAATTTGCATGAAAACTGCCCATTCATATCTTTGACCATTTATCATTTTTATTTATTTTTTTAATTTTATTTTTTTAATTTTTTAATATACATTTTTGTTTTCTTGTTTACATCATCCATTTCCATGAGATTTTTGAGTTACAAATTTTCTCCCCATCTTTCCCCTATCCCAACCCCACAACAGGGATCCCACTGTAAAGCCCCTCCCCCGATCTGCTCTCTTCTGTACCCTCCTCCAACACCCCTCTAACTTTCTGGTAGGGCAGGGAGGATCTCCCTACCCCAGCCCCTGTATATCTTAATTCCTAGTTGTATGTATTGCAGAGCTTTAAATTCTAGATTCTTTTGGTTCCTCCCTTGTCCCCCAGCCCCACTGGAAGGACAAGCAATTCAATACAGGCTATGCCTGTGTAATTACACAGGACATCTTCACAGTGGACATATTGTGACAGTCTGATCATATGCCCCTCCTTCCTATCCCACCTCCCTTGTTCTGTTCTCTACCCTGTTCCTGTCCCTTTATTGAAGTGTGTGCTTCCAGCAAC
>CM053598.1:50094938-50110713 GCA_028646575.1 Pseudocheirus occidentalis | reverse complement strand
TCCACTTGCTCCACTCTAATTCTGAAGGAATTATTCTCTTCAGAATGCTTTTGAGATTCTTTTTCCATCTGGCAAATTCGACTTTTTAGGCATTCTTCTCCTCATTGGCTTTCTGGGCCTCTTTTGCCATTTGAGTTAATCTATTTTTTAAAGTGTTGTTTTCTTCAGTCATGTTGTTGACTCTCTTTTCATGATTTTCTCACATCATTCTCATTTCTCTTCCCAATTTTTCCTCCACTTCTCTTATTTGTTTTTCAAAGTCCTTTTTCAGTTGATCTACAGCTTGTAGGCAATCTTCAAGTGTCTTGGAAGCATTTGGTATGGGAGTTCTGACTATGTTGCCTTCCTCCCATTCCATGTTTTGATCCTTTTTGTCCACAAAAAAGGATTCTAGAGTTTTATTGCTGTTCTCATTTTGCTTCCTTTACCTCATGTTGGCCAGTCAATTAATTGGTTGATTTTTTTTTAGTTCTGTGGAACTCTGCTTCCAGGGGGGAAAGCTCTGTCCCAAATTCCTGAGGTTTTCCCAGCTGCCGGAGCTAATAGGGTGGTGCTGCAGCCTACACCAGCTTTGGCTTGCTGAAAGCACGCCCCAGGACCACCACCCAAGACCATGATCCATATCTAGGCCGTTCAATGCAAGAGCCCTTGGCCCTAATCAATCATCTCAGCCCCCCTGCAATTGGCAGGCCAGGAGCTCTGAAGCAGTCCAGTGGAAGCAGTTGCTGGTTGCAGCAGACCCTGCCATTTCCTCCTCTGCTTCCTTGCCCCGGGGGCAGAGCATCCAAACTGCTTTTCCTCCCCAAAATTTAACTTGAAAGCTTAACTTTCACTGACCTTTATCTAATCCTTATTATTCCTGGCTTGATAGACGTGGAGATTGCTCCAGGTGCTGCAGATCTGTTCTCCAGGGTAGACTCATGATGTAGCTTGGCTCCTCCCTACACCCTGGGGCTTGGCTGTGGTTTCAGTTTCGGGCTGGGCTGACCTCGGCTCCCAGCCTGCTGCAATGAGCCCTTCCTGCCAAGCTGCCTTCAGCAAGAGATGTGTTTTCTGTGTTTTTTGTGAATTTGGGAACCCTAAATTTTGTTCAGCATTGAATTTTATGAGTATTTAGGGTGGCTGT
Organism: Pseudocheirus occidentalis; assembly: GCA_028646575.1. Classification (NCBI taxonomy): domain Eukaryota; kingdom Metazoa; phylum Chordata; class Mammalia; order Diprotodontia; family Pseudocheiridae; genus Pseudocheirus; species Pseudocheirus occidentalis. The sequence continues at coordinate 50,109,587 of CM053598.1, read as the reverse complement.
GTGGGAGCTGTGGAACTTTGCTGCTTCTACACCGCCATCTTGGCTCCGCCCCTTTGACCATTTATCAACTAAGGAATGGCTTGTATTCCTATAAATTTGACTTACTATATTTGAGAGAAGGACACTGTAAACTTTTTTCATAGTTTTGATTACTTTATATTTCCCTCCATCCTATTTCCCCTCCCCACCCTGTTTATTTTACTTTCTCTCCTTTCACTTTGTTCATCCTCAAAAATGTTTTGCTCCTCACTACCACCTCCCCCAATCTGCTCTCCCTTCCATCAGCTTCTACCTTCTCTTAATCTCTTTCTCTCCTACTTTGCTGTAGGGAAAGATAGATTTCTTTACCAAACTCAGTATGTTACGTTAATCCCTCTTTAAGCCAATTCCAATGAGAGTAAGATTCAAGCATTCAACCCCCATCTTACCCTTCAATATAAGAGGTCTTTCATATCTCTTTTAAGTGAGATAATTTACCCCATTCTACCCCTCCCTTTTTCTTTCTCCAAGTACTTTCCTTCTTCTCACCCCTTAATTTTATTTTTTTGATATCATCCCATCATATTCAACTCATGCTCATGTCCTCTGCTTATGTATCCTCCTAGCTGCCCTAATTATGAAAAAGTTCTTAGGAATTACATGTATCATATTTCTATGAAGGAATGTAAGGAGTTTAAATTTATTGAATCCTTTATGGATCCTCTTTCCTGTTTACCTTTTTATGCTTCTCTTGATTTTTGTGTTTGAAAGCCAAATTTTAGATTTAGCTTTGGTCTTTTCATCACAAGTTTTTGAAAGTCCTCTATTTCTTTGAATATCAGTTTTTTACTCTGAAGAAATGTACTCAGTCTTGCTGGTTAAGTTATTTTTGGTTGTAATCCTAGCTTCTTTGCCCTTTGGAATATCATACTCCAAGCTCTCTGATCTTTTAATTTAGAAGCTGTTAAATTTTGTGCTATCTTGACTCTGACTCCCCAATATTTGAATTGTTTCTTTCTAACTGCTCGCAATATTTTCTCTTTAACTTGGGAGTTCTGGAATCTGACTATAATATTCCTAGAAATTTTTGTTTCAGGAGGTGATTGGTGGATTCTTTCAATTTTTATTTTGTTCTCTGGTTCTAGGATGTCAGTGCAGTTTTCCTTGATAATTTCTTGAAAGACCTGATGTGTAGGCTCTTTTTTTTTTAAATCAATCCTTTCAGGTAATCTAATAATTCTTACATTATTTTTCTTTGGGTGGCTAGGTGAAGCAGTAAATAGAGCACTGGTCCTGGAGTCAGAAGGACCTGAGTTCAAATCAGGCTTCAGACACTGTAATGGTAATTAATTTAAATTTGAAGACCCCTTTTTTGTTTAGTAACTGAGGGCTAAGTATCTTTGTGAAAGAAACAGAAAGTGTGAACTCTTTCTCCTGTTGCTGACATAACAGGAAGGGGTTGGCTGAGACAGGAAGCTAATGTGTGTGTGAATATATATAAGAAGGGCCCCAGAGAGAGACCATCAGAATCAAAAATTTTCCTCCTGGTGGATTCTGGTGGAGGAAGCAGAATTTTCCCAGCATCTGGAAGCTGGGGCTACTTGTTGGACTGAGAACTGAGTTGGAGTTTTCTTGAAACCAGAATCTGATGAAGTCTGAAGTTGCTTCTAAGAGGGCCACCTAGAAGTCTGAGATTTCTTCTTTTTCCTAGGGCCAGCCAAACTGCTGGAGGACTGAAGAAGAATGACCAGGATAAGACTTTGTTTGTGGCTTGGTTGGTCCTTGAGCTCTGGGCAACAGAAGTTGTGAAGGTTTGGAGATGTGCTGGACCCGGTGAACTTCAGTGTGTAGCAAGAATTGCCCAGAGGACTGAACAAGAACTTGGAAGCTGTCTGCCTCTGAATCCAGGTGAGTGTTTGGTGGATTCAGGTAGGAGCTGAGACCAGTGTAGGGGATCCAGAGAATCTGAGAGACCACCCTGAGTGAAGATGAAGAAAAGACCTCTCCTTGGATATTGAATGCTGTGATGAAATTGAAGTTTACTAGACACTGAGGGGTGGAGGGTTTGTATATTTTCTAATGATTATAGTGATTAATGATACTTAGTGATTGATTGCTAGATAAGTGACTGATTAAGTTAACCTATGATTGCCCCATGAGTGGAAGACTGACTTGTTTTGTGAAATGATTGAATGATTAAGTAAGGAGGCAAACCTCCTTAGGGATATCAGATGATTGTTCTTTTGTTCTTTGTTCTAAATACTGTGACCACTTTGGTGAAAACTATGTGGCTATATTAATGTTAGGCTGTTGTGAACACTATATTTTGGTTTTCTGTGGTAAGATGTGATGTTGTGAATATTATATTGTGATTTATTGTGAATGTTGGCCTTGATTTGTTATGAAATAAACAGAGTGTTCACTATACTGTGTATTCAGAACTGTAAAAACTATTCATAGTAGCATTCTTTTGGGAAGCTGCTCGTGCATGGCATTACAGACACTTAAACACAAAAACTAGCTGTGTGACCTTGGGCAAGTCACTTAACCCCAATTGCCCTCCAAAAAGCAAAAAAAAATTCTCCTGGCCAGTTGTTTTTCCAGTGAGATAATTCACATTTTATTCTATTTTTTCATTCTTTTGACTTTGTTTTATTGTTTCTTGGTGTCTCATGGAGTCATTAGTTTCTATTTGCCAATTCTAATTTTTAAGGAATTATTTTCTTCAATGAATTTTTGTACTTCCTTTACCATATGGCCAGTTCTACTTCTTAAGGAGTTCTTTTTGTACCTCTTTTACCATTTGGCCTATTCTTTTTTTCAAGGTATTATTTTCATCAATACTTTTAATGCTTCCTTTAACAAGCTGTTGACTCTTCTTTTTCATAATTTTTCTTGCATCAATGTAATTTTGCTTGCCATTTTCCCCCTCTGCCTCTCTTAATTGATTTTTCAAAATAATTTTTGAACTCTTCTAGGAATCTTTTTTTGGCCTGAGACCAATTCACATTTTTCTTTGAGGTTTCACATATAACTACTTTGCTCTCATTATCTTCTAAGTTTTCATCTTGATCTTTCCTGTCACCATAGGAACTTTCTATGGTCAAGTTATTTTTTTTGCTGTTGTTGCTTGCACATTTTCCAGTCTATTTCTTGGCTTTTAACTTTATCTTAAAGTGGGACTCTGCTCCTGAGGTCACTGTTCTAACCTTCAGGATTTTTGTACAACTGTTTTCAGAGCTTGTTCTGAGGGGACCTATACATTTTTATTTCTTCCAAGCGGCTATAATGTAAGGAGAGGTGTGATTACAGCTTCCGTGGCCTGTGCTCTGGTCTGTGTGTGATCATAAACACTCTTTTTCACCCTGGAACTGTGACCAAATCCCTGCTCTCTTATGGCTATGAGATCTAGCATTCTAGTGGTTCTCCTTACCCTGATACTGTGACCCTAGCCTATAACTCAGATTCCCAAATGTGCAATGTATCAAAGTCTTTCGCCAGTGCAAACAAAAAGACCATTGTAATCTCTTTCTGACCAGTTGTCAGACCTCCTTACTGTCTGTGGGCTGAGAACTCTGGAAGTCTGTCCCTCCATAATTCATTTTGAAGTATCACTTTAAAGTTGTTTGAAAGAGACTTTGGGAGTTCTTAGACAAGTCCCTGCCATTTCTCTACTATTTTGGTTTGCCTTCCCCCTCCCCATTTTTTAAATCTTTATAATGTTATCATGTGTTGTTCTCCTGTTCTGCTCACTTGACTCTGCATCAATTGATACAAGCCTTCCCATTTTTCTCTGAAATCATCTCTTTCATCATTTCTTATAGTACAACAATATTCAGACACCATAACTGATTTATACATTCCTGGGCACCTGTATCAGCAAGCACTCTAGCATACCCAGGGCAGCTGCTAGCACAGGTTCTTAGGTCTGCTTTTCTAAAGGAAAGCAACTCAAAGTGGGTTAACAATCTTTCTTTAATCAAACAAACATATCATTTACCTAGTTCAGGGGGAGAAAAGTCAGCACCCTGAACTCCAGAGAATACAAATACAAGTTACAAGCAGACCAAGAAACAGATCAGCAGATGGGCTTCCAACCATCTGACCATCACATCTATTACCTATTCAAGTTACCAGAGAGGGAAGCTCCGACATCTGGGTTTTTCAAAGCCGGGGGGCTCAACGGCTTCCCAGAGTCTCTCCTGGCCAAATCACACAACTCTTCTCAAAGTGAGCCCCAAAGCAAAGCCTCACATCAGGGCATATATATATATATAGCCTTCTCCTAGGTCAGAGAATGTCACAGCCCTCTTGACCCACTGCCCAATTACAAAGTAACAACGTGTGGCCATTCCCAAAAAACAAGCCTCCCGCCACAGGCTGGCTCCACATGACCACATTCAGCCTGTTAGGGGGCAGAGTATACTTTCAAATCAGGGAACATTCTCAGAGCTACTTAAGCTTATCAAAGAGTCTAGGGGCAGGAAAGATCTTCAGATTCTCATTACAGCACCCCATTAGCTTCCAGTTCTTTGTCACTGCAAAGAAAAAAATCTGCTGTAAATATTTTTGTACTTATAGGTTCTTTTCTAGAAAGGAATCTTCTAGGGAAGACGCTTGGTATGAATTACTTCTAAACTTTTAAAAGAGATTTTCTCCAAAATTCTGAGGCGGAAGCACAGTGAGCCAAATAATGTGCACAAAAGCTTGATCTGCCTCTTTATGGTTAGGTCACCTTTAATACAAATCTAAATCTGTTTGAGGCCATAGAAAAATCACTTTTATGGGATGAATCCCCTTCACCCATGGACCCCCCCACCCCGACACAGGTAACATTTAGTTCTACCTCTGTTTGACTGCCTAATCCCTCCCTCTCTTAGGTATTGTTACCATCAACTGCTTATATGTTATTTCAATTCTGGATCTCTACCCAGTGGGTTCAAATTGGTTCAATGATATGCGCCTCTATTTTTTTCTATATTCCTTTCTTCCTTTTCTACTCCCCATCTATTCCTTTTACCCCATTGCCTCTGGGTACAGAAATCTCTGACCTTCACAGAATTTCAATGCTACTAGACCCCTATAATAATTCTTCTCTGCTCCCTAGCCATCCTCTTCCCTAGAAGGACCAATATATGAACAATAGTATAGCAGAGAAGAGACTGAATTGACAATTAGATCTGTATTTCAAACCCGGCTCTGATGTTTGTAACTCAGTGACTTTAGTAAATCACTTAATCTCTCTGGGCTTCTCTTTCCTCTAATGTTCCTCCCAATTATAGATCCTATAAGTCATCCACTGGGGCCCACACATATAGCTAACTAGTAAGGGGTTCTTTCTGACACTTGTTTTTTCTTATCATTTAAAGTCTACATTCTTGGGTGGCCCTCTGTCCCACCAGCCTCCTGCTTCTAGTCTTTCCTGATTCTGCCTTAAAGGTGGTTTGACAATAATACACACACTTTCATTCAATAATGGTCACATTGTCTTGGTCCTTCCTATTCTTGGCCTCCCTCCTCTGAATCTCAGGTTTCTGAGTCTTGGCTTTGTCCCTTCCTTTGGAGTCTGAGATTCCAGGTTTGAGAGAGAGAAAGGAGGGGAAAGAGATTGAGAGACAGAGAGAGAGACAGACAGACTATATAGTAAATAGTATCAAACACTTACCTTCATTGCCTCTTCCCTCTTCCCCCAATAATAAGACCATGGCCTTGGACCTACCATTAGTTTATTGAATAAATTATCTTCCACTTTAGAAAGGAAAGAGCAAGGCACAAAGGGTACAGGTCACAGAATGGATAAATTTGAAGTAGAGGGGATGGGGTTTAAGAATATTTTGGAGAAGTTGCACAGGAAGGGAAGACCCAGATGATGTTAGCACCAACTGATATTCATTTGCAAATCAGCTGACAGATAAGAAGGAGGAGGAGAAAAAGAAGATTTTAAAAGTCAGCTGCTCACAATATTTTGTGAGCATTTAAGGCATTTTCCTACTATTATTAACTCTGAAGATTCCAGTCTAGTCCTATTGCTATATTCCTTTGTTTCTTGGAGTCATACTTAGCTAAATGTCACTTCTCCTGGTTTTCTCCCTTCAAAATCCACATTTCTTCTCTGCGTGATTACTGACAGATCTTTGGCTGAAAGATATTGTGTGGTATAGAAGAAGCCCCAAGTTAGAAGACAGAAGACTTGGGTTTGGACCTCAGCTCAGCAGCTTACTATGTATCCTGTACCTTTTTGAGACTCAATTTCCTCATCTATAGAATGAGGGCTTTGGCTTGATTCCTTCCAAGATCTCTTTTAGCTATCTATCCATCTCCCATGCCTTTGTATTGGCTGCCCTACATGCCTGGAATGACTCCCTCTTTACTTCCACCTCACTGAGACAATCTGAGCAGCATCTTCCCACCTGCTAATACTATTATCAGGGGATGATGATTGTTCTGGAATCTCTAATCCACTGATATTTGATTTTTTGCTTCTATTCTTCTCAAACTCATGATATCCACTTTCTAATGAGTTTCATATAGCTCATTATCTGGACTAGATCAACATGGGCCTTCATAATCTGTAAAGAGAGTGTGCCTTACGGAAACTAGTGAAATATATGTGATCACCACAATCCTGCTTATACAATGGTGTGCCCAACTTTGTCAGGCCAAATGTAAATATGGGAAGAAAAAGACAAGGCACTGTCTTCTTAAATAAATATATCACTTAAGATTTTGTTTGGAAATAATATCTATGCATTTGTAGGGAAAGATGTCAAGACCAAAAGGTAGACTGTTCTCTGTACAGTTGTTTCAACGGCTGTATGGCAGATGTGCAGCAGTGTTGATTTACCTTCATCAGGGAGGAGGTAGATTGTCCAGCAGCATCTTTGGTAATGGCGTGGGCTTTTAAGGGGGCTAAGCTAGGAGGGAGGGAAAGGCATTCACATGTAGCAACTGGGGTGCCCCCATCAGACATGCTCCCTTCCCCCCAAAAAGATAAGGTAGAAAGTATGCTGGGTTTGCATCCTTTCAAAACCATAGTTCATTAGACACCCCCCCCCAATCTCACCCTAATTAAATGTTCAATCCATTTATTGAAAAACATTTATTATACATCCATTTTGCACCAGTCACTATGTTAGTTCCCAGAGTAAAGAAATGAAAGGTAAAACAGTTCCTGCCCTCAAGGAGCAAACAAAATTAATCAACCTGTAGACACAATTAGTTCATAGCAAAGGCAGTTAATGAAATAATAGAGCAAAACAAACAACTAGAAAGGTTCTGCTACACACATGCATCATTCACCCCCTATAGCATCAGTGGGGGAGGAGATACCCACAAGGAACCTGAGTATTCAAAAGCCACTTGTTTCCCATTATTGATAGTTTTAAAATTGTGATATTTCCTCCAATTATATCAAAGTCCTATTTCCTAAGTTCACGGATTTAGAACTGGAAGGAATCATAGAGGTGCCCTTGACCACCCCCCTCATTATACAGATGAATGAACTGAGACCCACCAAGATGAAATGATTTACACAAGGTCTTACAAATAGTGAGTGGGGAACAAGAGTCAGAGCCCAGGTCCAGTGACTTCCCAATCCGGTGTTCTTTGTATCCACCGTAGATGGATATCCAGTCTTAGATTGTGGAATTAAGCAGCCTTAACTTGAGACATATACTGGTACTTGAACAAAACTGATCCCCAAAGACCTAATCCCAGATACCTAAAGGGGAAACATTTTTTGCCCTCTAGCCCTAGATGAGGATCATTTAAATCTCTTTTAGGCCAATTCCACATATTGCTTTTGTTCATAGAACTCTGTGGATTTCCTCCATTTTATAAGAAGCTTGATCACCCCTCAACTAGAAAATGCAGGGAAACTTATTTTGTGGAAGAAAAAATAAACCCCATGGACTTATTTTTTTTTCCTAAAGGAAGAGAGAGAATTACTACGTATTCCCAAGGTTCTCCATATGTTCCCAAGATTTACTCTAATGGATTTTCTCTGTTTTCATCTCCTCTCAACAGAGTCCAGTAGAAAACCCTAAGCAGAAAGTGCCAGCACTGACAGGTGCTGGAAATCCCTGACCTGTGGGAAGCTGGGCTTTTAGCCCCCTTTAATCAAGTAAGCACTCACTCAAAATTCACAAATATTCATTTTACCCTCCTGAAGGCAGCTAAAGCTGTCTTCAGGCTATAACTCGCTTCTTTTATCTACTAATTACCAGGGCCTGTTTCTTAAAATATTTTAACTGATGTAGGAGGAGGCAACAGCAACAGGAGAATTATCCAGTCTTCCCTAAATTTATTATTAACCTAGGGTGCCAAATGCAAATCTTTATCTGAGAAAGGACACCAGAATTAGAAGATAGAATAATTGGTTTTGGAGAGTTATGGATGTTTTGGGAGAGAAGGGTTGAGGTGATATGGCTTTGTGTCTTTAGGTCGAAACAGCAATTTAATTAACCAGTGGATTAAAGCCTTTTATAGAAAGTGCAAGATTTTTATACCATCCCCACCCCCACCCCCAAAAGAATTTCTTTGGCCTGATTTGAACAGGAATATTTTAAACACTGCTGCTGGAAGGGTTTCCTTATTGCACAAAATCCATTTGAGAAATCGGACATTGTCACTGTCCCTCATATCTGTAATATTAATTCCCAGGTCCTTGCCTAAGCATTCAAAACTTTCTACTTGGTGACCCCACCCCTCCTTTCTGCATGTCCAAATTTATCTCCTATTTCTAAACTATAAAAACCTTTTGCTCCAGACAGACTGGTCTCCTTGTTGTCCCGTGGCCATGATATACACGTGTAAGCCTCTATGGACTGTTGGTCTCCCCACACATGGAATTTCCTCTCTCCCATCCTTTCTAATGCCCTGCCATCCCCCTAAACGCCTTCCTCCATGGATTCTTCCCTGACAGTTCCACCCCACTCCCACATTAAGATCATTGAAGGCTAGAGCTGGAGTGGGAAAGGGCCTCAGTGGCTGTCTAAGATAAGGGTTGGAGGAGAAATACGAGTCCTAAGGAACTGAACTGATTTGCCCAACGTCACGTGGCAGAAGCAGGATTTGAACCCAAGTAGAATCAGTGGTCATCCATGCTACTATACTCCCTCCCACTAGACTCTGCATCCTCTAATTTCATTCTTTAAGTCCCTCTCTCAGCCCAATTGGAAGCTGCAAAGTGTCAGCAATTATAGCTTACACCTGTGAAATTCTACTATGTAATGAAAGGAGCACCGGACCTGGGGTCAGTGGAGAGCTGGGTTCTAATTCTGATTCTGACACTTGACTCAGCCACCAAACTTTCCTTAGCTTCAGTTTTCTCATCTGTAATATGGAATGAATTTCACCAGATGGCCTCTGAGGACCCTTCCAGCTCTAGAGAAATATTTCTATTTCTCTAGTGACCTTGGGCAAGTCCCCCAACCTCTCGAAACCTCAGTTTACTCATCAGCAAAATGGGAGAGACAATAAGAGCCTTGGTATTTATTTTTCAGTGTCGTGGGAATCTAATCAGATAATATATGCCACGTTCTGTGAAAGTCTTAAAATACTACACAAATGCCAGCTATTTTTGTTCATCAGCTTCTTGTATCCTTCCCCCAGTGCCTCACATGAGCCTGGGCTCTTTATAGGTGTCCTGTAAAGACTTTTGACTTATCTGGATTATTGGAACCATGAAAAGAATCAAATCCTTATCTCAGGATCCTTTCCATTTTAAGAAATGATGTCATCTCTTTAATTAGTCCTTGAGTCAGATTCTTCTGCCCTTTATCTAGATAATCCCCACATACAAGGAACGTCTAGGCATGAAGAGAGGCTCCCCTAGAAATGGAGATGGGGGGAGCATCAAATAACATCAGTACATGGTCAAAGAACAATTTATCATTAAGCTGTAAACTGTACTTCAGACCAGACAAAGAGAGACTGGTTAGAATGTTTGGGGAAGTCTTCATAGAGAGATTGTGACTCAAGTTGCACTTTGAAAGAAGGGTGTGATCTAGAGAGGTAGAGGAAAATGTTAGAATGGAAAGGAACAAAAGACCTTTTGGCTGCCTTCTACACTGGCAGTCTTCCTCAACAGCATTTAGGGCAGGGGCAGGTTTCTAACATCTCCTTGACCAGAAATGTGGAGGCAACTTCAAGTGGACAGGTCAGGAAGAGGCAGATAGATTGTTGTTGTTCAATTGTTTTAGACATATCTGACTCTTCATGGCCCCATTTGGGGGGTTTTAATGCCTTTTTTTTCCTTTTTGGCAGGCAAATTGGAGGCAGGGCAATTGGGGTTAAATGATTTGCCCAAGGTCACATGGCTAATAAGTGTTAAGTGTCTGAGGCCAGATTTGAACTCAGGTACTCCTGACTCCAGGGTTGGATCTCTATTCACTATGCCACCTACCCACCCTCTCCCCACCCCATTTGGGGCTTTCTTGGCAAAGATATTAGAATGGTTTATCATTTTATTCTACAGCTCATTTTACAGATTAGAAAACTGAGGCAAACAGGATTAAGTGACTTGCCCAGGGTCACACAGCCAATAAGTGTCTGAGTTCAGATTTCAGTTCAGGAAGATGAATCTTCCTGACTCCTGGTCAGGCGCTCTAGCTAACTACATGGACAGAAAGACATGTAGATGGAAAGATAGATGGAAGAATGGATACATAGAGAGATAGATAGAAAGATGGATAGATGATAGATAGATAGATAGATAGATAGATAGATAGATAGATAGATGGATGGATGGTTGAATAGACATGTAGATGGATGGATAGATGGATGGATAGATGAATAGATAAACATGTAGATGATAGATATATACATACAAACAAACATATATACATACATACATGGACAGATTGGACAAACAGAAGGACAGACAGATAGATAGTTGGATAGATAGACAGATATGTAGGTAGGTAGGTAGGTAGGTAGGTAGATAGATAGATAGATAGATAGATAGACAGATAGATAGATAGATGGATGGATGGATGGATGGATGGATGGATGGATAGATGGATGGGTGGGTGGGTGGGTGGATAAATAAATGGATATAGAAACAGAGGTATCAGGCACTGTGCTCAACACATAGATAGATGGCCTAAGTTGCCATGGGGAGGAATATTGTGTTGCAGGATATCCCTTGCCCTGCAACTGCATAGATGAAATACACTGTGGAGGCATGAATTAGGGAGCCTTGTCCTTCCTCCTTGTTTGCTTTCTATTCCTTTGCTTTGGGCTCATGACACACCTGAGGAAGCAAGGCAACTTTAATCATTGCAAACAAGCAGCATGCAAAGCTGTCTTCTCTGTCTCAAAGAGAGAACCAGCTTGTTGGTTGTTGCCATGGAGCAGGAGTTGAACAATGGGGAACAAAGGTTGTCTCCAAGGTACCCTGGGACATAGGTAGAAAGATTCATAATCTTACCTTAGTCCAGCCCAGATCAGGAAAGGTAAAGGCAAGGATGTCAGAGACAAGTTTATTCAGAGCTGATAGGGGGACAAAAGCTTGGGATAAAACGGAGGGGGATTGGCTTTGTTTTTGTTTTCTGAATGAGGCCTTCTAGGAAAGCTTAATTTTCTGGTAGTAATTCTCTTCTGCTTATTAGCTGCCCAGTCTCCTCTACTTCACTTATCCCTGTGGGAGAGCTCAGAGCGAGCCTTCTCTGGTTTTGGGAAGGGCTCCCTAAAGGACTAAGTCAATGAAATGGATGTTCAGGGGTCAGAGACTCTGGTCTTCTTGACATTTGAAGCACATCACACCCGTTCCTGTTGATGATGGTGGTGGTGGTGGTGGTGGTGGTGGTGATGATGATAATGATGGTAGCCTTTATATGCCACTTTAACCTTAATAAGGTACTTTACAAATATTATTTCACTTGATCTTCTGAACAACGCTCCACGGTGGTATTCGTATCTCCTTTTACCAATAAGACTGGCACTTCTTAAGCCGGGCATTGGGTTAGGGACTGAAGATCCAAATACAAATACCAAGTAGTCTCTGACTTGTCGGACCCCACGTTCTTTTTGGGTAGATGATATACTGTACACCTATAAGTATATTAAAAATAAATACAAGATGATGGGGGAAGGGCATTAGTATCTAGAGGAATGGGAAAGACAACAAAGGACTCACACAAAAGATGGGACTTGAATATTGAAGGAGATGAGAGATGGAAATGATATAGCATATATGTGGAAAGTTAAGAAGACCAGTATCAAAAATGGCTCCTTCTTCTCCTGGGATCTTCTAGTTTTCTCATAACTTTGGTTTGCAAGATGGTCAAAGGCATAAGAGCTCAGAGGCTTAGGGGGAGAACTAGGGCAGAGACAACAAGAAGGAGGGAGTCAGCTTGTCAGGACCCATTGCCCTGATGGACAAGGAAGAATGGCTATGGTGAATGAGGGATGAGGGGCTTATTAGTCTGGATCAAGTGTGTGAAAATCTACACTCCTCTCTGACAGCCTGGACAAAGGCATGGGAAAGGATGGAAGGAGGGTATGGGTTGGGCACATTATATGAGAAGTCCATCTTCCATCCTGACTACTTTGTATTATAGTTGCAGACCCCTTTGACTTGTGGGGAAGCAGGGGAGAGTCAGTATGGCAGACTGAGAAGGGAAAGTCCACTATGCCCCCTTCATTCACAAAGTTCTTTGGAGTTTTCAAGGCCTCTGATCTGTGACCTCATTCAATCTTCCCGTCAGCTCTGGGACGGAGGTGGGGTAGGCGGGCCTCATCACTCTCTTTTTACAGAAAATAATGTAACTTCCCCAAGGAAGCATAGATTGTAAACCAAGTAGGACCAGAACCCAGACTGGCTGACTGGCTGCTGGGTAAGGAAGGACAATGATTTATTTCCCTCTCCTGTACCCTATACCAATGGCATCAATTTCAAATAGAAATTTGTTGTTGTCGTTTAGTCCATTAGTCACATCTGACTCTTTGTGGTCCCATTTAGGGTTTAGACACTGGAGTGGTATGACAGCAAGCACCTAGCATACCCAGGATGGCTGCTAGCACAGGTTCTTTGATCTGCTTCTCTAAAGGACAGCAATTCAAAAGGGGTTAACAATCTTATTTAATCAAACATTATATATATATATATATATATATATATGTACACATACATACATAAATGTATGCATATACATATATATGTTTTTCAAAGCCAGGGGGCATAGATAGATAGACAGATAGATAGATAGATAGATGGACGGATGGACAGACAGACAGACAGACAGACAGACAGACAGATAGATAGATAGATAGATAGATAGATAGATAGATAGATAGATAGGTAGATAGATAGATAGATAGATAGATGGAGAGATATCCTTCTTCAGGGTCAGAGGACATTGCAACCTTTATGACCCACTGCCTAATTGCAAAGTAACAAAAGGTGTGGGCCTTCCTGAAAAAACAAGTCTCCCTTAAGCAGGTGTGTCTCCTTGGGCACCAAGTCAGGCTCATTTAGGGGCAGAGAAGATCTTCAAATTATCTAGGTCTATTAAAGGGCAGGGAAGATCTTCAAATTCCCTTACCATTATAAGTGGTTAGCCATTTCCTTCTCCAGCTTATTTTACAATTAAGGAAACTGAGGCAGACAGTGTTAAATGATTCTCCCAGGGTCACATAGGTAGTAAGTATCTGAGGTCAAATTTGAACTCAAGTCCTCCTGACTCCAGGGTAGCTAGCCTTACCAGACAGTCAACACTACTGGAATGATACAACAACAATCTCCTGACTTCAGAGCCAGAGGTCTAACCACTGTGCCACATAGCTGCACCTCAAATAGAAATAGGGGCTACTAAATTACACGTAAGGATGCCAATCTGGGGGACTTCTCATCTTAGCAAACCACATATTAACATCATTGGAGCTTTTATGTTGTTAAATATTATATTTTAATACAATTTGGCTGAACTCAGGACTGTTGACGCTTCTGTGCTAGACCATCAGTCATCTCTCAATCAACAAGCATTTATTAAGTGCCTACTGTGTACTGGGTCATGTGATAAATGCTGTGACAGTGATATGGTATGATATGATATGATATGATGTGATGTGATGTGATATGATGTGATATGATATATGATGTGATGTGATGTGATATGATATGATATGATGTGATATGATATATGATGTGATGTGATATGACATGATATGATATGATGTGATATGATGTGATGTGATGTGATATGATGTGATGTGATATGATGTGATTTGATGTGATGTGGTGTGATATGATATGATGTGATATGATGTGATGTGATGTGATATGATATGATGTGATATGATATATGATATGATGTGATGTGATGTGATATGATATGATATGATGTGATATGATATGATATGATGTGATGTGATATGATATGATGTGATATATGATGTGATGTGATGTGATATGATGTGATATGATATGATATGATGTGATGTGATATGATGTGATGTGATGTGATATGATATGATATGATGTGATGTGATGTGATGTGATATGATATGATGTGATATGATATGATATGATGTGATGTGATGTGATGTAATATGATATGATGTGATATGATATGATATGATGTGATGTGATGTGATGTGATATGATGTGATATATGATGTGATGTGATATGATATGATGTGATATGATATGATATGATGTGATGTGAT
>CM053598.1:50062068-50094438 GCA_028646575.1 Pseudocheirus occidentalis | reverse complement strand
CTTCTTCTCCTTCTCCTCCTGCTCCTCCTCCTTCTTCTCCTCCTGCTCCTTCTCCTCCTCCTCCTGCTCCTCCTCCTGCTCCTCCTGCTCCTCCTCCTCCTCCTCCTGCTCCTCCTCCTTCTCCTCCTGCTCCTCCTCCTGCTCCTCCTCCTCCTCCTCATCATCACCATCACCATCATTATCATCATCACCATCATCATCATCATCATCATCATCATCATCATCATCATCATCACCATCACCATCACCATCATCAACAACAACAATAGTAGCTAGCATTTCTATAATGCATTAAGGTTTACACACTTTGTTAATGACGAAAAGAAGTTAATGACTTCTCATGGGCCACATAGCTAGTAGCCATCTAAGACAATTCTTCTTAAAACCAAGACCAGTCTCTTATCTACTATTTGACTTAGCAGCCTCAGTTTCCTCATCTGTAAAACTGGGGATAATAATAGCATCTACCTCAAATTATGATCATGAGGATCAAATGAAATAACATATGCAAAGTACATTTCAAAACTTAAAGTGCTTTATAAATGATATTTACTATTAATAATTAATTAAAAATGTCAAGGGATCTAATCCATTCAAGGGCTCTTAGCATGACCCCATGAAAGCTGTCTACAAGCTTTTAAGGTCTAGTTAGAAAATGTGTATATGCGTTCCTTCCTGGAGCTTCTGGAAGAAAAAGGCTTCAGCAGGGGCGCTTGAGCTATTCCATGCAGAAAGGTGAGAGGCCACTGGTCAAAGCCTTACTACTGGTGATAAGTGGAAAGGCAGGAGTGAAAAATGGCCGTCTTCAACCACAGTGCTGTCTAGGGAGGGAGCTGGAGGAGCTGATCTGGCAGATAGAGCTAAACAGCCTCCTTAATGCATCTATTCTCCAGGGACTGTTCTTTTTGATAAGAAACCTTGGTCAGAGATAATGCTGTCTGCATGTGTCATGTAGAGGAGGAGCTCAGAAATCTCACCTCCATGCTATAGAAACACTTTCAGACACCCATGGTAAACACCTCCAGATCTGAAAAAAGGAAACTCTAAATCTAAGGAAGCTGATTTTTTCCCCTTCTTTTCTTTGATGAAGACATTGAAATTCTCAAAGGTTGAGTGATCTGCTCAATTGTTTTTTTTCTGTTTGAATGTTATTTCATAGGTATGGAATACTATCTGAGAAGAAGCCTTTCTACTAATCACTAACTACTCTTCAAATTATAGTCTTAGATGAGTTCCTGAGGATACAGAGAGACTGTGACTTTCCCAGGGTCATTCTGGTGCCAGAAGTGGGATTTGACTCTAGGTCTTCCTGGCTTTCAGTGCTGGCTCTCTGTTCCCTATGCCATATTCCCTCTCTGTTGTTGAGAAAAATTCCTCCAAACAGTGATCTATGATAAGAAAGAGGTGTCCTGTTCACCCACCCACTGGCCCTCTTCTTGTTTCTTCATGTAGCTTGTGTCCTACTGATTATTTCATTTTCTTTATATGAACATTTCATGATCTTAGTCCTATGATAACATTTTGTGGGAGCATATTAAAGGTCATAGTCTTTCAGGGTTTTATAATCTTTCAGAGAGAGAAGACTAACAACTTTTTAAGTACTTTGGCTGGTGGTCAGGGTAGCCTGCTCAATAGTAATGAGAACATGCAGGAGAAGGAATATTTCTTACCATTACCAGATGTCAAGATAAGCCCAAATAGACATCGAAGATGCAATCTAATTACAAACCATATGAATAATTATGTCTCCTATATTTTAGTGTTCACTCATAAGAATTATATGTTCAATTTATAGAAGTCATTTTAATAAATACGTTTGCACGACGGATGGTGTCTGGACTTGGGATTTCATTGGTACAGGAAAATCCCAAATAAGGAACCTGGTACCGATGCAGATTGGCAGCTTCTTGCAACTTCTAGTACAAACAAGGGGCACTGACAGATTAACCAATTTGCCCCAGGTCACAAAGACAAGTGTATATCAGGGATAAAATTTCAACCCAGGTCTTTCTGACTTCCAAGTCTGCTCTCCATCCACTGTGCCACATTATCTTTCTATGCTTATACTAAATTAGAAATTAGTTTAAAGTCTATTTTCTTTCTAGTTCTTATTTAATACCATTATTTCTCTTGAGAAAAATAATTTTTCATTCAGTGATTTTTAGGTTTTCAAGAATTCTATTTTGATTATCTTAAAATCAACAACCTTGAAGAGATTCAGCAGAAGAATGAGGACATACTTATTTAAAAAATAATTTTATTGATATCTTTTGTGTTTATACCACCTTTGATTCTGAACATAACTGCTCTCTCTTCTCCCCTTAGCAAAGAATAGGGAGAAAGAGATAGAAAGAGACACACACAGAAAAAGAGATACAGAGACAGAAAGAAACAGAGAGAGAGAAGCAATTCAGTAAAAAATAAGCACATCAGCCAAGTCTGACAGTACACACAATATTTCACACCCATTGTTCCTCCCCATCCTTCCCCCCCCCCCCACCTCTGCAAAGAAGGGAGAGTGATGCATTTTCTCATCTTTTCTTCTGGGTCAAGCCTGGTTATTATAATTACATTGCATTGCATTTCTCTTTTTCTTTGCCCCGATATTACTATGATCTTTATGTATGTTTTCCCCATTTGTGTTTAGTTCACTCTCCATCAGTTTATATTAGTCATTTCATTTTTCATTGAATAGTTCATATTTATCACTTCTTATAGCACAATAATACTCCTGTTCCATGGTTTGTTTAACCATTCCTCCCTACCTGTGGTTTTTCAACAACAAAGAACTTCTATAAACACTCTGGTATATATGCAACCTTTTTGTCCTCACCCTCTTTGAGATATGGGTCAGGTAGTGCAGTCTCTGGGTTAAAGGTGATAGACATTTTGGTGCCTTTTTTCTTAAGCACGATTCTAAGTTGTTTTCCCAGAATGGTTGGAATGAGTAAGAGTAACCTACAGTGGTACCATAGAGCTTAAGGGACAAGCATTTATAACATTTCTGGTGGAGAAAAACAAGATAAATATAGCACCAAAAATGTCAGAAGGTATGGTAAGGGATTAATATGACAGGTCTTAAAGATAGGCAAGGTAAGGATTGATTTTCCTAAAGACTACCCTTCCCTTCAGTTATTTGGTATTCTAAAGTTATTTACTACTGAAGGCTAGACGTACATGGGGACACTGGCTATCCATGTGGAATGATTTTTAGAGGTACCCAGAATACCCCCTGCCCCAAAGTGACCTATTATTCTACAATTAGATATTCATTTCTTTGAGTACTTTTCCTTGTGGGTCCTCCTTTAAAATACTGGAAAGGATAGCACATTAGATTAATTCAGACTATGGTGTTAGTGATCTCACATTCTTTCCTCTTGGAAGATTCTAGGAGCATTATGTGTCTGAAAAACAAGAAACGATAGGGTTAAAGGGGAGAAGGTAAGAGGGAAGGCAGAGGCACCAAAGACAAACTACATAGTATTTCATGCTACTTACAGAATGACTCTCTTTTAAAGGTCAACAATATGCCAATAATATAATTTTCTACATTCTAAGAAGTTTCCGTATTTCTGATATTTCAAAGTTCATTTAGTATGCATTATTGAAGGCTTGATATGGGAAAGATGCTGTTTTTGTTCTTGAGTGGGATATAGACTTTTTAGGGTACAATCCCTACTTTTAAGAAGGAGAGGAGAAATGACAGGAGCCAGATTGATCAGGAGAGAGACCAGAAGAAATAGAGGATTGTAGGGTTAGAGGAGCACAGTACTTAGAGCCAGAAGAAATGTAAGAGATTATCTGGTCCAATCACCTCATTTTATAGATAAGGAACTTGAATTCCATTCCATAATAACTTAATGATCCATAGAGGTATTTGTAGCAGCAAGCACCTTAGCATACCCAGGATACCTGTTAACACAGGTTTTTAGATCTGCTTTTCTAAAGAAAAGCAACTCAAAAATGGGTTAACAATCTTACTTTAATCAATGAAACGTATATCATTTCCCTAGTTCAGGGGGAAAAAATAGCACCCTGAACTTCAGAGAATACAAACAGAAGTTACAACAGAAAATAACACAATTCAGCAAGCAGGGCTTCCAACCATCTGACCATTACATCCATACCCAGTTACCAGAGAGGGAAGCACCAACATCTGGGTTTTCAAAGCCAAGGGGCTCAGCAGCTGCCCAGAGTTTCATCTGGATAAATCACACAATTCTTCCCAAAGTGAGCCTCAAAGCAAAACCTCACATCAGGGTGTATATAGCCTTTGCCTGGGTCGGAGGATGTCACAACCCTCTCGACCCACTGCGCAATCACAAAGTAACAAGGCGTGGGCATTCCTGAAGAACAAGCTTCTGGCCACAGGCTCCATGTCACCAAATTCAGCCTATTGGGGACAAAATATATTTTCAAATTAGGGAAGGTTCTCAGAATCACTCAAGCCTATCAAGGGGCCAAGGGGCAGGGAAGATCTTCAGATTCCCATTATCACTGCAGTATTCAGTTGTCTCCAGGGAAGGGCAAGTTTGCTCATCTCCTGCCTGCCCAATGGTGGAAAAAGAATGTCTCTTGGAAGGGGAAGCTTGCTATTGAAGGAGCTGTGTTGTTGTTGTTGCCATAATCAGGCTGGCAGGGCAGTTGAACTGTGGGACCAGAAAGACAGCAGCTATTTCATATAACTTTTGCATAAGGTTTTAATGTGTGTGTTCTGACATTAAAAAAATCATGAATAGGAAGAAACAAGAAAAGTACCTGATGAGGCCAATGTGGACATGTAGAAAATTCAGACACTATTAAAAAAAATCCAAACTTTAAAATACATGTACTGTGAATAGAAACAAGGACAGGACACTGAAGATGAATGTGATAGACTGACATGCTTGTGTAAAAATGTCAGAAAGGAACTGAGGCTTGAAATAAATGCTAAAGACAACAAAAAGAGAGTTTTTTGACTCATGGAGACAGAGAGAGAGAGAGAGAGAGAGAGAGAGAGAGAGAAAGAGAGAGAGAGAGAGAGAGAGAACAATCAAAGAAGGGAGAGGACCATTGCTTCAAGACAGATGGGAAGCCTGAGACAGATGAATGAACCCTTAACTCTTATTTTGGAACATAGATTTTGAGACCTCAGGGGTCACCTAATCCAACCCTTTATTTTACAATGACAAAATGTAACTGTAGAAAGGTCATAACTTATCTGCTATAACACAAGTAGCAAGTGGCAGGGCCAGGATTCAACTAGGACCTCTGGCTACAAATCCTACTCACTTTCCACTATACTGTGTTGCCTATAATGATATATTTTTTTCTGCTAAGAATAATTATCTTTAGCCTGAGAAGTAGAGAGCAAAAATGACTAATAAGGAATTTTAATTTAAGTGAAGTGATAAGAGAACACATAGTTACACTCAATGAGTTCAAATTCTTAGGCCTTGATAAATTATATTTTAGGGGACTCTGCCCCACCAAAACTTGGTAATATGATTGCTAAACCTCTAGAAATGATCTTTGAATAATAGTACTAGAAACAGTCAAATGTCCCAGTTATTAGGGAAGATGGAGAAGGGCTTCCTGTTCAGGTGCAGGTCACTTCCAACTCTACTATTATTCTATAAATTAATGATTCGTGCATCTAGGAAGTATATAAAAAGGCAGAGAGAGTCCATAGTACAGAGCAGGGAGGAAGTATCATAAGAAGACTTGAAATCCCTTATTTTTCTCATCAACAAATCAGTTGTTTTTTATTTCATTTTTTTTAAATTAAAAGACTCATGGTTCTGTTTAGTTATATGAACCTCACTTTCACAGTGCTGTTCTCCTCCTACATCATTCCAGAGGCTGAGTCTAATTAAGTGACTCAGTCAGGCACTTGTGAATGTGCAAAAAGAGGCTAATTCTCAGTGAAGACAAGTAGGGAATATATTTCCTTGGAGATTCTGGCCTTGTGGCCACCAAATCCTGGCTCTTTAAAGAGAATCAAAATAAGGAAATACCCATAGGACAATGGCAAAGTAGAACATTAAGTGTGGGGAAAGTCATGACAAGTAGCCACAAGTCATATCTTGCTTCGACAGTCACTCCAGTGACCCCAGGCTGACTTGCACCCAACATCTGGGGATAAAAGTCATTTGTTGAATGAGGGTCATTACCATGTCTTGAGATATGGTAAGACCCTTACTGTTTGAACAGGCTGCTTATCAAGATTCAGGACAAGTCTATGTGAGGGCCAGAGGGAGCACAGGTATCATGTCTGACAGCTACTGCAGCTAGTATTGGGTCCAACTTTTTATCTTGTGTCTTTAACTCACAATGCTCCTATATCCTTTAATGATCTCAGTAAAAGTATAATTAATACTCTTATTGTGGTCTGAGTATCATTCAAACCCATCTGGAATCTAAAGCTCAGCAAGGCTAATTCAGTCCCTTAGGAAAAACTATCCTCTTTTCTTTCCTATGATTTCCTCTTTTTTCACCCCTCCCCCCAAACTTAATAACTTTAAGATCCTTCTCTTTATAGTATCATCATTTCTTTTCATTTGTCTTATTGGAGAGAATCTGAGCAACTAATAAGTAAAGGGTTAATCTTATATTGGACTGATGCATTATCACTTGAGCGGGAAGGGGTTGCATTTTAATAGAGGACTAAGCTTTAACCCAAACGATCTGTACCTCTAATGGCAGAGCACTAGCCTGATGGAGGTGAGAATGGCCTTCTATGTTGTCCTCACTTAGAGCCACCTGGTCTGCCTGGGCATGAGGCCAACCCTATATTTGCCAACACAGGGAAGTTAGAAATGAGTAGCCCCTCCCTCTCTGACTGCTCAACTCAATCTGATTCCAGTTCCAAAACTGCATGACTGAGTACCTCTTGAAGCCAGAATCATTGTTGATTTTACAGCTACTGTCCAATAGTGTGAACAGATTTCCCTTGTCACATAATAGCTGTGACAATTTTCCATAAGACACCCCTTAAGGCTTTTGCAAATTGCTTCAGTTCATAAGCATCCTTGGCATCTGGAGCTAAAAGGAAGGATAAGGTGAATTCTGACCCAAAGCTTGACAGTAGGCAAGTAGGAATTTACCACTTAACCCAGCTAGACCTGATGTTTATAAGAATGCTAGAAGAAGGCTATTGTAGTCAATTTTCTTGCTATGGCCTTACACAGCAGAATAAAGACAATATTCTTTCTTAGTCCCTTTTCTTGTGGATATAGCATGTCTCAGAAATCACTGGGAACTCTACATATTCTCCTCTCTTTCACACCACCCTCAGTCCCTTCCTAGGATCCCATGTGCTCAAAGGATATTTTACTTTCATTACAGCATCAGTTAGAGATTCTAGTGTTGAAAATAATGAAGTGGTTTTGCTGTAATAAAGGTGATTATAATGGAATATAGCTATAGGGTTGGCAATATATCAGTCACAGAAAGGAAGAAACTTATATTCAAAGCTCTGTAATACGACATGTAGTAATGGAGAGGGGAGTTAATTTAATTTCTCTTAAAGAACAATACATTTGAGGCACTTCTCTGTTCCCCAACCAGGCATACATCTTTTGTTCATTTCTCTCAGTGGTTAAAATATGTCTGATTCTCTCCTGGGAGAGAAAGACACATAGACATCAAAAAGACATCCAATAGTCAAGACTAATGGTTCCACATTCCATAATAGAAGAATATATGGATGAATTTTCATCTCTTATGAAGGATGGTCAAGAATTGGATAAACAGAGAAAAAGAAAAGGACATTCTAGGCAGTAAGAACAATGTGAATAAAATACATGAAGGCTGGAAACCACAATTGTGCATGGATAACAGGCAGTAGTCCATTTTGATAGGAGTTAAGGTATGTAAAAGAGGAAGAGTTGGACATAAAGTTTGCAAAAGTTTATTTGAGAACCTTAAATGATAGGATATGTTCAGATTTAATCTGTAGGAGAACTATTGGAAGATTTTTAAATAAGAAAATGATGTGATTGGGGCTGCAACTTCAGATATATTATCCTGATGGTGGTGGTGTGGATGGTGAATTGCAGATGGAAAGCTTAATGATAAGGAGACATCTTAGGCATTGGTAGAAAAAAGTCCAAGCAAGAGTCAGCAAGTTTTTGAATTTAGGTGGTAACCTTAGGAATGGAAAGAAGCAGAAACATAAGAATACAGCAACTGATGGGTGTGGAGGGCAAAGGAAAGAGAGGTCAAAGATGACTCATATATTTCAAGATTGTATGACTAGGAAGATTGTAGTAGTACCTTTAACAGAAATATGTAAATGCTGAGGAATATTTGAATGCGAAGTTCATTATAGTTTGGGACACACAGGTCAATAAACATTTATTAAGCTGCTGTTATGTGTCAAACACTGTGCTAAGTGCTGAAGATATAAATGAGAAAATGAAAGACAGTTCCTGCCCTCAAGTAACTTACAGCACTTTAAGCATAATGCATTTTAATCTTAAAGTGTTAGTAGAACCAATTGGAAATGTGGGTCTGGTCCTTAAGAGAGAGGGGAAGGGAAAGATTTGTAGAGCTTAGTGGGAGTAGGTAAATTTGCCAAGGGAGAAAATGTACATGGAGTAGTGTAACGGTAATGATAATTTGAAGATTTTCCCTGCACCCTAATAGGCCAAACATAATCATACAGAGCCTGTGGTAGGAGGAACTTGTGGAAGGGTGGAGCAGAGTCCACAGGAGGCTGCGAGTTAGAGCATTTAGAGCTGGAGGGTGAAGAGGACATACCCAAGGAGAAAGCTAGGCTTGTGAGTGTTTGTGGGAAGGCTAAAGGATGGTGTGGCTCCCTGCTATGCTACAGTGTATTAACTTCTTTGTTGCTATGATGAATTTGACTTTCTGGTGCTGGGATTTGGGTTTCTGGTGTCTGAATAAATGTTTTACTTCTGTGTTATTTATGGAGAATCTATTATATTTTGCGATTAAGAACTAGTCACCATCGGTGCTGTGAATATTGCATTGCCATTACAAGTAGGCACTCCTGTTGCTCTGGAATTGTGATGAGAATGGACATCTCAGGAAAAGATTCCTAAGCACCAGCTTCACCAAGAGAGTTTCACCAGGGGCCATTTGTTGAACCTGCCCAGCCTGCAGGTTATAACTCCAGCTTTATCTTTCTGCCCACACTTCACTCCCGCTGCAGTACTCATCAGTTCCCAGAAGATGGCACTGCACGTGGTACCTTTCATCTTTGGCTGCTCATCCTGTACACATCTGACTCTTCAGTTCTTAGTTAGCCAGCGATAGATGGTCAGTCACCCTCTCTTAGAGGAAAGCAGCTCTCTACATCAAAATCCCATAGAGAAAGAGAGCCCACATGTCCTTATTCTGGCAGAGTACATTTGGAGTTCATAGAGGCGCTAGGCCAGGATGCTCTACTTGCATTCAATCCAACAAGCATTTATAAAGCAGTGAATAAATGGTTCCTGTCTTCAGGTTTTGTATCCCATCAGAGCTTTCCCTTATGTTGTGGTACTTGCAAACTTGCATCTCACAGAAAAAGCATTCCCAGGGCTCAGAAACTCTTCACCCCTCATATCTACTATCAGGACTGTGTTATGAATATCATGATCAGGGTGAAGAAGTCATTGGTTGCCCAATACCTAGAAGAGTTTCCTGCTACCCACTTTCATGGCTCCTAAGAAGACAGTGATAGTTTGATCTAGAATGGCACCTAGAAGTTTTTCATGTTTGGAAATAGGGTGGAGAGTTACCTTCTCTCCAGTGCCACTCTGATAATCCTTTCCCTTCTCTTCTCCTTTTCCCCTTCCTTTTTTGTTCATTTGCCTTAATTATCTACTCTTCAATTCAACTCAACAAACATTTAGTAAGCACCTGTGACATGCCAGGCACTGTGCCAAGAGCTGAAGATACCAAAAAAGGCAAAAGACAGGCCTTGCCCCAACATGCAAACACATTGTAGTGATTCAGGAGAATATTCTTCTTCCTTAATTGTTTCACAGTCATCCATTCCTTAGTTTTCTGTGGGGCAGCTTGGTGAGTTATTCTAAACTACCTGCGACTGTTTCCTGAAGCATCTATTGAATTGAATGAGTGGGAACAGGCAAGTGACATACTCCCCTGGAATTGCTTCAGCAGGGAGAGGATTTGTAGTTCCTGTTATGTTAGAACAAAGGTTTGGGTTTTGTTTTTTTGTTTTTTTGTTTTTGCTTTTTGGAGGACAATTGGGGTTACGTGACTTGCCCAAAGTCACACGGCTGGTAAGTGTGTCAAGTGTCTGAAGTCGGATTTGAACTCAGGTCCTCTTGACTGCAGGGCTGGTGCTTTACTCACTGCACCACCTAGCCACCCCAGAACAAAGGTTTTTAAACGTGCATTGGAAGGGGACAGCGGGGTGAGGGGCATAGGCAAAGAGGAAATGAGCTCGGGGAAAGGGGATGGTTAACCAAGATAAGGATAAGGATGATAGTTGGAGAGGGTTAGTGGTAGAAAGAAATTTGTGTTTAGCATAGTGATGGTGGATGACAGAGATAAAAGAGGCAGGATACTGTAAGCACTGATTTGA
Organism: Pseudocheirus occidentalis; assembly: GCA_028646575.1. Lineage (NCBI taxonomy): Eukaryota > Metazoa > Chordata > Mammalia > Diprotodontia > Pseudocheiridae > Pseudocheirus > Pseudocheirus occidentalis. The sequence continues at coordinate 50,083,898 of CM053598.1, read as the reverse complement.
AAGGAAAAGAATCGCTCAATGGGCAGCTTAATTTTATTGGAAGAGTTTATAGAATCAGCCAGACCCAGAGCTCCAAAAGGAATGTTTCTGTGTGATCTCCGCGAATGAGAGAATATCATTCAAAGACTAAATCTCAACCAAGCAGAGAAAACCTGTGTTAAACTATGTCAGCCTAGGTCTTTCATGCCCAGGTACAGTCAGAATTAACCCTAAGTAAAATTGTGGAAGCGGAAAAGTTAAGCTTTTGTTCCCTCACCATATCGATCTCTTGTTCTGTTCTTTGCCTCTGCTGTCAGTGAAGGTATAAGTGGACAATAACTTAAAGTTTGATTGTTCCTTAGAGAATTTCTATTTTTAAAAGGGAACTTTGGATGGAAAATCTTCCTTCTTTCTATTCAGGAAAGACAATATTAGGAATGGCACTCATGAAAGGGTGCCAGTCCCTTCTCTTGGTCTTCCAAGGCTCTACCTGGAAACAAAACAGCCAAAGCCTCTTTTACCTCAGTACCTTCCCAACCACCCTACACCTTGGCCTTTCCTTTCCCACTTCTCATGAGGAGTATCTGCTACTGAGGGAGCATCCCACCTGGGAGACACCATTAGCAGGTGCTCCTCACACTAATATTGTAATTTAAGGTCAATTTGGCTTGTGTATCTTCTCCCAATTTAGTACTTTCCCCCTCTGTAGTTAGCAAATTCCCGCCTCTTGCTTCTCTAATCCCTGATTCGGAACTGTTTTCTGCTAGGAGAAAACGGCATTCTCCTGTTTTGTTTCCTGTGACTGTGAGGCAGCTAAGTGACAAAGTGAATAGAGCACTGGGGATTGGAGTCAGGAAGAACTGAGTTCACCTCTGGCCTCAGACACTTATTAGCTCAGTGACTCTGGGCAGCTGATTTAACTGCTTTCTGCCTCAGTTTCCCCAACTGTAAGACAGGGATGATAAAATCACACCTACCTTCCAGGTTAGGATAAAATGAGGTAATATTTATAAAGTATTGAGCCCAGTGCCTGGTACATTGCAGACACTTAACGAATACTTGTTTCCCTCCTTCTTTCTTTCCTCTTACTGAGCCCTATCCCTAGAGCCTTACTTCTCTCTAGTCTCTATCTTCCTCCCGATCCATTTTCATCATGCCCTCTGAGCCTTCTCCTTCTATTGTTAACAAACTCCTCTCAATCCTAGAAAACCTTTTTTTCTCTCACCTTCCTCCTCCAGAACTCACCCAAACCAGGCTTTCTTTTGAAGACACCTCATCTCTTGCCTTTTCTATAGCACTGTCCTCTCCTAGAAGACAAAGCCAAGAGGAAGAGTCTGAATATTCCTTGCTGCCCCTACTACCACTTCCTGATTCTTCCTCTACCACCATCACTGAGCACCCTCTCTTCCTTTGAAGCTCCCTTCACTCCTCTATATCACTCTAGCTAGAGCCTGGTTGCTATAATTCACCAGGCTCTAGACCACTTTCCCCTCCTTGATGAGTTACCTTCAGTGCTTGGCTCACAGATTTCTTCTCCAACCAAGTCTCAGCTCTTATTGTTGGTGACTCCAGTAATCAGGTTGAAATCCTCCAACTTCCCAGTTCACCATCATCCTCTGCTATATTGGGATCTCCGTTCACTCTGATGTAGCCACCCACAGCCAAACAACCAAAATTATCCATCCTCTATCTATATTCTTACATACAGAAATTCTCTTTGTTAGCTGTGATCTTCTGTCTTCCTCTTCTTGTTTCACTCCTATACATGCTGTTTATATTGATTCAGATTTTTAGTTCCTCTGTTCTTCTTTTCCTGCCAGTGTACCATTAAGACCTTGATTCCCTTCCTTCACAAACTAGATCCTATAATTAACTAGTTTAACAAGGTACAAAAAACTTGTTTAATATTTACACCTTTGTAGCATGTTGGATAAAATGCTGGAATTGGCATAAAAAGACCTGAGTTCAAATCCTGTCTCAGGATCCCTAGCTGCATGAATTATAGGACAAGTCAGTCAGCCTCTGTATGTAACCACTATATCTGCCTTTTCTGTTTTCACTTATCTATCTGAATTTTGCCAGAGGAAGCCAGAAAAATATTCAGATCAGGTCTTATGTAAATTAACACTACAGAACTTTAGCTGGGCTCCTCCTATTACTTGGCTATTTCTTGTATTAGTCTTTGATCAGTTGTTGGTCTTATTGTTTTATTTTTAATACACAGTCTACCACAACCCTTCCAAATCATTGACTTTGATTTTATTTCCTCAGTCCTACTCCTTTCACTTCACTAAATGATTTTCCGTTCTTCATCTGATCAAGCCCATTTTGAGGGGAGAGCAAAGGAGAGAGTCTCAAGAAATCCAGTTTGTATGAAGTTTTCAAGAAGAGTAATTGAAGATTAAACATGAAAGAAAAATGCAGATAATGATACTTTGGTCTAGAATGGTACCTACAAGTTTTTCATGTCTGGAAATAGGATGGAGAGCAACTTTCTCTCTGGTGCTTCTTTCATAATCCTTTCCCCTTCTCTTCTCCTTTTCTCTTTCCTTTTTTGGTTCCATTGCCTTAATTATCTTGTTTAATTAATTAATTCAAATAATTAACTCAAGTTCAATTCAATAAACATTTAGTAAGTGCCTACTAAGCCAGGCACTATTCTAAGTCCTGAGGATATAAAAAGAGGCAAAAGACAGTCCTTGCCTCAACATGCAAACAAATATATGCAAGGCAAGCTATATACAGGATAAATAGGAAATAATTACCTGAGGGAAGATACTGGAATAGAGAGGGGTTGGAGAAAGCTTCCTGTAGGAGGTGGGATTTTAGTTGGGCCTTAAAGGAAGCTCCATTCTGTTTTTGTATCTTACATAGCTTGGTGCTATTTTATGAGATTGCGTCAAATGATACCATCCAAGTAAATGACTCCTCCACGGTCCTAACTGGACCTTCTTTCATTGATTTCTGCTTTGCTCCCTGATTTTCTCCATTGTGCTGAATGTCAGCTTGAAACTCTGTCCTTTTCAGGTTATTTCTGAATTGAGCACTAGCCAGAAAAGAACTATCAGATGTTTACAAAGCCCTCAGTGCCTTTAGCTTTCTCTTACCTCATAGACAGTGTAATTTGTCCTGTAACATTCCCTCTCTCCTCCCCAAATATTAGGAAAATTCCTATGACTGCAAGTTAGTTACATAATCCCATTTTAGAGCTATAACCAGTGCTTCTGGGAAGCTAGGCCTAGCATCACATTTTATCAAAGCCTGAACCTCATGGGGTTTTTAAAACTCTATCACATATAATATTTCAATCCCACTAATCAAGTCATCAGGCAAATGGTACATATTTATTTTTTAAAGGAAATAAGGGAGGAATAACGTATAGTGACTCCCAGTAAGCTGGCTGGTATTGATGAGGGTCTGACTTGAGAGGCAACTATATCTAAACAAAGGCTCAACCTGTAATCTCAACAAACTGATATTGGAATTTATCAAGTTGGTCAATTCTTATGATGCCCCTCCCTCCAAAATGGGGTAGGAGGAAGAGTGATTAGATCATTTGTAGTGGTTAGTATGAGTGAAATCCCATACCTTCTTGACATTTTTTGGGAGGGAGGGGGGAAGGCAAGGCAATTGGGGCTAGGTGATTTGCCCAAGGTCACATGGCAAGTAAGTGTCCAATATCTGAGGCCAAATTTGAACTCAGGTCCTCCTGAATTACAACTATAAATCATTCATTAATTGATCAATCAATAAACATTTATTAATATACCTATGTAATTTATTTATATAAATTGCTACCTTATTGAATATGTGATCCCTGTCTATAAAAACATATTTATAACATACCTATTATGTTCCAGGCACTATACTAAGTGCTAGGGACACAGAAAGAAGCAAAAGACAGTTCTTGACCTCAAGGAGTTTATAATCTAATCATCAAGTTCAACTCCCTAATTTTATAGAAAAAGAAACTGAATTCATTCTTTTGCTCTCTAGGAATTATCAAATCACAGAATTTTATGGTAAGAAGGGATAATCTATATTCTCATTTATGTGAGGGCTAATTGCAAGAACTACCTTTCTATGTAACATGCTATTACAGGCTATGGAAGTCATACTGAATAAACAGAAATAACTTTATTTACATATCAAATGCTTAGTTCTCAATACCCCATAAGGCATGTACTACAAATATTAACATATTTATTGCATAATCGAGAAAGCAGAGTATTAGTATTGAGAATGCAGAGAGTATTAGTGACTTCCCCATAGCCACACAAATAGGAAAATATGAAAGTAGGTCTATCTTGACTTCAATTTGGACAGTTTTTCCACAACTCACAACCTCTCAAAATGTTGTTGATGTTGTGTGTGTGATTGTGGAATGGAGGGGATCTTATACTTTACCTCATCCAGGAATGTGCTAATACATGTTTCACAATCAGCTTTCCATGAAAAGTGCTCATGACACACTTTTAATCTTAATCTAACATTTTCTCCATTGCTTTCATAAATCTAAATAATTAGTAAAACAGTTCATCAAGCCCTAATTAATCATTTCTTTTTTTTTTTTTTTTTGCTTTTTAGAGGGCAGTTGCGGTTAAGTGACTTGCCCAAGGTCACACGGCTAGTTTTTGTGTTAAGTGTCTGAGGCCAGATTTGAACTCAGGTACTCCTGACTCCAGGGCCGGTGCTCTACTCACTGCGCCACCTAGCCACTCCATAATTAATAATTTCTGAGGTGTAAATGTTCACACTAAAAATTTAACTATCAGCTCATGAACCAGTTTTAGCAGGCTCTAACACATCCCTGACCACTTCAGAGTCTTGGACATGAAAGGGACCTTCAGAATCATTATCTCATTGAATCATAAAGTTTGAAAGGGCTTAAGAGATAATTTGGTTACATTCCCCACTTGAAGCAATAATCATCTCTACATTTCCAAAAAAATGATCATCTTACTTCTACTTGATTACCTCCAGTAAAGAGGAAATGAATTTTTCCCAGACACAATCCATTTTACTCTTGAACAATTCCAATCGCTAAGCATTTCCTTTTTCAATGGAACTAAAATAGTTGACAATTATTTCTCTCATTAGTGCCAGTTCTCTCCTTGAGACCAAGCAGAGGAAATTTAAACACTTTTTTTTTATAATAGCATCTCAAATATTTGAAGATAGGGATCACATATTCAATAAGGTAGAAACTAGACTTGTGCATAGTACTCCAGTTATTGTCTGACCAGTGCATAGTACAAGAGGGAATAGGATTTCATTCAAACTAACCACTACAAATAATCTGATCTCTATTGTTCCCATCCCATTTTAGAGGGAGGTACATTGTAAGAACTGATCAACCTGATAAATCCCAATATCAATTTGTTGAGATTACAGGTCATGAACCTTTGTCATGAGCACCTCCCATAGTTTGTAAGAATGTGACACTCTGGTTCCTTGCTGAAAGGACAAAGAATCCTCCATTGATTTCTAGTGACCACGTGGAATCTATAAATTGATGGACTGGTTGAAACATAGAAGGATAGACTCTTGTCTGAGGAACTTCATGATCTGACAGTCTTGGATTTCCTTTTTGCCTTCATAACTTCCCTATTACTGTCCAGAGTACTACTGTCCTCCCAGTCCCTGGGATCAAAACCTGTCATTCTCAACTTCTCACTCTCTCTCACCCTCCATATCCAATCACTTAAAAAGTTCTATTGTTTCTACCTTTACAACATCTCTTTTTATGCCCCTTCTCTTTCCTCTAACATTGCCAATATCCACCCCAGTGCAGGTCTCATTACCTAATACCTGAATTATTACAATAGCCTATTGTTCAGATTTCATATCTTGAATATCTCCCCACTCCAACCTATCCTCTACTCAAGGGTCAAATTGATGTTCTTAAAATGCAATTCTGACTCAATCCCTCTCTTTTATCCCCATGAAATAAACTTCAGTGAGTCTTTCTCTTATCTCTAAGGATAAATAGACATTCCTCATTGGCTTTTAATAACTTCACTAACCTGATCTCTTCCTATGTTTCCAGTCTTACACCTTCCCCTGTCACATACTTTGCAGTATAGTGACACTGTCCTCCTGTTCTTCCTATAAAACATTTTATCTTCTGACTCTGGGCACTTTCAGTAATGCCGCCCCCCCATGCCTGGAATGCTCTCCCTCTGCATCCCTGGCTTCCTTTAATTCTCAGCTAAGGTTCTAACCTTTTCAAGACATCTTTCCCAGTCCTTCTAAATCTTAGTCTCTTCCTTCTGAGACTGGTTTGTACATAGTTTTTTGCATGTTGCCTTTCCATTAGACTGTGAACTCCTTAAGTAAGCTCCTTGTCTTTCTTTGTATTTCCATGGTTTAGGACAGTTTCTTGAATACAATAGGTCCTTAAATGATAGTTGATTGTCTTCTTCTTTGCCCCATTAAGAAGCTATGTAGAATAGAGGTTCTAGTCCTGAGCAGAGAAGGCCCATGCTTGAGCTCAGTTTTTATTCTCAAGAACTAGAAATGGAGAGACAGAGGAACTTGGAAACAGAGGAACCTGACAATTACATGTGTTTGCATGTGGCCTGAAAGAAGCGATCCTGCAAGTAGAAGTTCCCAGACCAAGAGTTGACAACAACTGGGGCATTAATAGATTTCCTAAAGAATAAAATGGATTATGTACATTTGTATCAAGATTGGTTCTTGGATAATGTTCATGAACTCCAAACTCTTAGGTAGAGTTAGAGAGATATTAAATTCCCAAACAATGTAATTTCAAAATCTAGCCTTCTAGCCAGAGAAGTAAGATATCCTGGCCAGTGCCAATGTTCATGGATAACCTTAAATTCAAGAGTTCCCAAGAGTGTAAGAATAGACATTTTAGATGTTTATGTGGAAGGGGTACAGTAGACTTCCTGATATATCATTCCTTTTGAAGAAAGAAAAAGATCAGCCAGGGTACTCAATATGGAAAGCAAACACAGCGAGTTATTTGGCGATTCTGATGGGAAGTGTGTTGCTTGTTCATTAGCCTCAAAGTGTGTTTGGCTCCTGGGGAATTTAAACCATGGGGGTAACTATATGACTATGGGAAGGACTATGTAGAATGCTCTAAAAGTGATATGGAACCACAAAAATATTAAAGGAATGCCCCAAAGGCAGCCTCAAGTTCAGTTTCCTTTAAAGGGGGGCTAATGAACTACTGGAGGACATGTGTTTTTCTTTTTATGAGCTCTGTGTACTTTGCATCTGAAATATTTTGGGGTAGGGGTGAAATAATGACCGTCTTGCCTATCTGCATTGCTACCCTCAGTGCTTATATGGATACGAGGACCTTGTTACCCATATTTAAGGGACTCTCTACAAACTAAATATAAATTTTATTTTGGATATTTCTTACGTTCATTCTACATGGGTGCAATGAGTCAAATAGAGAAAATGACTCTTGTGGACCAACCCCAGAAGTAGAATTGATTCATGAGAGTCTGGAGGCTTAGGGAGCTTTGGGTCATTACTTATATTTGAGAAAACTGAGACCCAGAAAAGTAAAGGGACTTGTCCAAGGTCTCTTGACTCCTTCATCTTATCTTCTAACCATTTCTAATGCCCTATCTCTTTTCATATTTACTCTGTCACTCATACTCTACTGTAAAATTATTCAGACTGTACAGTGTATTTACTAGAAGAAAAATAGAAACCAAATTGGCTCATTATATAATTTTATTCCATTAGATGAAAGGTCTCTGTAATTTATTCTCCCTCATTACTTTCTCCTGGGTTGTTGGCTTCTAAATTCTATGTCTGTTTCTAACTAAACTGCCTACTCTATAAAATGTGGACTGGAAAAAGGAAGAAAGAATTCATTTTTGACCAGATCAGAGTCTTAGATAATGGAAAAGATCCTAAATACAAAATTATATATAAGGATTTTCCTGACATAAAGTAAGACTAAACAAATAGAAATAGGTAACACAAGGAAATCCTCTGTTCATGTTTACTTAGGAAGCCCAATTGTAGTGCTAATCGCACATGTTCTGAGGTCCAGCTGCCTCTTTTATCCTAATGGTCACATTTGGGTTAAGCAATGCCCCTTCTGGGCAGCAACTGGGTACCACTGACATGGGCAGGAGGAAGGTAATGAGATTTAGCAGAGAAACACTGAGTAAGCAACTCACTTCTCTGGATTTCAAAACCTTCATCTGAAAAAAAATTAATAGCACATGTTCTTCCACACTCATGGGGTTATTGCAAAGAATGGTTATGATAATAAAATAAAGTTAAAAAGAGCCTAGAAAGTAAGAGAACTCAGATTCAAATCTCAACTTTGCTACTTACTATCTATATGAGCTTGGGCCTCAGTCTCCTCTGGAGAGTCTGATGGAAAGGGTGTTGCTTGTTCAGTAGTCCCAAGGTGTATTTGACTCCTGGGGAATCTAAATCATGGGGGTAACTGTATGACTATGGGCTGAACTGTAGAGAATGCTCTAAGAGAGATGGGGAACCACCAAAATATTAAAGAATTGCCCCAAAGGCAACCTCAGGTTCAGTCCCCCATACAACTATGCTGCTATAATCATACTTGAAAGGACTCTAAAAATATAGTATCATTCATTTTTCCCCATAAAGGGAAAAACAAAGCAATGGTACCAACAATGACTTTAGGGGCCCTTCAATGAGCAAAATGTATTTGTCATTTCCCCAATTTGACTATAAATTTCTCGAGGGCAAGGTAAAGGTCTCATACATCTTATTACATGTCTTGCAGATGGGAGGTGCTTAATTAATATTTGTCACTATGTTAATTGATGACTTGACAGCCACTGCTAACACCAATTAGTGAACAATGAGAATAACTTCAAGTTTCTGCTACCTTTCTTCCCCATTATCTCCCCAGTATCCAAGAGGGCACAAGCTTTCTCATCAAGCCTTAATGGTGTAGAAATTTCCCTGACTCTAGAAATCTAAGAGGCATGTTCTAATTTATTGCATGTAGAGCTATAAAACCATGTTTTACTACTGAAACTAATTGTATCTGACACTTTCATCACATTAAAACACATTAGGCATCATGACCTTTGGATGATCAAGGAAGTTTTAATTTAATAACTTACAGACCATGGGAGGTCTCAGCAGGCTAAAAGGGAAGGAAAGGATGTATTAAAATGATCCATTTTTACCCTAGGGTATGTTTATTTCCTAAATGTGCCAGGTTGACGCATTTCTCCATAATGCCCACTAGCCATAGATGGCAAACCTTGGGTTGTAGGATGAAAATGAAGTGTTTACTTTCACTTTAAAATGCACTATTATCACCTAGGCAACCAGAATATAAAGAAAAGTCAAGGAATAGTATTTTCTTATACCAGTTTTGAAAATGCTAAATTTTCATTTCTGCAAGTTGGATTGTAAGAAGTCCTGTGCATTTACACATGAGAAGTGTGGGTTAGCGAAAAGAGCAACAAATTTAGCGGCAGAGGACCTTGGCTTGAATCCCAGCTTTTTTATTTACAAGGTCACCCATGTGACCTTGAATAAATGACTTCTCTTGGTTTTGGTTTCTGTATCTGTAAAGGGAATTGATTGGACTAAGTGACCTCAACTACTCCTTCTAGCCACAAATGTGTGATTTTGGAGTCAATTCACTTCTCTTATGTGAGTATTTGCTAAGGGCACGCTATGTGTAAAGGCACTAGGGTTGTAAGAACAAGTTGAACCCTGCCCTCAAAGAGGTTATATTCTTTTTGAAGACTATGACATATATCCAGAGATACAAATACAATTGCCCCCAAAGTAACCCCAAGGTTAGTTCTGAAACATTTTGGTGGCCTAGTTGAGGGCCTACAACATGTGTGTATTTATTAAACACCACAGAAAAGAAAAAGGAATAAAATGCACATATATCTATATATCTATATCGATACATACATATATTTAGGAAGGGGCACTGATCGTTGGGGGAATCAGAGAAGGCTAAGAGTTGAGGTGAGAAGGGTGAGCACTTTAGGTACGGAGACAGGAGGTGGAATGTTATGTACAGGGAACAACAAATAGGCCTCTTTGGCTGGAATATAGAATGTGCAATGAGGGACAATATATAATAAATTGTCAAGATTAAAATTATAAGGGACTTTAAATGTCAAATAGAGAAACTTCTTTTTTATTCTAGAGGTAGTAGAGAGGACGTGTGGTATGATGGAGAGAGAATTAGCCTTGGAACAAGAAAGACTTGAGTCAAGTCTTTTCTTTGATGCATATGGGATATGTGACCCTGGGTTGTCAATTAATCTCTCAGCATTGGAGGCAATTTTCTAAGACTCTTGAGTTGTAGAGAAAGTTTTATCCTGCATTGGTCAAGGGAGTCCCTTTCTGTCACCTCCCTACATCAATGAAATTGAAGGCTGAAATGGTATTCTCTATTTGAGAAAGTAGGGAGTCAGTGAAGGTCCTTTAACAGGTCAGCATTATGTCCAGAATCGTGTTTCGAGAATATTGTTTTGGCATCTTTGTGGAAGATGGAGTTGAAAGGAGAGAGGCTACATGTAAGGAGAGTAATTAGGTGATTCCATCCATCCTCCAGTTCCCTTTCTAGTAATGAGCTGCTGACTCTGAGTTCTCTTACAAGTATTTAAGGCTTCTAATCTTCCTTGGCTTTGATGTCAGTGAAAGTCTCTACAAGAATACTCATGAACTTTAACTCAAACCCAGAGAAACAGAGGAAGCAAAAGTAATATTGACCAGGTTATGCAATATTTCAGATAAGCAGTCATGAGGACTTGAAGTATGGTGGTTGTGGGATAAATGGAGAAGAGGGGTGGGTATGAAAGGTGTGGAAATGTTGGTCCATTTCCAGTGGTCCTGATCTATAGCTGGTCACTGGTTCTAGAGGAGAAAAGTGAGGCTGGTGACTTTCCACAGCCTTCCCTCACTTAAATCCAATTCATTTCCAAATCATGGCACTATCTTCTTGATGTCATGATTCTCTTCAAGAACAAAGGACAAACCATATCTGCACAAAATTAGGTGTGGAAATAGAGTCAATAGAAATTGACACATGATTAGATATTGAAGAGGAGGAAGGAAGAGGAAAGAGTCAAGGATGGTCCTAAGTTGTGAACTAGAAATATGGGAGCTATGACAACATCCTAAGTGGAATTGAAAAGTTGGTGAGAGAGTTGGGTTGAAAGGGGGAAATCATGAGGTTGATTTTGGACATGTTAAGTTTGAAATGGCAACTAGAAATCTAAGAGGAGATGTCTAGCATGCAATCAGAGATGTGGATGTAGAGCTCAGGAAAGACATGAAAACGAGATATGTAGAGCTGGCACTCATCTACAATGAAATCATAAATCATAACGCATCCTTGGGAGCTGATGAAGGCATTGTGGGAGTGTCAAGAGAAGATCTAACAATGGAGTATCAGAGGTAGGATGCGGAAAATTGAAATGAGTCATCTTTCAGTAGAAGAACTGTTCATTGCCAGCATTCTTACATGGCTGCTTACACTTTGTGGATAGTTGGTGGTATGTGAATAATAAGAGGGCTTCAAAAAATTCATTTTCTAACTACTCCTATACCTAGCTTCCCTTTCACCATTCTGGTACCATATGCCACCTCTTGCAAGGAAGATCAGGGAAGACTTTTCTAACCATATTTTTAAAAATATTCATCTCCAGAGGCAACTCTGGGCTTCTCCCAAGCAGCCTTGGCAGGATAAGCTTATAGAACCCTACCTGATTTCATTCATTCCTCCTCCAGCTCCCCTTTCAGTAATGAGCTGTTGGCTCTGAGTTCTTTTAAAAGGATTTGAGACTCCTCAGTGTGCTTGCCCCTGACATCAGTGAGAGTCTCTACAAGAACACTCAAGAACTTTATCCATAGCCCAGATAAATAGAGAAAGCAAGAGAAATTGACCCGTCTACCTTTGCTTCCCCAGTTACACCAATAAAATCTATATCAGTGCATCGATAAAATAAATTAGGCTGACTGTTAAAATCATTTCAGTTTGCATGGTCTAAGGGCAGGATTAGATTGTTCTAAACCTGTTGCGTGGCAATTAAGCCTGAGTCAATATGCTGTTAAAAGTTAGCTGGTATTTGCAAGTCACTTACTATATGCCCATTACATTTTTGAGGAAGCACAGGGCAATAGCTGTGTCATCATAATTACTTACATTTAGAGAACTTTAAGGTTCACAAAGCACTTTATTTGTAACAACCCATGTAAGTGGGAAGAACAATATAATATCCAATAATATCCATTTTACATTTGAAGGAACTAAGGCTCAGAAAGGTACAGTGATTTGCGTCAGGTCAAATTAGTTAATACGAAGCAAAACTAACCCTCCATCCCATGTCTTCTAGTTTCAAATCTAGTTTTTTTCTTGTTATGCCACATTGCTACTCAAAGCTCATCAGAAGACCACAGAAGACCATTTGCATACATTCATCTCAGAAGGTCAATAAGGAAACTGATGCTTTCCTATTTTCTCTCAAGAATTTATGACCATTCTACCTTTAAAAAAATGATAATATATTTACCCAAAGGGAATATAGTATCTCAGAGGAACCATGTCCATTAGCACGTTGTTTTACAACTATCAAAGTACTTTATGTTATTTTCACAAATGCCCTTTGAGCCCAGGTAAGTTTGGCACATTTTACTACTCCTATTTTGCAGATAAGGAAACTAAGGGTTTTAAAAAATTGATTCCCAGGTTCTTTTTCTTCCTTCCTTACCGAGTCTTTCTCTCTACCTCAACTCCTGACACCATACTAAAATATATATTAATGTTCTTTCAAATACCCTTAACTTCTCCAGTTTTCAATCTACTCAATTCCTTTGTCCTCTACCTCAGCTACATACTAAAATGGCCATACTATTGATATCACCCTCAAAATGTTCTACTTCCAGGTTTAAACTCTGAAATTCCCTTGTCTAATCACAATCTTTAATCATTCTATATTATCCAATAACTTAACTGCTAACTTTAACCTTCAACCTCCCTACCCCTCACTACTTTTCCAGACATTCACTCCCTTACCAACATTGACATTTTAGTGAACTTGTTCAATTCTGTAATATACTCCACTCACGAACACCTTCTCATACCAGTGATCAAACCATTATTCACCTCTTTCACTCCTATTCACATATGCCAACCATGCTGATTAGGTCTACTACACATTTATATTATCTAATCTCAGCTAGAGGCCTCATAAGCAGCAAGGCAATCCTTCAGTCCATAACATTGATTATCTCTCCCTCTCATCACAGCAGCTGATCTGAACCATATCTCTGTTCAAACCTCTCATAGCACTCCTCTCCTTTCAACTTCTCAACTTGCTTCATATTTCACTGAAAAAGAACTGAGACCATTGACTGAAAAATCTTCTCCTTCTTTAATTTCCTGTCTCTGAAATTATTACCCACCATCTCTTTCTTCTCAAATCTTAGATGAAGAAGGGACTCTTCTCCTTGCCAAATCTATTTGTACCCTTGATCCCAGTTTTTTCCATCTTTTCCTGTAGTTTGCTTCTACTGTCATCCTCTCCCTCTAATCTTCAGTCTCTCCATATTTTTGGCTCCTTACCTGATATCTACAAACACTACTTACAAATGTTCAGGTCTCCTCCATCCTTAAAAAAATCTCCTTACTTGATCCTTCTATCCCCACTAGCTATCATCCTATATTTCCCTTTTCTTTTCTGCAAATTCCTTGGAAAGGCAGCCAATGCCTCCACTTTCTCTTTTCTAAAACCACTAAGTCTGGCTTCTACTCATGTTGTTCAAGTGAAATGATTCTTTCCAAAGCTATTGATGATCTCACAACTGCTAAATCTAATTACCTTTTTTCTGTTCTCTTCACACAACTCACTTCCACACACTCAGTGATCCAGTGATACCAGCATAGTTACCTCTTGCTTACAAATGACCTACTTCTCCATCTCATCTCTGCTTTTGCACTATCTTCTCTTTTTTTTGTCTTTTTTTTTTTTTTTGCATTTTTGGAGGGCAGTTGGGGTTAAATGACTTGCCCAAGGTCACACGGCTAGTTTTTTGTGTTAAGTGTCTGAGGCCGGATTTGAACTCAGGTACTCCTGACTCCAGGGCCGGTGCTCTATTCACTGCGCCACCTAGCTGCCCCTTGCACTATATTTTCACTGAGCCTGCAAGGCCCTCCCTCCTTGCCTCTGTCTCTTGACATTCCTGACTCCTTCCAAGATTCTACTCAGTTGCTATCTTCTGAAGAAGGCCTTTCTGATTTACTCAGTCAGAGAATCTTCCCTGTTAAGGTTCCATCTACTCTGTATCTATCTATCATGTATGAACTTCTCATTTATACATTGTCTCTCTCATTAATATGCAAGCTCCTTGAGAGCAGAGATTATTATGTGCGGTTTTCTTTTTTCATATATTCAATGCTTAGAATAGCACTTAGGACATAGTAAGAGCTTAATAAATACTTTTTGATTGATTAATCAAATTTCCCAAGGTCACCTCGCTAGTAAATGTGTAGAGCTTGAACCTTTTCCTTTCTTGTCCTGTGCTCCTTTTATGAAACACCACTCTGCCTCTCAAAGAAAATGGAATAAAATGGTTACTTTCTTATGGAATGGACATCACAAATAATCGGATATCAGTGAGACCAAAAAGAGAAGAGAAAAAAATAAAGAGCCTGCTGAAAACAAGGCTTCTCTCTTTACTCTGCCAATTTTTACCTCTCAAGTTTACATTCATGCTGGCCATGTCCACTTTCTTTTTTCTTGTTAGCATGAAACTTCAGACTCATTTGGACTATCAGTCTATGATTTGCTTTGCTTCAAGCCTGGATCCACAGTAATTAGTGGAGAAAAACCCCCTACAATTTATCACAACCATGAAAAAGGGTTTTGGCTTAAGTAAGGTAAACCTGAGGATTCGCCTGTTTTGAAGAAATTGACCTATATACCTGATTGGGTTCTATCTCTACTTTATTAAAGTTATGTCATGCTTGCCCATGGTAAACAATTTTGTCTGCAGGCTAGGTTGACATTACTCTGTGTTACAGGAACATTCATGAACAATTTATACTGTGTTGACACTGAGATTTAGTGTAACCCTCTTAGATGGGCTACATAATTCACACGGGGAAAAGAAGACATATGTGTCTAAGCCTAGGGTTAATCACCTGGACTGCCAGCTTCCTTTACACCCCCAGGAACCTTAAGCCAGAGTGGGACATCCAGGTAACCAAAGTGACATTCATGGAAGGGTAATCTCTAAGAAGAAAGCTGGTTCAATCCCCCTGGTGCCAACTCATATAGCAGAACCCCTAAGGTTCCCTGGTCCTTGGTACTCTTTTCTCCACCCCCAGCTTTAATAATTCAAAAGAAATTTGCAATTTTATTGGTTATAAGTGAGTTTTATCTCTTCCCTCCAATGGACCAGATTTTATCTCTTCCTATCTTAGTAGTGAGTTTTGCGGATTAAGGTCCTGCAAAAACTCAATACCTGTTGTCCAGGGTTTTGATGAGCTCCTCTAAACTTAATCTTGTCCTTAGGTGACAGATACTTTAATCCATCACTGGCCTTGTTGACAGAAGAGATCATCTCATCCCAGATTTTCAGAGTCTGAGAACTGTACGTGTTTCTTTTCCTTAGAGTTCAGATGATATTTCCTATGAGTAAATAATAACACTAACAATAATAATAATGACTATAATATCAAAGTCATCATTATCATCAACCTAAGGAAAGAAGGAGAAGTATGAACAATAAAGCCTTGAATTTCCCTGGTGGATTTTGGTCTCGGTTGTGAAGGGAAGACATTCTCTATAATGTGAAGGACTGGCTATAGTATAGCTTAGTGGTAGCCTCCCTACTGAAGGTAATAGGTCATTATGATCATGTCTGGCACAACTCTTAGAAACTTCTCTTAAGGGCCTCAACTTCAGAGACTGTGCATCTCCAAAGTCTGATACCCTACTCAGCTCAATCTTCTCTTATTACTTCAACCCTCTATTCTATTCCCTATTGGGTAGCTAGATAGCGTGGTACATAATGTGCTGAGCCTAGATTTAGAAAGACCTGAGTTCAAAGTGGACCTCAGACACTTTTAAGCTGTGTAATGATGGGCAAGTCACTTAACTTCTATTTCCCTCAGTTTCCTCATTGGATATAGCAATAGTACCCAACTCACAGAGTAGCAAGTATCAAATGCAATAATAATTCTAAAATGCTTAGAGTCTTAGTGCCTAGCACAGAGTAAGTGCTTTATAAATGTTAGCTATTTTTATTGTTACTATAGTCATTAGCTGTACAAGACACTGTAATCTTGTACCGGATTCTGATCATGTTCTTGCAGAACAGCACCTTCTTAGACAAAAATGCTTCCTATAGGGGTGGCTAGGTGGCGCAGTGAATAGAGCACCGGCCCTGGAGTCAGGAGTACCTGAGTTCAAATCCAGCCTCAGACACTTAACACAAAAAACTAGCCGTGTGACCTTGGGCAAGTCACTTAACCCCAACTGCCCTCCAAAAAGCAAAAAAAAAAAAAAAAGAACTCTAAAACAAAAACGCTTCCTATAAGCTAAACAAAGAAGGGGGAACACAGCCCGTCTATCTCAGATGTGATCAAATTTATTTTTGTATCATAACCTAGAGGCCTAATCTTCTATCATTTAGAACTTATTTGCTGTACACTTACTATGAGCTGGTATCATGCTGTGATGGCAGGAAGGCAGCAATGTGACATAGTGATGGAAAACTGGACCTGGAGTCAGAAAAACCTGAGTTTGAATCCAGCATCAGTCACTTACCAGCTGTGCAACCCTGGACAAGTCCCTTAGCCTCCATCTGACTCAGTTTTCTCATCTATAAAATAGACATAATGATAACACCTACCTCCCAGAGTGCTTGTGAGGATCCATTGAGGTAACAGATGTAAAGTGTTTTGCAAACCTTAAAGGGCTATGTAAATACTGGCTATTATTATTAATAGTTCATAATTTTATAATTCTTTAAGATTTTCTTTTTCTTAATTTTGTTTTGTTTTATTTTGTTTTTATTTTGTTTTTTTTTTAGAGGGGGAAGGTAGGCCAATTGGGATTAAGTGACTTGCCCCAGGTCACACGACTAGTTTTCCATGTTAAGTATCTGAGGCCCGATTTGAACTCAGGTTCTCCTGACTCCAGGGCCAGTGTTTTATTCGCTGTGCCACCTAGCTGCCCCGATTCTTTAAGATTTTCAAAGGACTTGGTTGTCTATTATCTTACTGGAAGCTTCAAAGTAGCCATTGCTTGTGTATTTATCCTCAGTTTACAGATAATTTAAGTGATTCATCCAGGGTCACACAACGAGAAAGCATCAGGGATAAGATCTTCTCTGACTCCAAATGTAGTATTCTTTTTGCCACACTACACTGCTCCAGAGTATAGTCTAAGCATGATCTTGGGAAAGTCTTAATGAAAACTCAATTTCCATACTTCTGAAGTAGAGAAAATACAAGCGGTCCCAAAAGTCTTTATGCAGTCTTAAGGCATCACAACTCAAAACTGCACTGGGACACCCAGTAATACACCACTTGCCTTATTGGGCAACTGGAAAAAGTTACATAAAAAGGAACAATCGCTATCATCATATATTAGACTCTGAGGTCAGTATACATAGTCTGGCCCAATAGAAACGGAGCTAAATTTGGAGCAAAAGATCCTGGGTTCAAATGCAGGTTTTTCAACCTAAGACCTGTATGAACTTGGTAACTAACATGACTTGTCTGAGTTTCAGTTTATCTGCAAAACAAGATGGTTAGACTGAATGAAATTTGATGTTCATTCAGGGTCTACAACTACAACCTTTCAAAGATACAGACCAGCTCTTGTACTGAAAGGGTTTATGCTATACTTCAAGTGATGCCCAACAGTGATATTCTAAAGTAGTCTGATAGTGTGCACTGATGCTTTACAAATATTTTTTCTGATGTTATGAGGTATAAATAGATCATAAACATAGTGAAATTTATTCAGCCGCACAGAATCTGAAAAGGGACCTTGGAGGTCATCCACTCCAACTTTTTACACAGTGTAAGCAATCTTTCTATAGCATCTCAGACAACTAGTCAACTAATCTCTGCTTGAACAGTTTCCAGTGATGACAGTGATCACTAATTTCTAAGGCTTTTCCATTGCTTTGTTGGACAGCTCTAATTAGAGAAACTTTCCTTATGCTGAGTCAAAACGTGCCTCTCTCTGACTTTCACTTATTGCTCACAATTGTCCCCTTGAGAGATAAACAGAATAAACTTAAATCCTCTAAACTGGGTGGACAGTTTAGATAGTTGCTAACTTTGAATAATGCTTTGGATCCTCTACTGAGACTAGGTTTTGATAGGGAGAAGGGGGAGAGAGCATGAGGACATTGAGAAGCTTAAAAAGAGATTCCTGCATGGGAAGGGATGGGGAAGCACACCAAAAAGGGAGAAGAGAAGCCCTGAAGAAAAATCCAAAGGTAAACTTTACCAACTTCCCAATTTTATTGGGATTATCTTTCTCACCAGAGGAATGGTTTGCATCATTCATGATGGACAAATGTGTTATATTAGTGCAGAAGTCTAAGCCAATGTGATTGGCTCCCTATAAAAAGGTTATAGTTTCCGATCCTGATGCTTCTCACTAGCTCTGTATGGTATGTTGTTTTAGGTATTAAATTTGGCCAACCAGTGACCTGGATCATGGAGCCAGATTTGGAGTCAGGAAGGCTATATTCCATCCCTGATTTTGATACCGCTAATGCACGACCCTTGGGTTAATTGTAATCTCTTCATATCTTTAGCAAGTCTCCAAGACTATAAGTTGAAGATCTGCATTGGCAGGGGGAGTTTCCTCACAGAGAGTTCACAACACTAGAGAAATCCTAGGGCTGCTACAAATATAAGCATTTGGCCAGGAGTGCAGAAAATAAGAGAGGTCACTTCAATATCCCCTCCTTTAACCTTCCCAATATCTTGCCAGGCATCAGAGTATGGGGATGAACCTGGGAAAAAGGAGGCTTTCACTTGGGGTGCTGTGCCTCCTCTCCACTCCTTCAACATTAACACAGGTCTCAATCCCACTTAAGTTCTAAGGAAAGTGTTAACTTTCAAAGCTGCTTCATGCCTTTTCTGCTCAGAGCACAGTGAGGCAGAGTGTTTGTAGGCGAGGTGGGTATTTTTAGCATTAGAGAAGTGTTCTGCTTTTCATTATGGGGAACTCACAGGCCTGCTCCACCACAGGCAGAAGAGAAAAATCTAACAGCAAAATGTCCTAAAAGTCAGATTTCTGCTTACTAGACATGCAGGGATCTCTTAACCAAAGCTAAGTCAATAAAAAGAAGAGATTTAAAACCCAGCAGGAGGAGACCAATCTTTGGCACTTTCCCCAATACTGGTCTAGGAAAAAAAGCCAACTTCCCTAGACACACCGACTTTCCCAGATGACCTTGGATCCTGTGAGTTGAGGAGAATTTCAAAAGCATTGTGAAAGGAGATCAGGGCCTCTCCATATCATTTCATTACCAATACATTATAGATAACTAATGTGTTGAAATGACTGCTTCACTATTGGGGGATGAGAAAATCTGGATTTTTGTGAGTGAAATGAAAAAGTATTTATTAAGTATTTGCTTTTTCAGGTACTGGATATCTGTTGGAAATACAAATACAAGTAAGACAGTCCCTGAAATCAAGGTTCTTATATCCTGGTGGAGGTGGAAGTAGATGGAGGACACTTGCTGGTCAGTCACATGACTCTGGGCCCAGTTGACCAAGGTTACCAAATAGCATGGCTAGATGCACACACCTGAAAGAAGATGGGGAGTGAGAGGAAGGACAAAGTGATTCCAGGAGTTTGTGATGCTAGACTTTCTCATCCTTTGGTTATTAAGCTGAATAGAGCTCATAGACTTGGAGATGAAGGCAACCTTTAAAATCATCTAGCCCCAAATCTTTGCTTTACTTATGAGAAAATGGAGGCCAGGAGATTAAACAATTTGTTCATGCTCACACAGCAAGTAAATGTCATACATAAAAGTTAAAACTATGCCTTCCCTGACTGCTGATCCAGCGCGCTCTCCACGTTTACCATATTGCCAAATGTGAGATGTTAGGAGAAGGTCTGCCTAGTTCTAAAACTTACGTATAGTGTCTTGATACCTAAAGAAACAAATTCCCAAGACCCAATGTTAGCAGTCCTAAACCACCCAAATTCGTGGAAATGGAAGAATTAGGAGAATTTCAAGGCTGGGACTGTACAGTAGATACTCAGAAAAGAATTAGCCAGATGTCCTATAGTTAAGGTTAAGGACTAGGATTAATCTATAAGAGCCTCTGTTACTGTCTCCTCTTCTCCCCTCGTTGTATGCTCATAATCAATCTTCTTGAAGTTAGCTAAGAGGTGGGTATACTCTCATCAGTGGTTGTATATGCATATATTTTTATATGTCTCCCCCTAGAGAAGTAAACTCCTTGAGGGAAGGAACTGTATATAGCAGTGGTTCTCAACCTTCCTAATGCCATGACTCTTTAATACAGTTCCTCATGTTGTAGTGACCCCCAACCATAAAATTATTTTCATTGCTAGTTCACAACTGTAATTTTGCTAGTTATGAATCTATCTGATAATGCAGGATGTATTTTCATTGTTACAAATTGAGCATAGCCCACAGTTTGAGAACCACTGGTATATAGGATCTTTGTGTTCCCATCATCTAGCAAAGTTTCTGGTAACAAGCAGGAGCTTAATAAATGCTTGTTGATTGATACATATCACCTACTAGCTATATATATATATATATATATATATATATATATAGCTACATAGGGAAATGACCAACAGTCATAAAAACATGTAGCATCTTGAAGAAAACTTGGTCAGGCACAGGGCTGGCTGCGTACATAGTAGGAACTCAATAAAGAGATTCTTTTAAATAATTGAGATAGTGTAGCAGAAAGGAGATAGTGCTTGCTGGGGAGTCAGGCCACCCTATTTTCTACTCCCTAGTTCTGTTCCCAGCCTATGGACTGTAGGTTCACAGGCTGGGGACAGAATGAACCAACAGAATTCAAAGCTTTTGTGACCTTGAGTAAGCTACTTCTGCAAGAGGACGGAAGTTGGATTGATGATTCTCTGAAACTATGGATTTGCTGAATCATGATAACCATTTGTTGTGAGTGTCATTTGAACAGTCTGACCCAGAGTGTGCATGTGTGTATGTGTGTATGTGTGAGACAGACAGAGACAGAGAGACAGAGACAGAGAGAGATGCAGAGAGAGACAGAGAGACAGACACAGACACAGAAAAAGAGGGACAGAGACTGGGAGAGGCTGGGTAGGTGAAAGGTATTGCTTGCTGGTCAGCCACATGACTCTGGGCTCAGGTGGTCCAGAATTACATAGTGGGATGGCAGTACTTACACACCTCAGAGGAAGTGGGGGTGGGAAAGAAGGACAAAGTGACTCTGGAATTACTTGAAAATGTCAAACACTCAATGTGAATGATAGATAACTCAGAAATTCAAGATCTTGTGGGCAGAAATGTTTCCAGGATGCCAGACTTGAACATTCCAACCATAATCATGTAGAGCAGAAGGGCTCCTGAGTCACGCCTTAGCTTCCTGCACAAAGCTTGGGCTGCCTTCACTTGACAAATTCATGGGACATCCTCTGGGACTTCCCCCAGTGAGACAAAGAGGGCAAATGAAATAATTATTCAATTAAGCCGGATTGCTAAATGCATCACCATTGTTCTCTTGCCACTTTAATTTACTGGGCTCGCACTATTCATTTGGTCACATGCTGGGCACATTTTATAGTTGTTCATTTATCACCTTGGACTTACCATTC
>CM053598.1:50047068-50057068 GCA_028646575.1 Pseudocheirus occidentalis | reverse complement strand
AAGTTTCTAAGAAATACTGCCATTTAACCAAACACCTTACATCTTTTCTTGGGGTGTGGGGTAGGAATTAGCCCTTACTGGAGCTGAATTCACCCAGAAGGGCTCAGATTCTTTAGGGAAATAGCTTCTTCTTCCCTGGTCAGGGGATTGTTTGACTGTGATGCCAAAGACAGCACTTCTTCCTAGCCCTGATGCCAAAGGCAACACTCCTTCCTAGACCTCTGTGGGTGGAGGCCTCAGCTGGATTGGACAAGGTCATTGTTCTCTGATTGATCTACTGGGAGCGGAGATGAGGGACTTGTCACAGGGTATTTGCCTGGAGCCAGGACTGAATAATACCAAGAACTAGAAAGTCTAAATGCCATGCATTCTAATGAGAGCCCTTTGCCTTAGGAACGAAGGTATAATTAGTCTGCTGCCGCTGGAACATGAGGGCACTTCAGTCAAAAATGATAAGACTAGGACAGAAACGCCAGCTGCTCAGCCCTTGGCAATAACAAGAATATTGGATCATTTTTATATAGTGCCTTTTTTTTAAAAGTCAGAGGATTGTTATCATCCCGAAATTGGCGTGTAAGAGATTCTCAGGAGCATGAACACTTTTAGTGTAAGGGCTTTCTAGGCTATTTCTGTGGCTGCTTGTCCACCTTTGGTGACCACATGCCACCCAATCTGGTAAAAACCATCTTGGCAGATGGGCTAAGCCAGGTTGAGGATAACTGACCATCCTCAAAGCCATCAGTGAGTTAGGGCTATGGCTACCCCAAGCATGTGAAGACTTCCTCCTGGTGGAATGGGCACATGAGAACAATTTGTTCCAATGACCATGAAAATGGAGGAAGTAGGCACTGAGGAGCACTTAGACCTTGGTCAGATATCCAAGATGCCAAGGTCATCCACTGCATCCCAGGTCATTGCCAGCTGTCTAGACTTTTATCTTGCCACTGGATTTTGATGACTGGAAGAGAGAGTGAGGCTGATGACTTTGTGCAGCTCTGCCTCACTTAAATCCAAGTCACTTGAGTCAAGACATCACCCCCATGATGTCATTGGTCCCCTTCAAAACAAAGGACAAACAACATATGGATTCAGCATTTCTTTATCTCTATGCTCCCTTCCTATAGAACATAAGCACCATAAGGGTAAGGACTAGTTTTTTTGTTTGGATATTTCTGCATTCCTAATGCATAGCACCTTGCATGCATTAGGCACTTTCTAAGTATTTATTAAGTTGGATTGAATTGTTACCTTCATTTGCACAGATAACTGTGAATTCTTTGTACCATTGAACTGCCATTCTAAACAGCCAAATAAACAATGATGACAAAGATTCTATTCTCTCTGCTCCTCTCCAACTGAGAAATCTCTGTAGCTGGTAACTCTATCTGCCCTTAAATACATCTTAGCATTTTAGACCTTAGGATGCTTCTATTCCTACTTTATTTTACAGGTAAAGAGACTAAGGCCTAGAGCAGAAAGGTAGCATGACCAAAATTGTTAAGATAGTAAGGGGCAAAGTTGGGACTCAAATCCACATTTTAAGTCTCACATTTGACTTTTCTCCTTCCTATGATAAACTTATGCTCCAAAATGATAAGAGATGCTATCGATATACTCTCTACTTGCTTGGGAGTTACATCAGAACAGGGTACTGATCACCTATTCATTGATAAAACATTCAGGAGCAGTTGGGTATGAGAGGAGTATCTTGACTTGAGGGCCAGTAGCTGATTGGATTCCAGAAATATCTCATCCATCTTGAAGTCAGTGAGACAGGATAAACACAATTGCTTGCTATCCTTTCCCAGGAGTGACCCAATAATGGGGCCCTCCCAGCAAGAGAGGAGAAATCATCATTCCAAGGAATTAAATGGCATTGGTAAAACATAAGACCCAATGCTTCATTCTGAATCCTGTGTTAGAGAAGAAATAGCAAGAATTCTACCTTCTGGAAATGCAAAGGGCCATTCCAAGCCACTGATCCTAAGTGACAGTCTCGTAGGAAGCAAACATTATCTGAATCTCTACTTCTTATGAGACAGTGACATGCATTTGGACTTTGTTGGGAAAGACATCAGTAAGATTATTCCAGACCTTCTTATTCTTCTTGGTGACTGATTCAAGCTCACCTGTTTATTTTCTGAGTTCTAATATATCTCATGACTTCTTAATATGCGTGGCTTGTAGGAGTAACCTACAAAATCATCAGTATGGGAAATTGAATTGTATTGCCATTATCAGGCAGGACTGGCTTTACTTCATTCAGGATAGTTGCCCACATAGTCTGACTGGAGTTGGGGGAGGGGGCATTGGGAAAGTCCATTAAAGCAATGACACCAACTCATAATTGTACCATTAGAGATTTGTTCTTTGGATTTAGATATTGTCTCCTTTAAAAAAAAACACAACCAACTCCCCTGGGAGGAGTGAGAGATTGAAGTGCTATCAGTTATTAATAGCCTGTGTGAATTAGTTTTTTAAATCCTTTCTAAATGGCAACGCCCAAAGAACAGATTTTGATTGGGTCTTCATGGATGGGAGAAAGGGACAGAGGAATGAGAAGAACTATACTAACATATTTTATGGGGGCTAAGGCAGTTAGGGGTTAACATGAAGGCCCTGGGTATTTAGGGAGCACATATAGTATAGACAATGGTTGAAGAAAAGAAAAGAAAAATGGAAAAATTAATAAGGGTTCCAAAGTTAAACTTCTTAGACTTCCAATTTTTTTCTTTAGGAGGGCATGTCCTATTACCAAGTGAGCAGCTAGGTGGCACAGTGGATAAGGTGCAGGGCCTGGAGTCAGGAAGACACATCTTCTTGAGTCAAAATGTGGCCTCAGAGCTTACTAGCTGTGTGACCCTGGGCAAATCACTTAACCTTCTTTCCCTCAGTTTCCTAAACTGTAAAATGAGCTGGAGAAGGAAATGTGCCAGTGTCTTTGACAAGAAAACCCCAAATGGGGTCACAAAGAGTCAGACAAGACTGAAGAATGACTAGACAGCAAAAATGCATTGCCAAGCAATTTAGCCATCCATCTTTAGAAGATTTTCTGCTCATAGAGGCTGAAAAATTGTTTCCTCCCTACTGGACCAAATGCCATCCCAACATTCGCCAAATTTGGAGCTGGAAGGGATGTCTGGTGTTCAACAGCTCCTTCTATACCTGAAAAAGAATCCCTGTTTCAATATATGCAAAAAGCAGCAATGGAACTTCTACTTAAAGTCTTCCAAAGAGGATGGGTTCCCTACCTCTAGAGGCTGCCTATTCTAATTCTGGATGGCTATAATTGCTGAAAAGTTTTTGTCTTTTTTTTCCTCCCTGATACCATGCCTACATTTTTTACTTGCAACTTCCTCTTTCCTTCTGAGTTCTGCCCTGAGGAGACAAACAGAAAAAAAATCATACTCCTCCTCCACTTGAGAGCCATTCAGATCCTTGAAGACTGTTCTTGTGTCTGTCCCCTGAGTTTTCTTTCCTCTAGACTAAACATTTCTTGTTCCTTTAAATGATCCTCATGCAGCATGGTCTCAAGGTCCTTTTCATCACCCCAGACATCCTCCTCTGGCTGTTCTCCAGTTTATCAACATCCTCCCTTTTCTGTGCCTCCCAGAACTAAATGCCATACTCCAGATGAGTCCTGATCCTTAGGCAGAGCACAGTCAAAGCAAACACTGCCATCTCTGAAAGGATCTCAATTCCTGGGCACCAAACTAAGCACTGTACACTGGATGGTCCGGAATTGGAAAGTTCAATTTGTAGAGAGAAGAGCTCTTATTTAATTATCAGGAATATGAATAAAGGAGTGATAATTAAATTATGACCTACTCCAGAGCTGGGAATGTCATATCACAACGAAATTCATGTTGTTCCATTGTAATAAATCAAACTTATTGTGTCATTTTGAATTGCATTTGATAGGCTTTTTATTAACTGCCATACATCTCAAGGTCCCTTGAAACCCAGCTAGTGGCTCTGGCTAGGACTTTCATTAAGGATGGAAGGAGGGTCACAGTCGTGCAAAGCAGATTTAAACTCCTCATAAATATTTTTAACAGGCTTTCTGGCAGAGACATGTTATCATCAAGCTCCGTGCCATTACATGTTACACTGATAAAAATTCTATTTCCAACAGAGTTGTCGACAATGAATGTTGCCCATTTCCAGTGTGGCAACATCACCACAATGGAACTGTTGTACCAAGCTCTCCTCTCTAGTCCAGAAAAAAAAAGAATTACAAGGAGTTGTAAAGAGTTGCTCTGATCGCCAATTGTTCATAAGATTTTTACTTTTAAAAAATGGGACAGTCTTCAAGAAATAGCTCATTGATTTTTCTTAGAGTCCTGATATTATATTGATGGTGATGGTGATGGTGATGATAATGAGTGTGATGATGATGTTAAATTATTATCATTAAGATATACAATGTTACTTACTAGCCATGTGACTTTGGGCAAGTCAATTAACCCCAATTGCCCTCCAAAAAAGCTAAAAAAAAAAGATATACAAAGTATCTTACATATATTATCATAATTGATCATTATGATAATCCTGTTAGAGAGGAAATATTATCTACCATGAAGAGATAGTTTCAGAGAGGTTAAGTGACTGGTTTAGGGTCATTAGCTAGACTCTAAGGTAAGATCTGAACTGAAATCTTCCTGATTCGAAGTCTCACATTTCATCAGGTTAACTTCTTCATGTCACCTGACATCTACCTGAAAAACACTTTCCAGTTTATAAAATCCTCTTTGTTGTTTTTCAGATAAAATACAAACTTTCCAGTTTAGGTCTGACCTAGATTTCTAGATTTATTTAACATTATTCTCCTTCACAAGGGGAAGTGCGCCATAGAAGAGAGAGGGATTGCCTGGAAGCCAGGAAGTCCTGGGCTCAATTCTGTCATCTGATACATAACCAGCTCCATGACTCAGGGCTTTTCATTTAGTCTGAAGGTGCTCTGGGCAACTCTATAACTGGAAGCTGAACAGCATTGTGGGAGTATTCCGGCAGCCGGGTGGTGCAGCAGATAGATTGCTAGGCCTAGAGTCAGGAAGACATCCTTATGAGTTCAAACCTGACCTCAGACACTTACTAGCTGTGTGACCTTGGGCAAGCCACTTAATCCTGTTTGCCTCAGTTTCCTCATCTATAAAATGAGCTGGAGAAGTAAATGGCAAAGCACTTTAGCATCTCTGCCAAGAGAACCCCAAAGAGGGTCATGGAGAGTTGTACACAAATGAAACAACTGAACAACAACAGTAGGGGTGTCCTCAAAGTTTCTTATGCCAATGAAATCACGGGTCCAGTTCCTATTCCCTGTGACCTTTGGTGCTCTTACCCAGAGATCATTGTTTCTATGTAAAAGACAATGCCAACCAAATCGATATCTTTGCTGTTGCCCACACAACCTTCCGTCTCCTACCTCTGTTCCTTCAGCACAAGCCATCCCCCAAGTCTAGAATACTCTCCCTTATCATCTCCACTTTTGTTGTTTCCTTCTAGGCTCAACTCAGCCGCCACCCTCAGTGGAAGCCTTTCCAGATGCCCCTAGCTGCAAGTGTTCTTTGTGTTTACTTCTCTGTTTCCATATCATATCCCCTAGTGGAATATAAATTGCTCTAGAGCAGGACTTGTTTGCCTTTTTTTGTTGTTTCATTCTTCGTGTAGCGCTTTCACGTGGTAGGTACTTAATAAATCAGCGCTGTTGTTTGGTATACATTATCTCATATGGGTTTCCAAGCAGGTTTATGGAAGTAGACATTATCATCCCTATTTTGTGAACAGGGAATTGAGAGTCAAGAGGTCTAAAGGACTTGTTCACAGTCCTAAGAGGAATTAATGGTGGAGCCAGGGGAAGAACCCAGTAATTCCAACTCACAGAATGAGACTTCCTTTGCTCACTCTGAAGCTCTGATGAGTTCTCCTCCCTTGATGCTTCTCAGCTGTGAGCTACATTGGCTCAGACATTACTGAGCAGCTGTGGGTCCCTTCCTCCCTTTACCAGAGGAGGTAAAATTCAGGCTGCAAGGAGGCCTGGAAGAAAATGGAGCCATCTTGAGAGGAATTCTTAACTCGGCTATGGTATCAAGTAGACAGTTGGATTGATTCTTATTTGTTTCAGTGAGGCTTGCTGAGAACCAGTACTAGATAGTGGGAGGGTAATGCAGTGCCCAAGCCTTAGCTAGTATCACCAGAGAGGTGTGCTTTCAAGACAAACCCAAGTTTTGCAAGTTGGCAACTTGTATCCAAATGTCTGAATCAAAGCATAAACAGGAAGTGTGGTAGGGTAGATGAAGTATTAGACTTGGAGTCAAGACAGCCTGGGTTTGAATCCTCTCTGAGGCACTGACCAGGTTTGCGACCCTGAGAAAATCACCTAATCTCTCTTTATTTCTTCCTGTGTAAAATGAGAAGGTTGGACTAGACATCTTTAAGTTGCCTTCTAGATCTAAATCTATGGTCCCATGATCTTAAGTACAGGTCATCAAGTTCATTGGAACTGTCTGGTCATCAAACAGAAGGCCATAAAGCCAGGGGCAAGGAGTTGACAGAACTCCAATGAGATAACATACATTTAACATTTATAGCAATCATTTATTAAGTAGCTACCGTGTAAAAGCATTGTGCTAGGAATCAAACAACAAAAAGAATGAAAACAGGTCCCATCCTCAAGGAGTTTACATTCCACTAGGGGATATGACATATAAACAGGTAAGTGGATACAAAACACCTTCAGACAGAGTGCAGGGCAAGCTCCTGAGCTCATGGGATCCAGTAGGTAACTTAGGAAATAATGAAACACACGAGTCATACATCAGTCTGTCAATAAGCATTATTAAATGCTTACTATGTACTAGGCACTCTGCAAAGTTCTGAGGATGCAGAAGAAGGCAAAAGACACTCCTCACTTCCAGGGAACTCACAGTCTAATGGGAGGAAGAGAGATGATATGCAGACACCCATGGACAAACAAACTCTACACATGATAAGTTGAAGATAATCAAAAGAGAGAAGGCTCTAGAATGAAGGGGGAAATCAGGAGAGGCTTCCTGTAGGAGGGAGAATTTTAATGGGGCCTTGAAGGAAGTCAGGAGGCAGAGATGAGGAGGCCACAGGGAGGAGTGGAGTTCCTACAAGAAGGTAGGCAAACTACGGTAGAACAGAAGTCCAGTGGGGCCAGTGAAGAAAACATCTATTTGGGGCCAAAGCTGTCAAGGAGAGAGTTTAACATACTTGGTTTCTTTTACTAAGTCCTTTTAAAAATATAACAGAGTACACTAGCTGAACACATTCCTTCCACTTAAAGGGGCACACCTGTCAGCTGCATGGTCTCAGATGTGATGGAGTACCAGAAGTGACAACTGGGGACTCACCATTCCCATAACGAGGCAGTTGTGGAAAGGGTCACGGTAGAAAGATTTCAAAATAAATAACCTGAGTCTGAGCCCATGTTCTGCCACTTACTGTCTGTGTGACTTTTGGGAAATCACAACTTCAATGGGCCTCAGTGTCCTCATATATAAGCTGAGAGTGGCAGAACAGATGACCGTGGGCTGCTTATGACTCTAAGTCTATCATTTTATGATATTTCTCTAGACCAGTGGCCCATGCCATTGAGTTTTTGAAATTCTGGTGAGTCATTTCTGCTCTCATGGGATCCAATGGACTAGCATTTAATGTGACCCACCTTCCATGGCATTCCTCTTAGACCCTGAGGTCTTGAAGAAAGGCTTTGCTCTATTATGTGCTGATGACCCAAAATTTCTATTCTTCAAATTTGAAGAAATATGTCAAGCTTGCAGAGCTGAATAGGTTTGTCCCTATCTTCAAGGACACTTGTGACTCAGTGGAAAGACATCTGGAGTCAAGATTTGAGTTCGAATACTGTCTTAGACATTTGCTAGCTGTGTGACCTTGAGCAAACCACTCCCCTTCTCTGTCTACGTTTGTTTTCAATCTATAAAAGGGGAAGACTGGGCTTGATGGCCTTTAAGACCAATTCCATATTTTAATATTTATTTATTTAGTATTTCATTTTTCCCCAGTTACATGTAAATTCATTTTTTAATCTTCATTTTTAAAACTTTGGGTTCCATATTCTCTCCCTCCCTCCCTCCCTGTCTCTCCTTATTCAAAAGGCAAGCAATTCAATATAGATTACACATCTAGTTATGCAAAAAATATCCATAATAGTCATGTTGTAAAAGAAAAAAGAGACAAAAATCCCTCAAGAAATATAAAGTTAGGAAAAAAAGTATGTTTCAGCCTGTATTAAGATACCTTAATCCTTTTTCTGGGAAAGGACAGCATTTTTCATTCTAAGTCCTATTGCTGAGAATAGCTAAGTCTTGCACAACTGATCATCTTACAATACTATTTTTACTTTGTACATAGAACATTTCACTTTACAATAGCCCATACAAGTCTTTCTAGGTTTTTCTGGGAGCATCCTGCTTATCATTTCTTATAGTATAATAGTATTCCATCATAATTACATGCCATTTGTTGAGCCATTCCCCAATTAAAGGGAAACCTCTCAATTTCTAATTCTTTGCCCCCAGAAAAGTTTCTATAAATATGATTTTTTTTCTGATGATGCTACTCCTTTATTCTAAGGAAATATCTTATTGCATCTAAGACAAGATACAAAGCCCTTCATTTGGCATTAAAGTCATTTATAATCTGTCTCCAGCCTACTTTTCTGGACTGATTTGATTTTTTTTCTCCATCCTGTGGTCTGCCTTCCATCCAAGCTGATCTGTTTCTTATTGCCTATATAGACAATTCCCTATATAAGACAAATCCCTATATGAGACATTCTACCTCCATTGGCCTACACTGTGCCAAATGCCTGGAAAGGCATTCCTTCCTTCTTATCCCCACCTGTTAGAACCCTGAGCTTTCTTCAAAGCCCAGTTCCAGAGCCACCTACCACATGAGCGGTCTCTGATTTCCCCCAGTTTTGATGCTCTCTACCACCCCCTATCTACCCTGAGCAAAATCACTTTTCATTTTACTTTACATCAAGGGTGTTAGATAAAGGAATTCTTGGATCAATTTGATGAATTTACATTGAGGTTAGACTTCATTTGAGATTTTTGAGAGTATCTATCTAGTTCTCTCTACCTATTATCTGTCTATCTATCTAGAATATAGACATGCCTGTGGAGAGAAATAAGCACATTTCCTGATTGTTTCATTATTTTTTATAGGCCTTAATAATCTTTTAAAAAAATTTTTCTTGTTTACATCATTCCTTTCCATGAGATTTTGAGTTACAAATTTTCTCCCCGTCTTTCCCCTACCCCAAACCCCAAAACAGTGATGCCACTGTAAAGCCCCTCCCCCAATCTGCTCTCTTTCATGCCCTCCTCGAATACCACTCTAACTTTCTAGTAGGGCAGGGAAGGTCTCCCCACTCCAGTCCTGTAGTTAAGATATATATATGTGTGTGTGTGTGTGTGTGTGTGTGTGTGTGTGTGTGTGTGTATGTTTTGTTTTTAACATTTGATTGTAGAGCTTTAAATTATAGATTCTTTCATTTCTTCCCTTGTCACCCACCCCCACTGGAAGGACAAGCAAATCAATACAGGGTGTACATGTGTAATTGTTCAGGACATTTCCACAGTGGACCTACTGTGAGAGGCTGATTGTATGTCCCTTTTTCCTATCCCACCCCCGCCCTTGTTCTTTTCTCTACTTTGTCCCTGTCCCCCTACTGAAGTGTGTGCTTCCAGCAACCATCCCCCAGACCCTGACCTCCCCTCCGGCACCCCACCTCTCATCCCCATCCCCCCTCCTCTCCTCTGTGGCAAGATACCCAGTTTAGAGTTTATGTCCACTGTGGATTCTTTCCAAGTTCTTTTTTTGGTCATGGCTTTCAGGTAAACCAATAATTTTCAAATTGTCTCTCCTGGATCTATTTTCCAGGTCAGTGTTTTTTTCAAGGAGATATTTCACATTGCTTTCTATTTTTTCATTTTTTTGTTACTGTTTA
>CM053598.1:50023582-50046568 GCA_028646575.1 Pseudocheirus occidentalis | reverse complement strand
CTTTTTGGGTCTCTTTTGCCATTTGAGTTAATCTGTTTTTTAAGGTGTTATTCTCTTTAATCAGATTGTTGACTCTTTCTTGCATAATTCTCATTTCTCTTCCCAATTTTTCCTCCACTTCTTTATTTGGTTTTCAACGTCCTTTTTAAGTCTATCTGTGGCTTGTAGGCAATCTTCATGTTTCTTGGAAGCATTTGTGGTGGGAGTTTGGACTGTGTTGTCTTCCTCCTGTTCCATGCTTTGATCCTTTTTGTCCCCAAAAAAGGATTCTAGTGTTTTATTGCTGTTCTTAGTTTGCTTCCTTTTCCTCATGTTGGCCAGTCAGTTAATTGCTTGATTTTTTAGTTCTGTGGAACTCTGCTTCCAGGGGGGAAAGCTCTGTCCCAAATCACTGGGGTTTTCACAGCTGCCAGAGCTATTAGGGGGGTGCTGCAGCCCCCACCAGGTTTGGCTTGCTGAAAGTGCACCCTAGGACCACCATCCAAGACCACGATCTGGATCCAGGCTGCTCAACACAAGAGCCTTTGGCCTTTGATCAATTGCTTTGGCCCCCCTGTGGTCTACAGGCCAGAAGCTCTGAAGCAGCCGGGTTGGGCTGCTTTCTTGCCCTGGGGGCAGTTTAGCAGGACTGCTTCCCCCCAAATTTAGCTTGAATTCCACTGACCTTTCTCTTAGCTTTGTTTCACCTGGATTGATAAATGTGGAGATTTCCCCAGGTGTCGCCAATCCACTCTACTGTAGACTCCAGCTGCGGCTTCTCCCGGCCCTGGGGCCTGGCCGCGGTTTTGGGCTGGGCTGGCCTCGGCTCCCAGCCTGCTATGATGAACCCCACCTGCTGAGCTGCCATCAGCCAGAGATGTGTTTTCTGTATTTTTGTGAGTTTGGGAGCCCTAAAATTTGTTTACAGTCATATTTTCTGAGTATTTAAGGTGGCTATGTGGGAGCTGCAAAACTTAACTGCTTCTACACCACCATCTTGGGTCCACCCCTCTAGCTATAAATATTTTTGTACATGTAAGTGCTTTACCTTTTTTTAAAATCTCTTTTGAGATACAGAGCTAGTTGTGGAATTGCTGGGTCAAAGGGTATGTATGGCTTCATAGGCCTTTGCGTATAGTTCCAAGTTGCTTTACAGAATGGTCAAATCATTTTACAACTGCAGCAACAATGCACTAACGTCTCATTTTCACCACATCCCCTCCAACATTCATCATTTACTTTTTCTGTCCTATTAGTCAATCTAATAGGAATAAGATAGTATCACAGAATTATTCTAATTTTCATTCCTTCAATCAATAGTGAGAGTATTTTTCACATGGCTTTAGGTAGCTTTGATTACTTCATCTTTTGATCATTTACCAATTGAAGAATGGCTCTTATTTTTATAAATTTGACTCAGTTTTCCATATGTTTGAGAAATGTATGGGGGTGGTGGTCTTTATTAGAGAAACTTGCTTCAAAAATTTTTTTCACAGTTACTCTTGCTAACTATATTTTCCTCTATCCTACCCCCTATTTATTATACTCTCTTTCTCCTTTCACTCTGTCCCTCCTCAAAAGCTTTTTGCTTTTGACTACCCCCATCTCCCAGTCTGCCCTCCCTTCTTTCACCTCCTCTTCTCTAATCCCCTTCCACTTCTACTTTCCTGTAGGGTAAGAGATATTTCCATATCCAACTGAATGAGTATGTTATTCTTTTTTTGAGTAAGGCTCATTCTGCGGAGCTTAGTGGCACAGTGGATAGAGCACAGGACTTAGAATCAGAAAGACTCATCTTCATGAATTCAGATTCAACCTCAGACACTAGATGAATGGATTTAAGAAAATTTGCCTCAGTTTTCTCATTTGTAAAATGAGCTGGAGAAGGAAATGATCAACTTCTCCAATATCTTTGCCAAGAAAACTGCAAACAAGGTCACAATTGAACTATAACATCAACAAGGTTTATTCTTGCTTTTAATCTAGGCTACTCTATTTAATCATCATGTTGATACAGCCGAAACTGATCTAAGTAGCTTTGTATCTTTCGGTTCCATTATCTTACTATGCCATCAAGCTGCTCAGTTTGGGGAGCAAGGCATACACACCCAATTAAAAGTCCTTGTTGAACAAAAAGGTCCAGAATATCAAGGGAATTGTTGAAAAGAAATGCTAGGGAAGGTGGCCTAGCTTACCAGATTTTTAAAGTGTATTATAAAACAGCAGTCATTGAAACTACTTGGTACTGGCTGCAGAATAGAATAGTGGATCTTTGGAATAGATTGGGTACATGAAACTCAGAAGCCAATGACTATGGTAACCCACTGTTTGATAAACCCAAAGACCCCAGTTTTTGGGATAAGAACACACTATTCGACAAAAACTGCTAGGAAAACTGGAACATAGCATGGGAGAAATTGGGTATAAACCAATATCTAGCACCATACACCAAAATAAAGTTGAAATGGGTACATGATCTAGGTATAAAGGCTGATACTTTAAACAATCTGGGAGAGCAAGAGATTGTTTACCTATCAGATCTATGGAGAGGGGAAGACTTCATGATGAAACAAGAGTTGGAGAGTATTATAATATGCAAAATGGATAATTTTGATTACATTAAATTGAAAAGTTTTTGTACAAACAAAGCCAATGTAACCAAGATGAGGAGGAAAGCAGAAAATTGGGAATGAATTTTTATAACAAGTGTCTCTGATAAAGACCTCATTTCTAAAATATACAGAACTGAGTCAAATTTATAAGAAAACAAGTCATTCCCTAATTGATAAATGGCCAAAAGATATGAACAGGCATTTTTCACAGGAAGAAATTAAACATATGTATAATCATATAAAAATGCTCTAAATCACCATTGATTAGAGAAATGCAAATCAAAACAACTCGGACGTACCACATCTCACTGTTCAAATTGGCTAACATGAAAAAACAGATAAATGAAAAATGCTCAAGAAAATGTGGGAAAATCGGAACACTAATGCATTGTTAGTGGAATTGTGAACTGATCCAACCATTTGGAAGACCAATTTGGAACTATGAACAAAGGGCTTTAAAAACATGCGTACCCTTTGACCCAGCAATACCACTTCTAGAGCTGTATCCCAAAAAGAAAAGGCAAGTGGGCAAAGGACCTGTATGTACAAAAAACATTAATAGCAGCTCTTTTTGTGATGGCAAAGAATTGGAAATCGAGGGAATGCCCATCAGTTGGAGAATGGTTAAAGAAGCTGTGGTGTATGAATGTAAGTGAATACTATTGTGCTATAAGAAATGAGAAGCAGATGGACTCCATGATAACTTGGAGAGACTTATATAATCTGATGCTGAGTGAGGGGAGCAGAAGCAGGAGAACATTGTACACAATTACAAACACACTCTATCTGTGATGACTAACTTTGATAGAGTAGGCTCCTCTCAGCAACACAAGGCTACAAGAGAACTCCAAGAGAGTAATTAATAGAAAGGGCTATTCATGACCAGAGGAAGCATTATGGAGTCTGGATGCAGATTTAAGCAAAACTGCTTTCTCTCTTTTCTTTTGTTTCATTCTTTCTTTCTCATTGTTCATTCCATTGCTTATAATCTTTCTTTACAATTATGGGACTAATGTTTAATGTGAAGGTATTTGTAGAACCTATATTGGATTGCATGCTGCCATGGAAGGGAGAGGGGAGGGCAAGGAGAGGGAGGGGGTAAAAATTTGGAACTCAGAAGCTTGTGGAACTGAATGTTGTAAATTTAAAGTAAAGAAATATATATATACATATATATATATATATATATATTTTTAAAGCCCTTGTTGCCAAAATCTCCACTGTTCCCTAGGGACCATACCAAATGACTGAATCTTCTGCTTAGAAATGCCACCTGAGGCCTGTAAATTGCTCCAAAATTGTTCCCTCAATAACCTGAATGTCTCCATGGATAACAGAGCCTTTGACAGCATTTTTTTTCTTTTCTAAGGATTCTTCACTAATTTATACCTCAGAATCCTCTGAGATTTTCTATGGAGCTCTTTTATTTATACACAGGGTTTCATGTATAGAATCATAAAATTTGGGAAATAGAAAAGGCTTTAGAGATTATCTAGGCCAACTACACTTTACAAATGAGGAAACTGAGACCAAGAGATGGCAAGTGACTGGCTTAAGGTTACCTTGCATGTCAGGGACAGTACTGGAACTGGAACACAAGTCTCTTACCTTCTTGTCTAGAGCACTCTTCCCAATCTACCTTCTTTCTTCCAAGATTAGAAAAAAGCATTTTTGTCCCTCCATTCCTTATCCAAAGGGTAGTAATCCTGAGCTCTTATCAAGTCAAACTGATGAGGAAGTTGGCCTTGATCTTATTTGGGAAATCGTGCGGTACTTCTGATGATCTTAAGCTGATAACTAACACAAAAGCTCATTTTTAAAAAGCACCAATATTCTATGGTCTTCAGAGACCTAAAGTTGAGAGTCACACAAAGGCCAATGGAAAGGCATATGGTGAGTGTGAGAATCCTGTGATATCAATATGTAAAAAAATGAAGAAAGAGACAGGTGAAGTGGTATAAAGGATGTTGTCTGATTAATATATGAGTTTTTAAAAAATGGGTTGGTCATATATTAAGAGTAAGGAACAATCAGTGACTAGCACCCATTTGCCCTTTTGTTATATATAAATGTCAAGAGAACATGAGGAAGGACCCTAGTCCATCGGAAGTGAATTTATGGGAGGACAATGATGATCTATGCAGAAGAGGGAATATATGTGGGCCATACCATGAACATCATTGAAAGTAATACTCACCTTAATGTAATCAATAGAGTAGTAGAACATTCTCCTAGTGATGCCATAGCACTATAAATAATGGAATACTTTAGTCTATGAAGAATAACAATTGCAGGTGATGCTAAGGGAATGGAAAACTGCGTAGTGGGTATAACCAATGATGACTTACATTCAAGAAGTGTAATAGACAGTATCTAACAAGTTTCTGGCTGGAAAATAAATTGGACCAGC
This sequence comes from Pseudocheirus occidentalis, assembly GCA_028646575.1. NCBI lineage: Eukaryota > Metazoa > Chordata > Mammalia > Diprotodontia > Pseudocheiridae > Pseudocheirus > Pseudocheirus occidentalis. The sequence goes on along the minus strand of CM053598.1, from coordinate 50,041,567 downwards.
CACGTAGTAAGAATAAGGGGTGACAGAAGTACCGCCCACATGTGACATATTTCAAGAACCAGAGGAAGATCTCTAATCATTTAGTCCATATTCTTTGGAGCATCACAGAAAGACATAGACAAGACTTGCAAAGAATGACATGGGGGTGGTTGGGTTGCAATCTACCCCAGTGGAGAGACTACCAAATGAATGAGAGACTTACATCTATTAATTATTTTAATGTTGTTCTTTGCTTTTACATATTGCACATGTATATAAAAGCATACATGCATGCATACACAAATATGCTTTATACATACATGTATGTAAGTATCTATAGTCTATATAAATAAGTACTTACGTATATGTGTATATATAGCACAGTACTAAAAGTATCTCCTGTTCATATGGGAAACTCATAAAAGATTCTCCCAAATAATGGCAAATTTGATGAATACAATAGACTGTTTATATTCTGTGAAATGAATGAAATGAGTGAAATGAGATATTCATTATAGAATCAAGCCTGCTCTACATGATCTTGTGATTAAAACAAATGAAAGAATCATGAACAAGGGAGACAAGGTGATATACTGGATAAAACAATGGTCTGGGGTCTGGAAGACCCGGGTTTGAATCCCACTTTGGACATTTATTATGTGTATGACCCTAGTCAAATCACTTAACCTTTCTGACCTCAGCCACCTTTAGGGTCCCTTGCAGCTTCAAATCTATGACCTTTTGAGACTCCCACTTGCCTGAAATGTTAGTTTCCAGCCTACATTTTTTCATCATTACCCTCTCTGATCTTGTTTCAAGAAACTGTAATTAAGGAACAAAGACTTTGAAAGGCCCACATTGTTCTTTGGTGCTCTAGCAGTCTTAAATCTTGACTGTTTGTAGCAAACACCACTGGATGTGGGAAGCCACTTCAAAATGATGGCCATTCAGCCCTTGTCAATGAAATTTGCCATCGCCTTGACCTGCTTCTATGATCTGACCTGAGTGAATTAGCCTTCTCAACCTCAGCCACTGTCCATTACCCTGGCTGTTGACCCTGCTAATGTTGCTGTCTCTGACTTGCTCTCAACACGCATTTAGATCTCGCTTTCTTGACTGACGTTTGTGAGTAATCCCTGGCTGCCTAATTTGCTTTTGTCTTTACTTGCCTCACTCCTGCCCAGCTCTACCTCTCCTCTCCCTGACCAGTGACTTCCAGGACATGCTAATTTTGCTTCGTTGCTCTCAATTATACTCCTAAAACAACAACAATAATGATGATAGTTACCATTTATATAATGTTTTAGGATTTACAAATGCTTTACAAATATTCTCATTTTATCCCTACAACAACCCTATGAGGTAAGTGCCATAATTATCCCCATTTAACAGAGGAGGAAACTGAGTCAGACAGAGGTCAAATGACTTGCCCAGGGTCACATATTTACTGAGTATCTGAAGTCATATTTTAACTTGTCTTCCTGACTCTGTCCAACAATTTATCTGTTGTTCTACCTAGTTGCTGCCCCTGTCCTTTTATCTTTCAAGCGCCTAAGGTTTTCTGTTCTACCTCTTTCTTCCATTCACCCCAACCTGCATTTCATTAGCCATTTCAGGACCTGTCCCTGTCCCTCAGTTGTTTCTGTTTATATCCTCTCCACTTTTATTTGATTACATGTGCCCAGTGGTCACAGTTTGGTGCCTTGGGCACAGAAAAACAACACAGGAAACTGTGATGAGTCTGTGCCACAAGGTTAACAAAAGCTACCTTCTTGAAATTCTCTTCTGAGTGGTTCCCTCCCTTTCTAGGGGGACAAAAAGCTGCTGTTATTAGAAAAGGAGGCGGTGCTGATATACACAAGAGTTCCATTTCCCATCTTTCTTCTTTTTATTTCCCTGTCAACTCTTGCTCCCTGGGAATTCTTCTACTTCTGCTCACTAAATTTCTGAAATCATCCCTGGGCTGGTATAGAGGCAGGTCTTTGGTGACTAGACTGGCAGTGCAAGAAGGAAAGAGGAGGGAAGACAATGTTCTTCCCCTCTTCTCCCAATCTTCAATGTCCACTGCTGCTCCAATCCCAACACAGATCTTGCCAATGATGAACTTAGCCCTACCATCTTCAATGTATCATCACTTAGGAGGTGCTGTGCACCTGAGGCTCCCCACCCCATCTTTGCCCCTATGAGGAAAGTTTCAGCTAGCCTGAATTCAGTTGCCCTTATACCAGAGTATTCACACAGGCTCACATTGATTTCTATCTGGTTATGTTAGAATCAGTTCTGAATGAATTATTTCACCCTGTTACACTCTGAAATGTGGAATAACACTAACAGCTTACATTTATGGACCACTTTAAGTTTTATGAAGCACTTTCTTCCTAACAACAGTATGAGATGGTTAGTGTGTTAGGGAAATGGATAGAGCCTGTATTCATGATTTCACTGGCATAGGATATTTCCTCTACCAATGCAGGTTGGCATCATCTCTGCATCTCAAAGTCTTGGAGAGTTACTTAGTATACTAAATACTAAATGGTTTGTTCAGGGTCACAGGTAAGGTTTTATTTAACTTTTTCCACCAGCTTTCTATTATGTTGCTTCTCCACTCCCCATTTGGTGATGGTAAAACTGAGGCTCCTCTAGATTATGTGGCTAGCCCATATGAACCATTCAGAGCTGGAGCTGGCACTTGAAGCCAGGTCTCCTGACTTCATATGCAACCATCTTGACCCCTTCTTGTCGGATAAGTCATAGAAGGGAATTTTATTCAGAGAGTTTGGAATAGATGGCCTCTGAAATCTCTCCAAACATGAAGAATCTATGATTCTTCCCACTCTGCCCCTGCTTCCTCCTTCATATACTGAAAGGACCATTATTATCTCTCTGAATCACTGTACAAGAGGGCAACAGCCAACGTGAGGGCCCTGACTATTATAATTTCTCAGGATTATCCAGAAGAAGCCTTAAGCTTGGGTGCAAGGCCTCTAGTGCTCATGGTAATAGGATCATTGGTCTGCCCAGTCTTTGTGACTCTTTGTAATAGGAGGAGTATGACTGTTAATAGGGTAAGGATGACTAAACCCATTAGTTACCAGATAATCAATGCCTCAAGTGTCTCTAAGCATCAAATAAAGTGCCCATTTATATATACGTATATATATATACATATATATGTATATGTATATATACATATGTGTATATATATATATAATATATTTTCCAGAAAGTCAATGAGTTAGGAATGACAACTGTGCTTCATTAACTTCCATCTCTCTGGCACGGATAGGCAAACATTGCTGAAAGGAAGCCAAAGTTTGCCCTCCCTGTAGGGCAGTAGCTGATCTTTCCTTTCACTCCTAGTTCTTTGCTGGAAAGAGACAAGCCCAATGAGGGGTGGAAAGATGGTGGGAGAGACAGGTGGGAGGGAGGGCTGTGATGTTCAGTTCATGGAAGTAAGTAGGATATGGCTCACTGGAGAAGGGCAGCATATTTGAAAGAAATACATTAGGTCTATGTTAGGGATCCAAGTTTAGTAATTTGACAGTCTAGCAGGGAAGCTTTGCTGAGAGTGTCAGATGTGCTGGGAGTACAAAGAGAGAGCAATTATTGGAGACAAGTGAAGGGGGAGGGGACTGGGGACAACTTGTGCTAGAGAGTTGGAGGAAAGTATCCTTGAGGCTCAAGGAAACATTGAGTTTAGGTGAGTCTGATTGTACTAGTTGTTCTGCCTAGGCCTACAACTATCTAAATTTTAAAGAACAACATAAAGGAAATGGAGTCAGGATATCAATGATGAAAACAGCCTCAATATGGTGGTGATCAGGGAATATATAGTGAGAATGTAGACATGGAGGCTCGACAAGACTGGTAACAGAGGTGGAGGGATGTGATGTTGTGTCTCCTGGGATTCTTTTCATCTTTTGTCTTCCATGGGGTGAATGTGGGGCATTTCCAGGCATCTCAGTGAGGCTGGAATCAGACATAGACCATATGCATCAGAACAGGGGAAATTGAGTGATTCTGTAGCTCTATTTCCAATGGTGTGGAATTCATTCCAACTCAATGTTACTTGGCACATTATCATCCATCTGAATCACTACCTGGAAAAATAGGAGTGGGAAAAGCTAAGGATGGAGAGGAATGGAGGAATGCCAGAGCCTAGTTAGAGAACTCTAGAGCCAAACCCACAGAGGATCAGCCAGCAAAGGCAAAGTTTTTAGTGTTGTCCTTTCTGGGCTCACCATGGCTGATATGTCTAGGGTGACACTCCTGATAATTAACTTATAGCTACTTATGGTAGCACTTTGAGATTTGTAGAGTCTCCTTATCTGTATTATCTCATTGGATTCTCATAGCAACCTTATATAGTATGTACTGTCTCCATTTTACAGATAGGGAAACCAAGACTTAGAGTAACTCCCTTACACATTTCTGGTCACACAAATAGTAAGCAAGAGAAATAAGATTTAAGCCCGTGTCTTAATTAACTCCCAAATAATGCTCTTTCCATTATACTTTGTTGCCTGTCACCAAAGGGCTCATCTGGCCTGTGGGTACCAGTTGAATTTGGGTCAAGATAATAGGAGAGGAGAGAAATCAGTCCTGGAAACAGAACTGCAGATGCTAAGTACTATATCAGCTTGATTAGGGCAATGATTTTGGTTCAGAGACCTCAGTCTGGTTTGATAGCATTGGTCAGATTACCTTTCATTTTCATGGCGGACCAGGGGAGTTCATCTCCTTCAAATCAAGTTCATAGGGATTGCTAGAAATGTCTCTACAACCCTTCTAGAGAAGTAGAAGGCTGTTCCTAAGTTCACCTATAGTGAATATGCCAAGATTTAGATAAGACCTGATGCAGAGATAAACATGGCCAATGTCCTCTGTGGGAAGGGTCACTCAAGAGGAATGTGGAGCATAAGAAAAACTTGAAGAAGAACTGTGATTTCAGGCTTCTATCCCACAAGAAGAGGATAAAGGGCAGAAACAGTCAGTCTTCACATTACAAAGGGTGGAGAGGGAATTTTAGGAGTGATCCTGAATGCAGAAAATATCTTTGGGAGGCAAGGGTGGGGGTAAGGTGGCAGGAAAGCCCCAGAAAAGGGGTGACATGGCACTAGGAACCTGGGAGTAACAGGCCAGGGCTGGGGGGAATCAGGATAAAGAAATGGGTATCACTGGGGATAAACCCCAATTATGGTTCTGGGAAGAAGTACTGTCTGTGAGGAAAATATAGATCTTTGAATTATAAGGAAGAGACAGACAGACAGACAGACAGAGAAAGAGAGAGAGAGACAGAGAGACAGAGAGACAGAGAGACAGAGACAGAGAGACAGACAGACAGACAGACACAGACATAGACACCAACAGACAGAGAGAATTTCGTTCCCATTGGATACTAGGAAGTCTTTCTAATATTAAGGCTTATTAAGACATCCCCTCACTGATACACTGTTGTTTTAACCTTTTACTCCAGTTATATAAACTCCGATTATGAGCTTACAGTCCATTTATACAATAATAATATGGGGAATCACAACAGATTAATTGCAGCAAGAACCATGAGTGACTGGGCAGCTGAAGGAATTAAAAAACTCTTTCCCAAGAGAGGGAGTAAGGGTTACCAATCATTTTGTTGTTGTTGTTGTTGTTTGGTTGTATCTGATTCTTTATGGCCACATTTAGGGTTTTCTTGGCAAATAAATATATTGGAATGGTTTACCATTTCCTTCTCCAACTCACTTTATAGACAAAGAACTGAGGCAAGCAGGGTTAAGTGACTTGCCCAGGGTCACACAACTAGTAAGTGTCTGTGGCCAGATTTGAACTCAGGTTCTCCTGCCTTGAGGGCTGGTGTTCTGTCCACTGTGCCACCTAGCTGCCACCTTTTACCATATAATTATAGCCAAACTGACAGAAGAATAGGGAGTTCTGAGGGTTAATGCATGGTCATGGGTTTTTAAAGTGGGAAGTGGGTTTTTAAAGTTTTTTAAAGTGGGAAGAGATTCAGTGCAAGTCATATATTTTTACAGTTTTAGAAACTGAATCAGGAACTGAATTAGGAAATTGAATTCCAGAAGGGCAAAATAATTTACCTGAGGTCACATGGGGGTTCCATGGCAGAGCTAGGACTAGAGCCCAGCTTGTTTGAATTCAAATTAAGTCTTTTAGCCACATCATGCTGCCTGATCCCTGAAGACCTACACTTTCTTTCCTCAGCTCTTTCACTTTGACTACCAGATCAAAGTAAGGTATTAGTAATCAGCTTCCCAAAATAGAGACATTCAGAGAATAGAATGACTGTTGCTAGATCAGGAACAAAAGAAGAATCAATCCAATTCAGCATATATTAACCAACTCATTCTATTCTATGAACTATCTGAAAGAAAAAATACAACCTTTCCCCTCAAGGGCCATATTAACTGAGAATACAAGACCTGTGAAATACAGGAAGATCAAGATATCATGAAAAGCTTTTACATTGGAGATAATGGAAGATAAAGGAGAATAAAAGTTAGTTTAAGCTCCACCCACCCCTTTAAGAGGATCCATTGCTTTGGATGTCCACATATTAAGTGTCTACCATATATCAGGCACTGTCCTAGGTGCTGATAATACAAATACAAAGTATACAATTCTCTACTCTAAAGCTAACAAGCATCAGGGCCATATTTATTATCAACTGATAAACTGACTGTGCAACTGAAAAAGATGTTATCATGTATAGAGAGTGTTGGATTATTTATGTGTACCATCGGCATCCCCTTAATGTCAAGAGAAAGTACGGAAGGTCCATAGCACAATGGGTAGATGCCTTCTGGTGAACTTTTAAGAAACTTTGGACAAGGTTCTCACTTATTCCACAGGCAGGGATGGCTTGCAAACTGCATTACTGGAGGAAACATCTACATCACTGAGATGACAGGTTCATCTGAGGAAACTGGCTAAAATGGTGTAGCATAGAGATAATGTTGGACTTAAAATAAGGAACATCCAGACTTAATCCTGCCGTTGACACTGTGACCCAGAGCAAATCACTTTGCATTTCTGGCTTCAGTTTCCTCATATGGAAAATGAAGGAGTTGTACTAGCTGGCCTCTAAACTTCTTTCCAACTTCTATGATTCTATGATCCTAAATTGCGTAATCTCTATTTATATCCAAGTAGCTCCCCAGAACTTATTTGCTATGTCCTAGTCAAGTCAAAATATACCTGATGAAGGGATTTCCCACCAGGGGATTTTCCTACACAACTACAATTTTTCTTTTAAATTGAACAAAATCAAACAGCCCTTAAATAAAGGCCTAGAATAATTCCTTCAATCTAAAGTCATTCAAATCAACGAAGGGTAGAAGATCCTGTGGGTAGAAAGGTCAAAAGAAGAAATGGGGGCTGCTAGGTGGTGCATTGAATAGAGCACCAGCCCTGGAGTCAGGAGGACCTGAGTTCAAATCCGTTGTGGGACACTTGACACAAAAACTAGCTGTGTGACTTTGGGCAAGTCACTTAACCCCAATTGCCCTCCAAAAAGCAAAAAAAAAAACAAAAAAAAACAAATGGTCTTCTCTTTCATGAGTTTCATAACATTATTCTCTCCTGTTTCTTCTGACTATGTGACTTTTTTTCAGTCTCCTTTGCTGAATCATCATCTATGTCCTGTCCCCTAACTGTGAACATCACCTATGACTTGGTGTATTGGGTCCTCTTCTCTATGTAGAATTTTTCCCTTGGAGACTTTATCTACTTTATTATGCAGATACCTCTACATTCTATATATTCAGTTTTTGTCTTTTGGGAGATTCAGGCTGCATTACCAAATGCCCATTGGAATTCTCTAACTGGATATCTCATAAGTATTTCATGCTTAACATGCCTAAAATGGGACTCATAGTCTTCCCACTCTGAAATGCACCTATATCCTCCAAATTGACTTATTTCTATTAATGTCACCTCTGTTCTTCCAATCACCCAGTCACAATCACCAGGTCACAACCTCAGAGATGTTCTCTTCTTTCTTCTTCAACTTGGACATTCTAAACAGTTGTTAAATCTTATTTTGATGGACAAAATATCTTTAATTTTTTATTCCTTTTTTCCATTCATGTGGCAAGCATCCTAGTTTAGAAATTAAATACCTCTCCTTTGGACTATTGCAACAGCCTCTTAATTAGTTCCCTGTTTCCAGTACTTCTCTTTTCCAACCCATTCCTCACATAGCTGCCAAATTGCTAAAATACCTAAAGTACACCTAAAGTATACCTAAAGTATAGCTGTATGAATCACCTCCTCAAGAATATTCAGTGACTCCCTATTGCTTCTAGGATAAAATATAAACTAAACCATTTGACATTAAAAGATCTTTCCAAGGTAGCTTCAATCTTTATTCTAACCTAATAAATAATAATTGGTAAATAGTAAGTAGTAGTAATAGTAAGTAAACTAATAAAGTTAATAACTAGTAAACAATAAATAGCATTTATGGAAAACAGTGTTTGTAAACTCTTTATTTATGTTTTCTCCTCTGAACTGTACAAAAACCTGGACAATATATGTTATTATTATCCCCATTTTACAGATGATGAAACAGATAGAAGTCTGATAATTTTGCCATTGTCATATAGCTAATATGTATCTGGGGCAGGATTTGAATGCATGTCTTCCGGATTCCAAACCCAATATTCTATTTCTTTTGTGATATCGTGCTTGTTTATCATGTTTCCTCATATGTTGACTACCTATCAGTATTATTACTTATCCATTTCACAGATAAAGAAATTGAATTTGAGAGATTAAGTATCTTACCTGTATAGCTGATTGTCAGAACTAGGACTTTAACCCAGTTTTCTTCACTAATCCTTTTTTCCTTGTTTCTAATCCTTTTTTCCCATTATAGAAAAAGAATAAAAAAGGGACTGGGGAAAGAAAATGGATGGGCAAAAAGTTGACAGGAGCTAGAGGTCTTCAAACAGAGCTTGTTAGGGCTGTTGTTGACATGATTTATGCCTCTGGCAAGAATTGGATTAAATGTGAGAATCTAAAGTCTGTGGTCCCCAGATCTGGGCTGCTTACAGTCTGCAGTCCTCATCATGTTATATGGTATTCTGTTCTTTCTTTCAGACCAATGTGTAATCACATCAACAAATCTTGAAGAGAAACAAAGATTAGACAGTAGTAATTCAAATAGATAAGGGCAATAAACTTAAAAACAACATTTTCTAGACTAGATTCATTGAATTAGCTGACTTCAGAGTTCCCTGGCAACCCTGGGATTTTATGATTCTGTGATAACAATTAATACTTGTATGGTACTCAGAGTTTTATGAAACACTTCTTAGAACGCTATGGTCTAGGTAGTACAAGGGATTATTCTTTTTGTCTTTTTAGACAAGTAACTGAGGCTCAGCATGAATCATCCTTGGTTACCCAGCTGATAAATGCCAAAAGTGGAATTTAAATACCAGGACCTCTGACTCCAACTTCAGAGTTCTTTCCAATACTCTACACTGATATAAATATCAGAATGTCTGTAGTGAAAGAAATAAATGCGATTGAGTAGTCAGCCAGGGAAGAGAGGATTCTCAAGAAAGTTTTCATAGACAAGTGGCATCAAGTCAGAACTTAAAATGAACATAGTTCCACCCTCTTCTCCTCGTCATCCTCCATTTTCTTGTTTTTAATTTATTTTTTGTTTGTTTTTAATTTTCTTTAATTTTATGTTTATTTTCAGTTTGCAACATTCATTTCCACAAGGTTTTGAGTTGCAAATTCTCTCCCCGTCTTTCCCTACTCACCACCTCAGAACAGCAATCCCACTGAATACAACTTCCCCCAATCTACTCTCTCCTATATCCTCCCCCATTCCCTCTTCAACTTTCTAGTAGGGCAAGATGGATCTCCATACCCCAGTACCTGTATATATTATTTCCCAGTGCATGTAAATAATAATGATAATAATTTTTTTAACATTTGATTTTAAAACTTTGAATTCCAGATTCTTTCCCTTCTTCCCTCTCACCACCCTTATGGGGAAGATAAACAATTTAATATAGCTTGTACATGTGTAGTTATGCAAAATATTTCCATAGTGGATATATTGTGAAGGACTGGCAATATTTCCCTCCATCCTATCCTGCCTCCCACTTGTTCTATTTTCTGCTTTGACCCTGTCCTTTTTCAAAAGTGTGTGCTTCTAACAACCCTTCCCCCCCCCCATCTCTATTCCTTCTATCATCCCCCATCTTGTCCCCTTTCCTCCTCCTTTCCTTTAGGGTAAGATACCCAAGTTAGTGTATATGTTATTCCCTCCTTAAGCCAAATTCAATGAGAGTAAGGTTGTCACATTCCCTTTCACCTTCCTGCTCTTCCCCTGCATTGTAACAGTTTTCCCTTGCCTCTTTTATGTGAGATAATTTACCCTATTCTGTCTCTCCCTGTCTCCTCTCGTTACATTCCTCTCTCATCTCCTAATTTTATTTTTTTAATTATCATCCCTTCCTATTCAATTGATCCTGTGCCCTCTGTCTATGTATACCCATACACATATACACACACTCACATATGCATTCATATGCACATATACCCTCCTATATAGACATATATATCTATGTATACATACATACATACATACACACATATACACACATTTATATTCCCTTCAACTACTCTCATACTGAGAAAAGTTGCATAAGTTACAATTATTGTTTTTCCGCGTAGGCATGCAAATAGTTCAACTTTGATAAGTTCCTTATGATTTCTTTTCCCTGTTTACCTTCTCATGCTTCTCTTGCTTTTTCTATTTGAATGTCAAATTTTCTATTCAACTCTGGTTTTTTCATCAAGAATGCTTGAACGTCCTTTATTTCATTGAATGACCATATTTTCCCCTGAAACATTATACTCAGTTTTTCTGTGTAGGTGATTCTTGGTTTTAATCCTAGCTCCTCTGACCTTCAGAATATCATATTCCAATCCCTTTTATCCTTTAATGGACAAGCTGCTAGATCCTATATTATCCTGATTGTGTTTCTACAATATTCAAATTGTTTCTTCTTGGCTGCTTGTAATGTTTTCTCCTTGATCTGAGAGCTCTGGAACCTGGCTATAATATTCAGACAAGTTTTCTTTTTGAGATCTTTTTCAAGAAGTGATTGGTAAATTCTTTCAAATTCCATTTTGCCCTCTGGTTGTAAAACATCTGGGCAATGTTCCTTGAGAATTTCTTGATGGATGATTTCTAGGTTCTTTTTCTGATCATGATTTTCAGGTAGCCCAATAATTTTTAAATGATTTCTCCTGTATCTATTTTCCTGCTCAGTGGTTTTTCCAATGAGATATTTCACATTGTCTCCTATTTTTTCATATTTTTGGATCTGTTTAATAGTATCTTGTTCTCATAAAGTCATTAGCTGCCATTTGCTCCAATCTAATTCTGAAGGATTTTCTCTCCGCAGTGAGCTTTTGAACTTTTTTTCCATTTGGCAAATTTGACTTTTTAAGGCATTCTTCTCATTGGCTTTTTTGGGCCTCTTTTGCCATTTGAGTTAGTCTATTTTTTAAGGTGTTATTTTCTTCAGTCAGGTTGTTGACTCTCTTTTCATGATTTTCTTGCAGAATTCTCATTTCTCTTCTCAATTTTTCCTCCACTTCTCTCACTTGGTTTTCAAAATCTTTCTTGGGCTCCTTTATGGCCTGTAAATAGTTTATATTTTTCTTGGAAGTTTTTGGTGCAGGAGTTCTGACTGTGTTGTCTTCCTCTCCTTCCATGCCTTGATCCTTCTTGTCCCCAAAAAAAGGAATCTAAGGTTTGATTACTGTGTTTGCTTTGCTTCCTTTGCTTGCTCATGTTGCCACTCAATTACTTGACTTTTGAGCTCTTTGCCATAGCAGAACTCTGCTTCCAGAGAGGAGAGCTTTGTCCCAAATCACTTGCAGCTCCTAGAACTATTAGTTGAGTGCCTTCCTTGAAGCCTCAACAGGCTCTGGCACGTGGTCACACACCCCAGAACTTCCACCCAAGATAGCAGTCTAGATCCAAGGAGGTTAAAGCAAGAGTGATTACCCCTCTGAATGGTCACTTTGTCCCCCCACAATCTGCAGGCCAGAAGTTCTGAAGCAGCCATGCAGCAGCCACTGCACAGTGGCAGCGTCTCCACCATTTCTTACCTTCTCACCCCAGGGTCAGAAGCCAGACTGTGCTCTTGGTTCCCCTGTTCCCTCAAAGTCCACACTGACCTTTTACTTTGTCTTTGGGATTTATAGGTTGATAATTCTGGAAACTGCCACAGCTCTGGTGATCCACTTTCCCAGAACCTTCTCCAGCTGCTGCCTTCAGCGGGAGATTTGTTTCTCTCTGTCACTTTGTGGGTTCTGTGGCTCTAAAGTGTACGTAGAGTCACATTTTATAGGTATTTGAGGCGGTTATGGGGGAAGCTCACAGAGTTTTCCTGCTTCTATACAACCATCTTGGCTCTACTCGCCTCCATCCTTCACTTTCTGTGAAACTAAAGAGAATGATTGTTCCTTCCCATTCTTTCTCTTTACCTGTGAAATGGGATCTAAAGCAAGTACGTTGGTGGCACAGTCAAAAGAACACTGGATTTGGAGTCAAGAAGACCTGAGTCCAGATCTCTCCTCAGACACTCACCCTAGATGCATGATAGCACCGACCTCCCACAATTGTTCTGAGGATCAGAGGAGGTAATATCTGTAAGTGCTTAACATGATGCCTGACACATAATACACATTATGTAAATCTTAGCTATCATTATTATCTCTTCTGACTCTAAAGCTAAGAACCAATGAATATCATGAAAGTGTGGACACCAACACGTCCTTTAGTCCTGGGGTAAGTATGAGAGAATTTTGTTGTTGCTGCTCATTCATATCTGACTCTTTGTGACCCCATTTGCAGTTTTCTTGGCAAAGATACCAGAATAGTTTGCCATTTTCTTTTCCAGATCTTTTTACAGGTGAGGGAACTGAGGTAAACAGGGTTAAGTGACTTGCCTAGGGTCACACAGCTAGTAAGTGTCTGAGGTTGGATTTGAATTCAGGTCTTCCTGATTCCAGGCCTGGCACTTTATCCACCATGCCACCTAGCTGCCTGATGAAGTAATGGTAAAAATAAAAAATGAGTTGCCACTTGATGGTTCTGTAAATATGTACACTTTCCCTCTTTGGCTTTAATTTTCTCACCAGTAAAATGAGAGATTTTGACCAGATGATGATTAAAGACCCCTTTAAGCTTTCCCATGCTCAAAATCATTCAAACATTGCTGCTGTTGTAATTACAATTTTTTCTTGATGTTTTCCAAAAGCAATCTAGCAGAAGATTCACAAAAGTCACAGTAAAAAAAAATACACAGATCACAAAAACAACGTGATTCAGATGCAATAATCCCTGTATTAGGAACATATCCTAAGAATGTTACCTGAACAAAGAAGCATCTGCTAAATATATTTAGCAACATTCTGCAAAACTGCAAAGAATAAGAAACAACTCTAGTGCCCACTCTTGGGTGAAAGGCTGCATAAACTATGGTATATCACTTGGATTCATTTGTGATTCAAATTTCACTTCACACACTCATTAGCTTTGTGAACTTGGACAAGTCACTTCAGTTCTCTCAGACTCAGAATCACAGGGTTGGTGTGAGAGTCAAATGAGCTAATGCTGCTAAAATGCTTTGTAAACCTCAAAGGACTATACAAACAATTCTTGTGGCCATTATCGTCATGCTACTATCGTAAGGAATAGGCCTTTAATTTCATTAATATCAGGAACTCCCAGTGAAGAAACTCCCTGTACCAATTCAGGTTAGGATCATCTTTGTGACTTATATAATCTTAAAGCATTGTGGGGCTGCTAAATGAAGCAATGGATAGAGCAATGGTCCTGGAGTCAGGAAGACCTAAGTTCAAATTCAGCTTCAGATACTTACTAGCTGTGTGACCCTGGGCAAGTCACTTAATCCTGATTGCCTCTCAAAAAACAAAACAAACAGAAAAAAGGTTGCTTAGAAAGCATAAATAGATTGTATCTTCTTTGTAATCACAGAACTAGTATGTTTTACTGAGGTCTTTCTGCCACCCAAAGTGTTAAATATAAGGCATATAAGAATATTTAGAAAAGCTTGAAGTAATTCAAAGTGAAAAAAGCAAGAAACAGTATGCATCTTAACTATGATACTTTTGGACGGAGAGGATGAGGTTAATTAGACTTCTGATTTCATTTGTGTCAGGGATCTCCCACTGTAGAATCTCCTTTTTTGTTTTGTTTTGTTCTGCAGTTAGTCTATAATCTCCAGTGTTAAAGAGTTATCTAGGGCATTAAGAGGTTAATCAACTTCTTTGTCATCATTGAGCCAGAATGTGTCTAGCTGGTCTGGAAGACCCAGGTATTCTTGAAACTCTTGTCGTTCTATCATTTTTAGTCACTTCCAATGCTCTGTGACCCATTTGGGGGTTACTTGGCAGAAATATTCAAGTGATTTGCCATTTCCTTCTCTAGTTCATTTTACAGATGAGGTAATTGAGACAAAGAGTGTTAAAGGACTTGCCCAGGGTCACCCAACTAGTAAGTGTCTCGAGCTGGATTTGAACTCAGGTTCTACCATTTCCAGGGCTGGCACTCAATCCACTATGCCACCCAACTGCCCTTCTTGTAGCCATAGCCAGTAGTGTATCCACTAGAGCAGTGTGTCAAACTCACATAGAAATGAAGACCACTGAGTCATTCACAAGCATCTCTGTGAGCCATATAATAACTTAGAAAACTAGATATTAACACTACCTATGGCCTATTGGGTTTTGTTTCTTTTCCCATTACATTTTTTTAAATATTAATTTATTTTCTTGGTTACATCATTCATTTCCACAAGGTTTGGAGTTACAGATTTTCTCCCCTTTGTGCCCCTACCCCCCAGCCCAGAACATTGATCCCACTGTAAGGCCCTTCCCACAATCTGTTCCCTTTTATGTTCTCCAACACCCCTCTAGCTTTCTAGCAGGGCAGGGAGGGGCTCCCTGGACCCGTCCCTGTATGTATTATTTCTATGTGTATGTATTAAATACTAGATTCTTGCAATTCCTCCCCTGTCACCCACTCCCACTGGGAGGAGCAGCAATTCAATACAGGCTGTACCTGTGTAATTACACAGGACATCTCCATGGTGGGCAAATTGTGAGAGGCTATTCCCATTACATTTTAATCTGATTCCTAACTTGGGAGTGTGTAGACACATGGAGCTCAGAACCACTGTGTTTGGCACCTACCTTTGCGCTAGATCATGCTATCTCTAAAGAGATAAATCAAGGCACTGAGACCAGCCGGCAATAGAGAGGGAATAACCAATGAGATGTTATGGGTATATCATTGGTAGAAATCAATGCTTAAATATGAATAGTCCTAAATATATATTTATTTGGTTTTGGTGCTGTTTAAAGTTAAGTGCATAATAAGTTATTTAAAAGGATAATTTAAAAAGAAGTAGCTGTAGCCAGGTTTTATAAATGGAGTTACATAGACCTTATTACAACCTGAAATCACTATGCAATGTCCATAGAACAGCCCAAACCTTACTAAGGATCACCTGGAACAATCAATTAACCTTTGAGAAGAGTCAAAACTGTACCAAACATTCGGAGCTCTATTGATGAAATTGGCTTAAAAAAACAACTAAAACTCATACTTGACCATTTCCTTTACCAATACGCTGTCCTCTCTCCATAACAGAGCATCACCAATTTGCTCTCCTCGAATAGCTGAATCATTTCCAAAGGCAGTTGTGAAACTAAAAGAGGTGATAATGTAAGGTGAGAAATTCTATCTAGGAACTGCCTTTAGAACATTATACGGTGAAATTTTCTTCAGTGCTCCTCTTTCCCTCTTTGGTGCCTGTTTACTTCTGCCTTTTTGCTCATCTCTGGTACTGAAGGCCTGTACACACAGTAAATGTTTGCTGAATTTTGGTTCTCTGACCTTGTTCCATATTTGCTCTGGGCCTCCTTCAGTTCCTATCTGGATCTCAGCTGCTTATCTACTAATGCTCTTCCTCAAAGGTGTTAGTTGAAAAACTTTGAGACTCTCTTCCTTCCCTGTCAACTATCTAGGAGGCATAAATATTTCTTGGAGATGGGATGGTCTTGATGACCCAAAGAAATATGGAAGTATAATTTTAGGTAATGCTGTAAGCTGGTAAAAGAGATATTTTAAAGCAAAAAACATCAGTCCAGTGCATTTTATATCATGAAGTATTAGACAGCTGCCTACTTTTCCTATTGGCAGAGTTTGCCTTGTCATAGGCTCAGCAGTAGTATACAGAAGATCACAGTCCAGAGATCCTAATGAAACATATTGTAATAATCACTGTGGACTTGCTTTTTGGGGGGCATCCATACCCTCACTTCCCTGTTCATGGAGGATTGAGCTGTTTCTCTTTCTTTGGAACAAGCAGAGATTTGGGGACCATTTTTCCATCGAGGTTTTTCCAATGCACTGAAGGATTCTGTGGTCTCAGAGTGTGCCAAAGATGAGCCCTGAGATGTCTGTGACCTGGTGAATGGGGTCAGAAGGAGAGATACCCGAGCAGATTGGGATGTAATTTGTCATCCTTTTCTCTCCCCACAAGCAGCCAAACCACAAACCAATATTTTATAGGCGAGTAGGGGAGGTGGTTGGAGAGCAAATTGGAACCACTCCCACAGTGGAGTGTGGGATCATAAGGGGAGAGGAAAGGAGTTCATGTAGTGGTGTGGGAAAGTGAAAACTTAGTGTAAGGACCAGGGAGTATCACCTGAAAAAATGGAATAAGTATATTCATGCCACCTGCTCCCTACCCTTTCTACTTTGCAAATAGTCACAGGAATTATAGTCTTTTTTTCTTTCTTTCATTCTGTCCTTGCTCTCTTGCAGTCAATGAAGCTGGCTTTTGTTAAGGGAAGTGTGGAAGGAAAGCCTTCATTTCACAGGTCCCTCAGGTCAGAATGGTCAGGAATTTTTGGAGACTCTTGGGACAGATGATCAGAAGCCAGTCTTGTGATGAGAGAGAGTGCAGGCATTGAAAGGGAATAGAACCATTCACCTGACTGCGAATGAGTTTATATAGACATAGGATCAGACTAGGGCACACAATGCATTTTATTCCCACCATTATCACATTTGTAGGGTGTATATATTTTACCCAGATAGATTATAGGTATGTCAGCATAGGTTGTTTAAATGCTTCATGGGAAGGCATGAATGGATATCAATGAAATCTTGCCTGCTCCTTTCCAAAGGAAACTTTAATTCCTGCCTTGGGGGAGGTGAAAGGACTGTGATAATGGCCTCACTGTTCTACTCAGAGACAGGATAATAGACTATAATTATATCTAACTGTCCCCTTCAATATTATCAATCTAGGGAAAACTTTTTTCTTAGTTTCAAGTTATTTCTTGGTCACTATCCTTCAAAAAGGAAGTGGCATCCCAAGCTTATATCCAAAGGCTTGATCCAGCAAATACTAGTCACACAAAAGACCATCAGAAAGAATGTATAAAGTGAATCCATTTAGCCAAGCAGATAGCAAACAGAAAGGAGAGAAGTTATATATAGATCAGCATATACAAAAACAATACACTGAGGAATTGAGCTCTCCCACTGAATGAGATATATCAGCTTAACAAAAAGAGTCCCCAGTCTCATGTAAGGGTACTCTCCCATGCATATATGCAGAGGTAAGTCATCATTCTCTCCAGTAATGAGGGACTCCCATTCATCCACCAATAAATCAATAAGCACCTACTAGGTGAGAGGGATTGTTCTACATTCTAGGAATGCAATAGAAATGAGGTTGTCCCTACCCTTAAAGAGACTGCATTCTATTAGATGAGATAACATAGATGTAAGTCTCTAGGGGGACACAGTGAAAATTAGAGACATGTTCAGGCACTGGTTTCTTCCTCTCTCTCTCTCTCTCTCTCTCTCTCTCTCTCTCTCTCTCTCTCTCTCTTTCTGTCCTCCCTTCC
>CM053598.1:49978891-50023082 GCA_028646575.1 Pseudocheirus occidentalis | reverse complement strand
CTCTCCTTCTTCCTCTCTCTCTCTCTCTTCCCTCCTCTCTCTCTCTCTGTAAAAGTAAGAGCTAATTTCCAGATACTTGGAGTGGGAAATCCTAGCTCTTTCTTATATGTAACTGAAAGCAGTTCCGAGATGGGAGAGGAGTTCACACGCTCAAACTGATAGACTGTCAGAACTAGAAGAGAAGTCTGGGGTCGTCTGTCTTCATTTTGCCAATGAGGTACCCGGCACCCACAGAGGTCAAACAGTTTGCTTAAATTCACACAGTTGAGGAGTGGCAAAGTCTGGACTTCAGCCTGGATCACTGACATCATCCTGCCTCTCTTCAGGGCTGGTAGCTCCAGGGCCGCTGTTGCTACTCTCCTTCCACAGCAGGTCTTCCCTGTTGTGCTATAGCATCAGTCCGTCGGGATGAGAAGAAGAGGGAACATACAGTCAGCATAAGGAAAGGGAAGGTGGGAAGGAGGCAGGGAGGGAGGGAGAAGAAAGGGAAGGAGGGAGGGGGAGAAAGATTGAAGGAGAAGAAGATGGGGAAAAGAAAGCGGAAGGGAGGGTGAAGGAGGGAGTATGGGACCTGGATCTCTGATTTCGTTGGAGTATCGAGCTCTTATGTGAGAAAACTCTCTCTACCTAAACAGGAGTCTTCTCTACAGCTTAGAGAGTTGCCTAGAGCATTGAAAAAGTAAATGACTAGACCAGAGTCACACAACTAGCAAGTATCAGGGGTAGGACTTAAACTGAGATATTTTTGGCTCCCTGACCAGCTCTTCAGTTCTCTATCCACTGTGCCATACTGTCTCTCCAAGACACACACACACACACACACACACACAAACTCTTTCTCTTACATACACACACATGCATACACACATATGCACACCATACACAGTCTCTTGCATATACATATGTACACATACAGACACATATATTCCCTCTGTCTCTCTTGCACACACACACACACATACACACATATACACACATCCATTCTCTCTCTCTCTCTCTCTCACACACACACACACACACACACACACACACACACACAGAATTCCATCCACTAGAATACTGTCTCCCAATAACCAGTCTTATTCATCCTTCATGGGCCAATTCAAAGGCCAGTTTCTCTGTGGAGCTAGCTGTCTATCATTCTCACTTCCAGCACCTACCTAGAGATATCTTTCTGCCAAGCCTCATACCACAGAGATTAACAGCCATGACATAGGAAGATGAATATGATGAAAGAGGTCCATTAATCCACAAGAAACAATACCCAAGAGGAGCAGTAATGATAAACTCCCAGTCTCAAATGTTTTTATATAAATGTGCAAAAATGGGTAATAAATAAGAGTTCTTAAAGTAAAAGACACGGTTGATCTCATAGGTATGACTAAGACTTTGTGGAATATGACTTGTGACTGACTTCCTATCACCTCTAAAATAAAATACAAAATCTTCAGCCTCATATTACAAACAGACTACAACCTGGTTGCCACCCACCTTGTGATTTATTTCATATTCTTCTTTTCATATGCTACATCTCAATTAAATGATTTGAATTGTTCCCTATTATAATTGTTCATTCATGTCTGTTTGTGACCCCATGGACCAGAGCTTGATGATACTGGTCATGAGATTTTCTTGGTGAAGATTAGTACTAGAGTGGTTTGCCACGTCCTTTGCTAGTGAATTAAGGCTAATAGAAGTTAAATTATTTGCCCAGGGTTACACAGCTAGTAAGCATTTGAGGATGGATTTCAACTCAGGTCTTTCTGACTCCAGAACCAGTACTCTATCCACTGAGCCAGCTACTTGCTTCTTCGTTGCTCTCTGTACATGGCATTTAATATCTCACCTCCATTCCTTTGTATATGTTATCCCTATCTCAAAAATCCCTGTGTTCTTTTGAAGCTCTGCTCAACTGTCACCTCCTTCACCAGGCTTTTTTTTTTAATTCACTTTCCGTTCTTGAAAGGGCCAGATAAGGGGCACCGTTGATTGAGTACTGAATCTGGAGTCAGGAAGACCGAAGATTGAATCCTGCCTCAGACACTTACTGGCTGTGTGATTCTGGGCAACTTATTCAACCTCTCTCAAACTCAGTTTCCCAATCAACAAAATGGAGATGCTAATACCACCTACCTCTCAGGTAGAAACTTAAGAGGGTACAATATGATATTTGTAAAGGCATTTGTAAACCTTATGGTGCTATATAAATGCTAGCTATTATGAATGAAAGTTTAGTTTTACTTTATGTGCACTCTATATCACATACACATATGTGGATATACATGTATGCGTATATTTATTACTGAACAACAATAACAGGGAAAAATTGGAAATATTTAATTGAGATGTAGCATATGTAAAGAAAAATAATATGGAATAGATCTAAAGGTAGGCGGGAGTCAAGTTGCAAACTATTTTTAATATGAAGCTGAAGATTTTGTATTTTATTTTAGAGGTGATAGGAAGTCAGTCACAAGTCATATTACATAAAGTCTCAGTGATACTTATGAGATCAAATGTATGCACGTGTGTATATATATGTATATATGTAAATATGTATAAATATAAATCTATATTCTCCCAAAAGAATGTTGCCAGAGGGTATGGACTATTCAGTTTTCTCTTTTTCCTATTGTAGCGATGAGCTTAGATCTTATGCTTTGAATATAAAAACTGATAAAGTTTTGTTCAACTGAATTGAATTAAAAGGCTATGGCTTCTTCAAAAGATTTTAAAAGGAATGCAATAGCATTTAAAAGTACTATACTCTAAAGAGGAATCCAGCAATTAGATGGAAAAATATGTTGGAGGGCATTTGAATGAGAATGAACAGTAGGATAAATAGAAATTTTAATGTGGCAGAAGTGTGCTACAGACAATGTAGTCAGAAGGAGGATGTGAATAATCAGGAAACAGATCACAAATGTACCAACAGATGCATGATATGGTCCTGATAGAGAACTTCATCCATCTCAATATATCCTGGAACTACCTCTTTCCCCTGAGAGCAGAGCAGCAGATAAATACTTGAATCAGTGATCATTTCATTTTTTAAGTGTTAGAAATAATGAGAAAAAGCTACTGTTCTAGACCTGATTTTTGACCTATAAAAGGAACTGATTGTCAAAGTATAAAAAACTAGAGCTTTGGAAGGAAGTAACCTTAACACTGGAGAGTTTGACATTGATAATAAAGGTCATGCTAGGCACTATCTGAGGAAACATTTGTATATATTTTTTCTTTTCTAGGAAGAGAGATTTGAGTCATTTGCAGAAGGGATAGGTGGGATCTCATGGCTTAACTATAATGACTATATTATCAAATCTAGAAGTACTAAGTGCTTTTAGGAATGAAGTTCTTGGTGACAGGAATGCAAATTATGTAGCAAAATGATTAAGTGGGCTCTAAACAGAGATCAGTATTAAAGGAGAAAGGTGATCAGACAACGTAGATTACAAAAATACAAATGTAGAAGGTGGAAGAATGGACAAATAAATAAAGATGATAGATACAAAAGAGTGACATAGTCATATAATAATGGTATTTAGAATGTTAAATATCAGAAAGAACAAAATCCAGGTAGAAATATGAAGGATAACAAAAATGCATTTGATTTTTTAAGTGTCACTCTTGTTGCTCTAAGCTATGTTAGGGCTATTAGGGATACTTCAGAAAGGATAGGACTATTGATTGGGATGGATGATGCGTGATAATGCTTAACGCAGAGAAGGCAGAACTACTCAGTTTATCTTTTTTCTTCTGTTTTCAGCACCAAGGAGCAGATTGTTTAGAACAATCACCTCTAAAATAGAAGAGAGCTAATAGAGACAGGTTTCTGGAGAGTGAAGTAATGGTAAAAAGAAGGCCTTGATTGTTAAGTGGTTCAGTTTCCTAATCTGTAAAATGATTTCTGGGGTAGACATGATGACTACTGAGATACCTTCTTTGAACTCTGAATTCGTTATCCTCACCTACCTGGATGTCCTCAGTGACTTCAAGTCACCAGGTCTAAGTGAACAACACATGAGGCTACTAAAGAATCTTACAGATATAATTGAAGACTTGCTATTTTTTTTAAATCATTAAAAATTCAGAGCTGGGGGGGTGGAGTCAAGATGGCAGCATACAAGTGGTAGAACTCTGTGAGCTCCACCCATAACCACCTCAAATACCTATAAAATGTGACCCTAAACAAATTTTAGAGCTCCAGAACCCACAACATCACAGAGAAACAGAGCTCCTGCTGAAGGCAGCCTGGCAGGTGGATGGGAAAGGTTCATTGCTGTGTACTGAGAGCCAAAACCAGCCCCACATGAACCCATGGCTGTAGACCCAGGGTGGCCAGGACAAGCCCCAGCTGGAGCTTTCAGGAGAGTGGATCACCAGCAGCTGTGGTGGTTTCCAGAATTATCAACCCATAAGAGCCAAGGACAAAGGGAAAGGTCAGTGGAACCCAGATAAATTTGGGGGAGAAGTTTGGGTCCGGCCCCTGGCCCCAGGGCAAGAAGTAGTCTGAAGTGGCAGCCCTGAAGCTACCTCCATGTGGCTGCTTCAGCTCTCCCAGCCTGCAGATTTTAGGGGGGCCAAGTGATCTTTCAGAGGCTAAATGCTCTTGCCTTGAGCTGCCTGGATTGAGATTGTGGTTATGGGTGGTGGTCCAGGGGTGCCTTTTCAGTGAGCCAAAGCTGGTGGGGGCTGCAGAGACTGTGCTTCCTAATAGCTCCAGCAGCTATGAAAACCCCAGTGATTTGGGAGAAAGCTCTCCCCTCTGGAAGCAGAGTTCTACAGAGCCCCAAAGTCAAGTAATTGACTGGCAACATAAGGAGGCTAAAGAAGCAAAGTAAACACAGCAATACAACTTTAGATTCCTTTTTTTGGGGACACAAAGAATCAAAGCATGGAATAGGAAGAAGACAACACAGTCAGAATTCCTGCAACAAAAGCTTCCAAAAAATGTAAATTGATTGCAGGCCATAGAGGAGCTTAATAAGGATTTTGAAAATCAGATAAGAGAAGTGGAAGAAAAATTGGGAAGAGAAATGAGAATGATGCAAGAAAATCATGAAAAGATAGTCAACAACCTGACTGAAGAAAATAACACCTTAAGGGTGGAGCCAAGATGGTGGCATAGAAGCAGCAAACTTTTGAGCTCCCATATAGCCAACTTTAATACACATAAAATATGACTCTAAACAAATTTTAGGGCTCCAAAACTCACAAAAAGACAGAAAACATATCTCTTGCTGAAGGCAGCTTGGCAGGTGGGGCTCATTGCAGCAGGCTGGGAGCCAAAACCAGGCCAGCCTGAAACCATGGCCTGGCCCCAGGGTGGTCAAGCGGAGCTGCAGCTGGAGTTTTCAGAAGAGCAGATCAGCAGCAGCTGGGGCAGTTTCTAGATTTATCAAGCCAGAAGAAATAAGGACTAAGAGAAAGGTCAGTGGAACTCAGCTAAATCTGGGGGAGAAAAGTGATCTGGCCAAACTGCCCTGAGGGCAAGGAAGCAGTAGAAGCAGCAGTAGTGGCAGAAATGGCCACAGACACCTTCACCCAGATGCTTCAGAGCTCCCAGCCTGTAGACTGCAGGGGAGCCAAACAATTGATCAGAGGCCAAGTGCTCCTGCATTGAGTGGCCTGGATCCAGATCGTGGCTTTGTATGGTGGTCCTGGGGTGTGTTTTCAGTAAGCCAAAGCTGTTGGGGGCTGCAGCACCCCCATTATAGCTTCAGCAGCTATGAAAACTCCAGCGATTTGGGACAGAGCTTTCCCCTCTGGAAGCAGAGTTCCACACAGCTAAAAAAAAAATCAAGCAATTAATTGACTGGCCAATATGAGTAGGAAAAGGAAGCAAAGTAAGAACAGTAACCTAACCTAACTCTAGAATCCTTTTTTGGGGACAGAAAGGATCAAAGCATGGAACAGGAAGAAGACAAAAGAATCTGAACTCTAACACCAAATGCTTCCAAGAAACATCAAGATTGCCTACGAGCCATAGACTGACTTAAAAAGGACTTTGGAAACCAAATAAGAGAAGGGGAGGAAAAATTGGGAAGAGAAATGAGAATGATGCAAGAAAATCATGAAAAAAGCCAACAATCTGACTGAAAAAAATAACACCTTAAAGAACAAATTAACTAAAATGGCAAAAGAAGACCAAAAAGCCAATGAGGAGAAAAATGCCTTAAAAAGTTGAATTTGCCAGATGGAAAAAGAATCTCAAAAGCATTCTGAAGAGAATAATTCCTTCAGAATTAGAGAGGAGCAAATGGAAGCAAATGACTTTATGAGAAACCAAGATACTACTAAACAGATCCAAACAAATGAAAAAATTAGAAGGCAATGTGAAATATCTCATTGGAAAAACTACTGACCTGGAAAATAGAACCAGGAGAAACAATCTAAAAATTATTGGACTACCTAAAAGCCATGATCAAAAAAAGAACCTAGAAAGCATCCTTCAAGAAATTCTCAAGGAAAATTGCCCTGATATTTTAGAACCAGAGGGCAAAGTAGAACTTGAAAGAATTCACCAATCACCTCTTGAAAAAGATCTCAAAAAGAAAACTTCTAGGAATGTTATAGCCAGGTTCCAGAGTTCCCAGATCAAGGAGAAAATATTACAAGCTGCCAAGAAGAAACAATTTGAATACTGTGAAAACACAATCAGGATAACACAGGATCTAGCAGCTTCTATATTAAGGGACCAAAGGGCCTGGAATGTGATATTCAGGAGATCAAGGGATCTGGGATTAAAACCAAGAATCACCTACCAAGAAAAATTGAGTATAATATTTCAGGGGAAAATATGGTCATTCAAGGAGGTGGAGGACTTTCAATCATTCTTGATGAAAAAACCAGAACTGAATAGAAAATTTGACATTCAAATACAAGAAGCATGCAAAGGTAAACATGGAAAAGAAATGATAAGGAACTTATCAAAGTTGAAGTGTTTACATGCCAACATAGAAAAATGATATTTGTAACTTGTGAAACTTTTCTCAATATGAGGAAAGGTGAACGGAATATAAATGCGTGTATACACACATACATATACATACACATATATGTATCTATACACATACACACATCTATACATATATGTATGTATACATATATACACATATATGTATACATACACATATGTCTATATAGGAAGGTATGCATATGGATACATATGTGAATGTGTGTGCAGGCATATATAGAAAGAGGGCACAGGATCAATTGAATAGGAAGGGATGATATTTCAAAAGATGAAACTGAGAGGTGGGAGAGGAATAGAATGAGAGGAGATGGGGACACAGAATGGGGTTAATCATCTCATACAGAAGAGACAAGAGACTACTGTTACAATGGAGGGGAAGAACAGGAAGGCAAAAGGGAATGGGTCAACCTCTCATTGAATTTGGCTTAGGAAAGGAAGGGCATACACTCTAAATTGGGTATCTTGCTCTACAGGAGAGTAGGGGGGAAGGGGATGAGAGTGCGGATGATAGAGGGGAGGGCAGGTTTGGGGGGAGGGTTATTAGAAGCACACACTTCTGTAAAGGACAGGAACAAAGTAGAGAATAGAACAAGTGGCAGACAGGATGGGATGGAGGGAAATATAGTCAGTCTTTTGCAATGTCCATTGTGGAGATGTTCTGTGTAACTACACATATACAGCCTGTATTGAATTGCTTGTCTTTCCAGTGGGGGTGGGTGACAAGGGAGGAAGGTAAAGAATCTAGAATTTAAAGTTCTAAAATCAAATGTTAATATATATGTGTGTGTGTGTATGTATGTATATGTATACACACACACACACACACACATATATATATATATATATATAATTATTTACATGCAACTAGGAAATAAGATATATAGGCACTGCAGTAGGAAGATCCATCTTACCCTGCCAGAAAATCAGAGGGGTAATGGGGGAGGATAAAGGAGAGAACAGATTAGGGGAGGGGGTAAACAGTGGAATCGCTGTTTTGGGGTGGTGGGTAGGGGAAAGATGGGGAGAAAATTTGTAACTCAAAATCTGGTGGAAATGAATGATGTAAACTAAAAATAAACAAAAGTTAATAAAAAAAATGCAGAGATGCTTGTTACATTTGTTTTGCCAATATGAAACTTACATAGCTTGTGATTTCCCTCACTGTCAGACATTTTACAGCTGACAGAATTGGCTCTTCTACCCAAGCCTTATAACTTCCAGTCTAGAGTTTTTCTTACCTTGCCGTGCTGCAAGGTATAGCTTATGCTTAAGTGTCATAGGGGATGGAGAAGACATATTTCTTTCCCTACCAATGCTGATAGTTTAACTGGGAAAGCAAGAGAGTATACTGGAAAGAGCATTAGATTTCGTCAAAAGAGAAAGGGAAAGATTCGGGAAAGAGATTTGAAATCAGAGGGTTGGGGTTAAAATCTTGACCTTGACAATGGTAGAATCATTTGTGGAACCTTAGATAAGTAATTCACTTTTTGGATCTCAGTTCCTTACCTGTAAAATGAGGAATTTGGATTAAATGGTCTCTAAGATTCCCTCTTTCTCTGAATTTATGATCCTATGATTCTGCCATGGACTTGATTTTTAGCTCCATTTAATACTTGTGTGGACATGGTGAAGTGAGTTAACCCCTATGGGAATCAGTTTCCTCATCTGCAAAATGAGGGTGATTAGATAATCTCTAAGGTATCTTTTAGCTCTAAATCCAATGATAACTTCCATGACAGGTCTCAGATGTATGAAACAAATTGGAGACTAAAACAAAAGTCAGGGACTCACCTGAATTTAATATTCGAAAAAAAAATATCAGACAGGCAACAAGAACCATGAGTAAGCAAAGACTTCCCTGAGGTAGGAATAGTAGGAGAAATATCATGAGATTTGTACCTAGCCGTGAAGAATGGATAGCACTTGGATGGGAGGCATTTGGTGTAGGGAGTATAATAAGCAGGAAGAGTATGAGCAAATTTACAGAAAACAGGAATGGACAAGGTGGGGGAGGAGGGGAATGACAGGAGGAGAATAAGGGGATAAAGCCGAACTCTCATTGTCTGGAGGCCAGGGGGGAGTGAAAGCTAAGATTCTAATCTTATATTTATGGTGACATTTGTTATAGTTGTTTTGTTTGCTTTGGTAAAGCAAAGACATCCATTGTTGAAAGGCCTCCAGGAGGAGCTAGGCAGAAAAGAATAAAAGATTTAATCTGCTTGGACAGGACACTGAATCTCAAAGTCCAGGACTCCCTTTGCTTGGGAGTCAGCCTAATTAGAAAACAAGTTCAAGGTGGTAGGGAAATGTAAGGGAGAAAAACATGAAGAGCTTTCTGAAATCAAGTGGTATGTTTTCTACTCTCTTCTTCTTTTGCAGGGGTCATGCTCAGTACTGGGAGGGTTAATAAGACAAGTCGTGGTTGTCTAGCAACTAGCATTTTTCTCTCTGGTTGTTGCTAACCTACCAGAGGCTGCAGCCACTGTAGGAGGGAAAGAGAGGGTATTTGGAGCCCTCTCTTGTGTTTTAGATTCTCATCGAGAAAATGGAAACTATGGTTTGGATGGAAGGCAGAAAATAGGGATGGGGGTGGGAATATCTCTCAGACGCCCCAGAGAAGTCACTGACAGACATATGACTCTCTTGTGGATGAATCTGCCTTTATCTGTCCTTCCTGTTTGCAAAGGAATATCAAGGGAGGGAAAGCCAGACTAGAATTACATTTTCTGGTGCCCAAGGCTATCCTCATTTTTGGATGTACTTAATAGAAAATAGACTCATGGGTCTGAGGTCAAAATCCTTTGACCATCTCTTTCTATTTCTGTTGGATCTCACTAAGTCAAACCACTTCTCTGAAAGCGAGGCATCATTGTGAGCCAGAAATAGCACAAGACTAGGACTAGAGATCTGAGTTAAATCCTAGTTCTACCGCTAATTAGCTGGGTAACTGTTGTCAAGTCATTTAATTTCTCTGAGCCTCAGACTGTAGAACTAAAAATGACAGAATTGAATTAGATGACCTCTGAAGTCCACTTCCAACAGAATCACAGAATCCATAATAAGAACATTCTAGTCGCAAGAGCCTGCGATTGGATAGGTGTTTCTTCCCCCAACCCTCTTTTCTAACTTTTTCCTCTTTCCAGCTGGGAGATGGTAATGAGGAAGCAGAGAACTCCAAGCACAGGAGACAGTCTGTGGGAATACATAGATTCAGGAGCTGGAGTAACTTTTGCAAAGAGAACCAAGGAAATCAGTGTCACTGGATCATAAAATATATGGAAGAGAGGCTGAAAAGGTAGGAGGGGAATCAGGCTGTAGACAGATTTAAGATCCAAACTGGGGGGTTTATATTTGAACCAAGACACAATAGGGAACACTACAGTTTATTCAGTTGGGGTATGGAGGTGACATTGTCAAACCTGTGCTTTAGAAAGTTTGTTTTGGCAGCTGAGGGGAGCATGGGCTGGAGTGGTGAAAGACTTGAATCAGGGAGACCAACCAACAAGCTATTACAATAATACAGGTGAGAAGTAATGAAGGGCTGTACCAGGGTGATGGCTATGTCAAAGGAGAGAGCTAGATGTATAGTAGAGATGCTGTAAAGGTAAAATTGTCAGGACTTGGCAACAGTAGATATGTGTCTGTAAAGGGGAGAGTGATGAATGAAATACAACACCTAGGTTTTGAACATGGGGAGTTAGGAGAATGGTGATACCCTCAACAATAATTTCGGAAGTTAGATAGAGAGGAAAATTTTAGGGAAAAGATATTAAGTTCAGTTTAGGGAAGGCCGAGTTTATGATGTAGTTTGGACATCCAGTTCAAGTTATCTGATAGGTGCTAAGAAATGTAAAACTAGAGATCAGGAGAGAAGTTAGAAGGGGATAAGTAGATTTAAAGATTATCAGCATAGAGATGATCATTGAATCTATGGGAGCTAATGGGATCACCAACTGAAATTCTAAAGGGATAAAAGAAGGCCCAGGACAGACACCTGGGAATATTGACTATTAGTTTAAGTGACTTGGATAAAGATCCACCGAGACATCAGATAGGTAGGAGGAGAACCAGGAGAGAGTAAGGTCACCAAAACATAGAGAAAAGAGTATCAAGGAGACAGTGATTAACACTGTCAAAGGCTACAAAGAGATGAACTGAGAAAAGGCCATAAGATTTAGCAATAAAAAGATCATTGGTAACATTGGGGAGAGTAGTTTCAGTTGGATGATTGGAAGGTTGGAAGCCATACTCTTGAGAGTCAAGAAAATAGTGAGAAGAAAGGAAGTAGAGGCACCAAATGAAGACAGTCTTCTCAAGGATTTTAACCAAGAACGGGAACTGAGATGTGAGATGGTAGCTAGCAGATATAGATGGATCAAGAGAGGTTGGTTGGTTTGTTTTTTTAAGTATCTATTTTTTGTTTTTACATTTGTATCTCTAGCACTTAGCACAGTGTCTGGAACATAGTAGGTGCTTAATTGATATTTATTTGTAGAATATGGGGAATTATGGGAAATATCTATAGAGGGTGGGAAAGTAACCAATAGAGAGATTTTGAAGACAAGTGAGAGAGTTGGGATGATAGGAGTGACTCTGTTGGAGAACATGGGATGGAATGGAAATACTTGGGCATAGAGAGGGGTTTTCCTTAGTAAGAAGAAAAATCATTTCTTTATGCGAGATAAGGGTGGAGGGTTAGATAATTTCAGAAGACAACTGAGTGATGTGAGCTGAGGGTGAAAGGTGAAGGAAATCTTGGTGAATGGCATCATTTTTTCGGGGAAATGTAAAGTAGGGTTCTCAGCTGAGAAGATAGGGGAGATTAAAGGCCAAGGGAGATTTGAGGAAGGATCAAAAGCTTTGAAAAGGCTGCTATGGTGAGTGGGATGATGACTTGACAAGGAAAGTATAGATTGTCTTGCACAGTGAAATAGCAGTTATATAACATTATGTGTCATATAATGTTATATGATACACATGAAATAATATATCATTATATAACATGAATTTGTAGCAGTTCCAGTCAGCATGGTTTCATGCTTTTCTCTAGCTTCTTTCAGCAGCATGAGTACAAGCAAAGGCAGTAGATGGTGGAATCAAGCTACGGTTGAAGTTTGACAGGCAAAGACCAGTGATATAATAAAGGGACAAGAAAATGAAGGGAAAAACAGGAGGCATACAATTAAACTAGTTTCACAAAGAGGTTAAAGTGGGAAAGGGTGGAGAGTGTAACCAATGCATGGGTGTTGACCTGGAAAGAGTCAAAAGTACATGGGAAAGAACCAAGAAGTTTAGGGATTGGAATTGCTCACAATGAGGAATTCAAGCAGATTTGGGGTTGCAAAGCAGAGGGAGAGGTTTTTAAGCATGGAGGTGGCGCATCTGTGGATGATGACAACATCAAGGGTATGACATTTTTGTGTGTAACTGAGGTGGGGTTGAGGAGTAAGTTCCCATTCCATGGGAAATGAGTAAGGTGAGAAACTGGCAGGTAAGGGTAACTGAGTGACTAGCAATGCATTGTGTTGAAGTGTCCTATTATGAGTTAAAATGTTGGGAAGGAGAGAAAGACTGTGAGTCTGGAGCTGAGCTGATTGAGGAAAAAAGGGGGGAGTGTCCTGAAGGTCAGTAAATTACAGCAACCAGGATTTTGGTTTGGTGGTAGATAGGATTGAGTGAACCACAGTGGAAGAGAGGTTACTGAGTGATCATGGTAGAGCAAGAGTTTGGAAATAACAATGGGCAGGAAAGGAGAACTCCAGCTCCCCAACCTCAATCAGTGTGAATCAAGGGGAATAAGTGAGAGGACAACCAATACTGGAAAGGGTAGATGGGGAGACTATGTCATTAGGAGGGAGCCAGTTCTCAATAGGGCCCAGAAGATGGGAAGAGTAGGGAAAAAATATATAAGATGAAAGCAGTTTGTCACTACTTTCCTATGTAGGGAGCATTTCAGAGAACACAGTAGAAAGGATAGGTAGCTCTAGAGTTGGCACATTAACAAGATGGCCTGAGGAAGATGGGAATAAGGGTATGGAGAGTAGGAGGTGGAGAATGGAGTTTGAATTATGACAGTCCAGAGTGCAGAATCACTGAGAGGGGGAAATATGACCCACTGAGAGTTTGTTAATTTATTAAGGAATGAGTTTAGGTAGGCCATCAATATCTATAGGAGATTGGCTTCAGGGTGAAGTCCTCTCAGGGCCTTGGGAACCTCAAGGAGGGGATGAGTGTGGAGAGCTGATAGAATGACTTTTCTCTCGTTCCCCTGAAGGCAGAAGGAAAACAAGTGAGGAAACTGGTCTTTGATGGAATGATATGCCTCTCTTTGCCCTCTGCAAGCAGAAAGATCCCAGCTAAGGAGATTGGTACTCAATAGAGGTGTGTGTGTATGCATGTGTGTATCCGTGTGTGCGTGTGTCTTTGTGTGTGTATGTTTGTATATGTGTGTTTGTCCTCTGCAGGCAGGAAGGGTCCCCTACAAACTACTGAGGACAACAGCATTCAATACAATAAAAAAAAGAATATTATGAAATTATGAGGAACAACCTTGGTTCTAGGGAAGAGTTAGTTGAAGAAAATCCCTCCCCCCTTCCTTTATATAGGTTGGGGAGGAGGCCTGGTCCATAGAAGTAGTACATTACATATAATGTCAGATTTTTTTTTTGGTGTCTTGATTGGTATTGCTGAATATTTTCTTTTTGTCTTTTTTTGAGAATTTTATACAGTGTGGCTTTCTTAATGAGGAGAGAATTCAAGAGAGGGAATCTAGGCAAGGTAAAGACAAAATATATCAGTATAGGCATATATTATATATGAAACCATATTTTAATGCCAAACAAAAGATTTTTTATCTTACTCTAGAGGTAAAAGGGCACCACTGTAGATTACTGAATAGGGGAATGAAATGGTCAAACATGTTTTAGGAATATCAATTTGATAGCTGTATGTATATGATCCATACCAATGATGGATTGGATGGAAGAGAGAGATAAAAAACTAGAAGACCAATTACACAGGTATTACAACAGCCTTGGCAAGAGGTGACAGGGGCCTGAGCTATCATAGTGTTCATTTGAGTGGAGAAAAAGGGTACATGTGAATTATGGCATGGAGGTAGGAACATCAAGCTTTGGCACCCGATTTGATATGTGAGAAGAGAGAGTGGGGACTGGAAGATTCCTCAGAGGATTCCATCTCCATGCTTAAAAACCTCTTCCTCTGATTTGCAACCCCATATCTGTTTGAATTCCTCATTGTGAGGAATCCAGTTCCGCAGTCTCTTGATTCTTTCCTAGGCCAACACCCATGCACTGGTGAGCTCTCCACCCTTTTCCAGTGGGTGAGTACCTTCAAAGAGGACAGAGAAGAGCTGAAGGCTGGGTTTGGAGGGGGGGGCAAAGACAATGCGTTCTGCTTTGAACATGTATTTTTGTGATGCCTACTGGGTCAGCAATTCTCCAACTTTTTGCAGTAGTAAGTTTCCTAAATGCATTATACTGATTTGTCAAAGACACATGCCATTCCCTCTCCTCCTGGCCGGCAACAATTGATCTCTGACAGTTTGTAAAGTTCCTGCTGGGGGCCCAGCTCTCATCTGGATGATAGAAGGGTGACAAGAAAGGGGGGAGATTTGACACTAACCCATAAGAAAAGAGCAAGTTCCCAGTATACCACAAGAAGTTCTTGATGTCTGGTGGCATAGATATGCTGAATATAGTCTGGAGAGAGCTGATCCAAGAGAGTTATCACATACTAATCAGGTACCAGTTGGAACATATGAGCTTGGAGTTTAACCAGCCATAATAAACATACAGAGTATGGAGATATGTAAGTATAAATATACATTAAGGTCCAATTAAAACAAGTAAACTTGGATAAGGAAAAAAAATGCCAACAAATCCTTATAGCAGCTTGGTGTCAGAGAATGATTTTATATACTCTTAGAAGATGAAAACTGCCACCCTGGCTAAGGAGTTGGGAAAATTCCATCATGTTTCTTGGCATGATGGTTCACCTTCTGAAAGGGGATAGGAGGTTACTGACCCTGTTCTTTCTCCCTGGATTCTCTCATGACTCTCCAAATGGCTATGTCACCTAGAAGGAACAGCAACTGCCTCCCTTCTCAGACCTTTTATATATGCTTCTGGAAGGCAAGAGCTATTAAATCCCCACCTGAGAGGAAAGGTAGCTAAAGACCCAATTAACAAGACCCAGGGAGGAAGCCATTATGTGAGGAGAGGGCATATTATGAAAGAAAGGAAACCATTGGCCAAACTGAGTTCAATCAGAGTTTACCAAGATATCAGATTTAAAGGGTTTAAGTTGCAAATTTCTTAGAAAGGAATTTTAAGTAGTAGTCTAAAGCTGAAAATCTCAGCATGAGATCAGGAAGTGCTCAGTCTGAGGAATGGGGATGGGTTCTAGAGAAATAGTGGTTTGCCCCATGGAACTTCTTTGCCTGAGGAGGTGTTTTTTTTTTTCCTTACGTGGCAGCAATGTGCTAGCTATATCTCCTTGTTGTGATGCTTCAAAGCGCCTTTATTGGCAAATGGTAGCCACAGCCCTGCCTTGTTTCTCTGGACCAGTGTTATCATGGGCCCAAACAGAGACCATGTTTTGTCCTTCTGTATCCCAGATGAGAACTCATACAAGGTGTAAGGGCCTAGCTAGGCAGGTGCTCAATAAAAGCTTCTTAAATTGAACTTCTTAATTTGAAAATTCAGCCCCTTGTAGCTACATTGATCCAACCTGCCCTTGGAAGACAGCAGAATTATAGAATCATAGAACTTCTGAGTTGAAAGCAACCTCAGAGGCCATCTAGTCTGATACATAATAGAGAAAGGATCCCCTCCAACATTGATAAGTGGCCATCCAGCCTTTGTGTGGACTGAATGGCAAGATATTCCATTTACTATAAATAACATTCAAAGTTATTTGCCATAGTGGAGAGAGAGCTGACTTTGGATCCAGAAGGACCTGGGCTAAAGTCCCACATCTGAACAATACTAACTGTATAACCCTGGATAAGTCACTTAATGTCATCTTGCTCTAGGTGGCTCTGTAACTGTAGCTTACAGAGAAGGTGCCAACCTACATCCTTCATCTGCAAATTTCCTAAATCATTGAAATCACAGGTCTAGTCCCTATCTGAATCCCATAAAAGTATTAGACTGGAGGAAACATGGCCTAGTAGAAAGAACATTGGGTTTGAAATGAGATTTGTGTTCAAGTCCTGCTGTTTATTTTTGGGTAAACCGCCCACTTGTGGGGGCCTCAATTTCCTCATTTGTAAAATGAAGGAGTTGGGCTAGGTGAACTCTGAGGTCGCTTCTAGTTCTAAATCTATGATTCTGTGTCCTTTCTGAAAATACTAATGGTAATGATAGTTCCCATTGAAATACCATGCTACCATCATAAAATTGTATTTTTTTTACATTATCTCTTTTAGTTCTCATAATGCCCCTATGAGTTAGTTTAAATATTAATATCTTTGTGTTATAAAGAGTATGCTTTTAAGCACAAAAGCTTAAAATTTTATTAATTTGGGGATACTCTATATATGAGGAAACAGATTCCTTGACTTATCTAAGGGTCACACACACACACACACACACACTTATATTACATGTACGTAAAGTTCTGATTGTAGACCAAGTGCTCATTCCACTAAAAAAACATGCAATGGAAAGCATAATCCTTAGTATCACAATAAATTGAATTATATAATGTTAGGGCTAAGTGGGGATTTTGACATCATCAATTCCAGCCCCCTAAATTTACAGATGAGTCAAGGAGATTAACTTGCCCAAGGTCATACGTTAATTGGCAGAAGCCAGATTTGAATCTTGGGTGTATAAGGGTCCCTATCTAGGAGATGAGACAAACAATTCCCTTGAATATTATAGATCTCTAAAATGGAGACAAAGTAATGTATAGCACTCATCTCATCTTACCTTCACTGAGCTTTCACTTACAAATCTGCAAATTGTCTAAATGTAAGGAGGGTCTACCTCCAGAGTAGAAAAGTTTGTAAAACGACTCACTAAAATCTAGAAAAACTGTGTTTACAGTATTCATCTGGTCTACTAGTTTAGCAACCCTATAAAAGAGGAAAACAAGGTTGGTTTGCAAAGATTTATTCTTGAAGCCATGTTAATTCTTTGTGGTCCTAGATTCATTTTCCAGATATTTGGTAACCACCATTTAAAAATAACATGGCTCTTCTCTTACACCTAGATTGAGAGATTCTCAGGCTGGAGGGGGAGAGCAAGAATGCATGGTTATTACTGCCTCTTTCTCCTCTCCATAACTCATTTGTGTAGGAACTTGGATATAGGGCACAGGAGCAATGTACCACACATTGTTATAGGGATCCCAGTAATTCTTATTCAGAGACATTTTATATAGTCAGCAATATCTCCACACAATCACCCACCCACTTCTTCCACCAGCAATCTTAAGATTATTTAGAATTCCAGAGTAGCTCTTTCTTAATAGAAGGCTAAAGACCAATGGCATAGGTGGAATGCTTTTCAAATGTGCAAATGACACTGTTAGGAAGGATATTGAGAGAGAGAGATGAGAGAAATATGAAGTCCTACACTTAGATTCAAAATAGCAATTGGACCCATAGAAACTAGACAATAGTCTTTGTGTGGTTTTCATGAACCACAAATGGAATTTAAGTCAATAGTGATATATGGCAGCCAAAAAAAGTGAACATGATGCAGCCTGAATTGAGGGAATAATATCCCGGATGAGACAGATGATCTTCTTTGTATGCATTAGCTTCATCAGACCTCATCCGGTATATTTTGATTAATTAAAAAATAATAATAGTTGATATTTACATAGCACTCTATATACATAATCTCATTTGATTTTCCCATTTATTACAGGTCTTATTACTCTCATTTTAGAGAGTTCTAATAATTCTGGGCACCACATTCTGGGGTGGTCATAAGCAATTTGCATGGTGTCCAGAGGAAAGAGGCTAAAATAGCATGGGGACCGGAGACTATATTGTACAATGATAGGCATTTAATAAATGTTTGTTGAATTTAAGAGAAGGAAAGGTTTAAAGACCAGGAAATCAATGAATCATTTAGTTTTTTTAATTGAACACTATTATGTGCTAATGTCAAATATAAAATAATGTTATAGTTCTTGTCCTGAAAGAACTTATGGCTACAGAATGAAAAAAAAACTTAGATTAAAAACTTGCACTTTAATAAAATAATTACAAAGATTCTGTGGCCATTTAGTCATAATGATTAGAAATACAGTCAGCGCATTGTCAGGGACATTTTATTTCATCTTTGTCTCCTGAGTGTTCTCTGGGGTCTCTCAGAATATGCTACAAAGATCATGAGGAAAAATCTCAAAACTAATACTATATAAGAAATACAGTCCTAACTAAATCTGAAAATTCGTTTTATGACAAGTTCGGTTCTCAGCAGAATAGTGATCCCTTTATCAGGGAGGGATTGTACAAAGCACTGCTAAAAGACCTGGGGAAAGGGCACTAGGAAACAGATGCTTTCTTGGCTGCTTTCTTGTTAATTTTCAGAACAGGAAAGATAAATAGAAACATTCCCATGTAAGAGAGACACATTAGATAATTTTGTCTTTGGTGAATGGAAAATTCAATAATGCCATTCTCAAGTCCCTGAAGTTGACCTGTGTCTTAATGTCAAAGTCACACTGTATAACGTTATAATAGTCAACCAGCCTAGTAAGGTTTATTGATAGAGTTTTTCCTTCTTTAATATCCCACTACATTCTATTCCCACGCGTACATGTGCACACAAAGCAAATCTAGGGTTACTCATTGTCATAGTCCTAGTTCACTCACAATTTTCAGTTGTGCCTCTGTCCCCTTCTGTGGTACTGATCTCTTTGGAGAAGAGCTAACACCACTCTGCCCTGTACTTTGCATGAGGTTAGCACTTAGTGAATATATACTAGATTTTATTGAGATGAATTTAATAAATATATTCAGAGGTAGACAAAGAAATATTTACAGAGGAGGAAGGAGTAGGAATTCAACGAATCAGCATAAATTTATTAAGCTTCATGTATGTGCCAGCAACCTAGTAGGTGCTGAGGATACAAATGAAAAAAGTAAGGCAGTTTCTGCCTTTGAGGAATTTGCACTTTTATGAGGAAATACAGATAAGGAAGGGCAAGATATATACAAGTCAAGTCAACAAACACTAAATACCTACTACATACTAGGTACTGTACCAAGATCTGGGAATACAAAGAAAGCTAATCAAAAAGAAAAAGGCCCTGTCCTCAAAGAGATCACAGTTTAATGGGAGAAACAAGATATATACATGATAGACTGGAAATAGTTTTAGAGGGAAGGCATTAGATTAGCATTAATAAATTCACCATTATGGGTGGTACTAACAGCTGGGGGATGGGCAGAATTTGACTAAATAGAGGGGTATAAGAAGGCCACTTGAGGCAAAGGGCACAGCATGAGCAAAAGTACACTAAGTAATTTTCAACAGGGTTGATTCTTGCTGGCCTGGAGAGAGGGAGGGAGAAGGTGGTATTTAAAATCCCTCCATAATTAGTACAGAACTCTGAGGGATTGGCCAGTCTAGCAGGTCCCATGTCAAAAAGTATGTGGTCGCCTCCTGAGTTTTAAGGACTTGGAAGTGAGCCCAGAGAAAAGGGAAAATTGCCAGCAGCCACCGAAGTAAATTTTTGCCCATGTCTACACACGCACACACACACGCACACACACACACACACACACACACACACACACCCCTACCTATTGCACATGTGTGCTCTCTAACCATTAGGATCCAAATGGTATGGGTCCTGATACAGGTCATGCTTTGCAGAATTAAAATTGGAAGGCAACCTTGCAAATGTGTTTACTTGGACACAAGGAGATGGAATTTTTCTAACAAGCAGAGATTGGATGTGCTTGTATGCCTTCATTGGAGCCTGCATTCTGTTTATATTATTTTAATGAGAATATTATCTATAAGAAAGGACCATATCCTTAGAGGAATTGAGGTAATCTTCATGTAGGGCGATATTTATTTTTGTAAATGGAAAGTTCAGCAATGGAGATCTGAGTTTAAAAGAACATAGATTACTGTTCTTCACTAATTTCATGGTTGACTTAAAGGTTTTTAAATTTTTATATCTACTGTGATAGCGCATTTGAAATGTTCTCACTCTCTCATATTCATTTTTTCTCCTTTTGCCCCTAATATAACCTGATTTTTATTCAGAACCCTGCTTTGGGGATCAAACTCAGTGTTCAAGGGAATTATTGGCATAATAGTTTGAGGGAAACACACATTGAGATGGCAATATATGGAAGAAGGTAAAGAGATGGCCATAATCTGTCAGGATTTTAGGGGAATATTTTTGCTTGATAGCTGATTGTCATTGAAGAGGGATTAGGAAATGTTAATTTCCTCACCATTCACTTTCTCATAAAGGTCAATCTGAAAGGTATTTGAAGAGCATCAAAGCGAGAGGTTTTTAGATTTGCCATAATAATTACAGCTAATGCTCCTTTTATAGTACCTTCCCATTGGGCATTTTTTCATTCCATCTTTACTGTCACATTTGGAATTACAGTTATCACTCTGCCCATTTGACAGATTAGGAAACAGGTTTATAGAAGCGAAGTGACTTGCTCCCAATCACAGTGCTACTAAAGGGCCAAGACTGGACTCTAACCTAAGTGCTGACTCCAGGTTCAGCATTCTTTCCACTGCGTATGTTTCTGCTCTCTTTCTTCATAAAGAAGACTTTGATGAACACTAGAAAATGTTGGGACTGACGATAAAGGAAGCTGAGGTTCTGCTGTCTGTGAAAATTAAAAATAGTTTAGACACTCAGCTGAATTTGCATGGAGATAATTGAGGGACAGGCTTAGATTATCAACTCCCCAAATGCAGGCCAGAGTCTGCAGCATTCTCTTTATATAGTATCAGAAATGGGTGCTTAATGCACGCATTTGAATGATTATGTGAGTATAAATGGAAGTAAATGTGCCTCCAACATAATAGAAACTTATTTAAGATTCGTTGAACTTAATTTGTAGAGAGCCTTCTTTCCAGTCCTAACTCTCTTCTCTCTGCACCTCTGCCCTCACCCATGGATCCTTTTCCAGCCCGCCTCCAAACCAAGGGAACTGCCTTTTCATTGGCTCATCTTGGACTGTTCTACCTAAGGTCCAAGTTTCAAAATTATCCCTCATTCCTCTCTCATTCATTCACTACTCTGGTCTCTACCAGTAGTCATTGAGGAGAATGATATATTATTAAAGTTGAAGGAATTATAAAAGCTCAAATTTGGAAGGGTCCTGAAAGATTCTCTAGTTTGACCTGTACAAGAACAGGATTTCCTTCTATAATATTGGTCCCCTCCACCCCCCAATTGGCTATTTAGCCTCCAAGTGATGGATCGCCTCCAGTGATAGAGAAAATATCTACTAATATAGCTGTTCTTTTGAGAGTCTCTAATTGTTCACTTTTTCCTTCTATTTAGCTGATATATGTTATACCATAACTTCCACTCATATAGTCCAATCTTATCATTTTACAAGTTGGAAGGCCAAAACCCAAAAAGGTAATTTGGCTAAGGTAACTCATAAATTAAGAGTAAGTCTGTGATTAGAATCCAAATCTGCCAACTCTATATCCAGAGTTCTTTCCATTGTAATATGCTGCCTCTGATGAAGTAACTTGTGCTAAGGTATAAGTGTCTAACAAGAGATTAATGTGGTATCTTATTCAGAGAATTTTGGGTTTTGAAAGAAGATGCCCAGAGAAGCAACAAAATAACCTGTAATGACATCTGGGGCAGACAAACTGGGGAGGGAATTTGGAGTAGTATCCATTAAAGTATACCATATAGGTCTATCATCCCTTCTGTCTTGTCCATGTAGATCTATCTCCTGACCTGAGTAGATGATCTCTATTGACTTCTAGAATTATGCTTTTTCCTGATTGTTGCTGGGGCTCTCTTGCTGCCTGCAGCCCAGAGGTCTTGGCATCTGGAATGTCCTTCTCTTGTGTTCATGTCAACTTTCATGTCAACTTATATTAATTTCCTTTGAATGGATTGTTGAGTTGTCTCTTAAGACTTCCATATTTCTTTAATCTAATAGAAATGATATATTACCAGATAGTTCAGTTCCATTCTTTTGAAGTGTCAGTATTCCCAAGGGCACAAATTTATAGGAAAATTTTAGGGAATAGTCAAATCCAGAGTTCACTTCCCAGGCAGTGTACCTTTTTCAGATGAATGAGTTCCCAGGGGTCATGAGAGATTTATTGTAATCAATATGATAAGTACCCTTGGTGGAATTTGCACCAAGTAAATTTCAACTGAGATATTTGGAAGATGTAAAGTCACCATAAATGCTTGAATATTCAAAATGCCATTTAATTTCTTTCATAGGACCTCAAAATTACCAGGGATTAGAGGAAGATCTCAGACTAGGGTCTAGGCTTAGCCAAATGGGACAGTGCTTCTGAGTAACTCAGTGTGGTTATGGCACTGTGTGGAAGAGTGGGAAAAGGTGTGCTGAGAAAAGGGAATCCTGGAATTTCCTGAGAAAAGGAAATCCTAATAGCAAATACCCACAGATAGATGTTGAATGCTCAGGACAGGCGGGAATGGGTCTAGAATGGTGAAAAATAAGTCATGCCACACTATCCCACCTAGCTGTAGTTGTCTGAGCTCCCATTTCCTCAAGGGCAAGAAACTACTAAGGTTTGAGAGAATGTTAATTTAACACTTCCTCCTCCTCTCATAGTAAAAAAAAAATAGCCAAGGAGCTAAAGATCACTGGAGCTGTGGGCTTAAAAGCAGGAGAATACAAGGATAGAGAGATGCTCTACAGCATGGCCAAGGGATTAAAATCTGGCACAGATCCTGATACATCATCTCAGCACTTCCCTACAATGTTAATGTTTTCTATGTGTTTATTTAGTGTTTTAATTATGGATTTCTGTCTTCTAATGGTGATATCGGCCAAAGTAAGGACCCTTCCCTTAAACCAGGGGGTCTTAACCTGGGATTTAAGAATTTTTTCCTTGATATCTTCATAACTGTATTTCAATGTTAAAGGTTTCCTTTGTAATCCTATGGATTTTAATTGATAAAATATTTTGACAAATGTTAAAAAAAATTTACATGCAACTGGGAAATAAGATATACAGGCAATGGGGTATAGAAATACATCTTGCCCTACAAGAAAGTAAGGGGGAGTTAGGGCAAATATAAGAGAGGGTAGATTGGGGGAAGGGTATTCAGTATGCTTGCAATAATGGGATAGGAGGTAGGGGAGAGATTGGAAGAAACTCTGGAAATCAAAATCTTTGGGAAATGAATGTTGAAAACTAAAAACAAATTAAAAAGTAAAAAAAAGAAAAAGAAAATATTTGGAAAATAGGTTTATAGACTTTCCAGACTGCCAAGGGAGTTCATGACATATAAAATTTTAAGCATACCCACTTAGAACTGTGCAGCAGCCAACATGGCCCCATTTGAAAACAAATGGATGACAGAATTATTAGGTGAGGCAATCTGAAAGGGTGGAAAGGAGCCCAAACTGATGGTCATGACACCCTGACTTTAGTCCAAGCTCTGTGGAGCTTGAAGTCTAAATCTCATTGACTCTGTGTGTGTGTGTGTGTGTGAGAGAGAGAGAGAGAGAGAGAGAGAGAGAGAGAGAGAGAGAGAGAGAGAGAAAGTATGGAGGATAGGAAGGGTGGGGTTTCAAGAAAAATAATGGCTTCAGGAACCTCAGGACTTTTGATATCCCAGTATATGGAGCCAGTAGTAGGTCGTGATGTCCAAGAGAGGGGCACACCCAGTATCAGTCAGCAGCACAGGTCAAATCTGCTCCTATATTTTTGACTGCTGGTTGGCTGAAAGAACATGATTTTATTTTTAAATTGCCACTGGCTCACTGTTTCTACTTTTCCTCTCACTCTCTTTTCCCTCTCTACAATGCGGCTTTAACTAAACTACTCTCTCCAAAGGTACCAATGATTTCTTAATCATCAGATCTAATATTTTCTCAGTCCTCATCCTTCTTCAGCTCTTTGTCTTCGAACACTGTCCATCACTCTCTTCTTGATACTCTAAGTTTCATATCAATATTCTCTCCTGGTTCTCTTCTTACTAGTCAGTCTCCTGTCCTGGATCTTCATCCAGGTCATGCCCCCAAATCATGGGTGCCCCTAAGGCTTTGTTCTGGGTTCTCTTCTGTTCTCCCTCTATAATTCCCTTGGTGATGTCATCAGCTCCCATTGATTTAATTGCTTAATTATCATCTCTGTGTAGATGATTCTCAAATCATTTATCCAGTCCCTTACTTCTCTCCTGATATCCTAACTTTTTAGCTGCCTACTGGTAGCTATCTTTTCCTCAAATACTCCTCTGCTCCAAACTTTTATATTACTTTGGAAAGCATTATCATCCTTCCAGTAATGTAGGCTAATGTGTCACCCTCAATTCCTCACTCTCTCTCCCACTCCACACCCAATATGTTACCAAGTCCTGTCAATTCTACCTTCACAGCATCTCTCATTCTACCCTGTCCTTGATCTTTTGTCACTGTCACTATTTTGAAACAGACCCTCCTCACTTGATACCTGGATTATTGCAATACCCTGCTGGTTGTTCTTCCCATATCATTTCTCTTCACTCTGAAACATCCTCAACTCAACTGCCAAAACAAAGCATTCATCAATCCTAAAGCATTCCCTCTTCCTCCAGTAGACTACAATGCTTCCTATTACCGCTAGGATAATTTTTTTAATCCTCTCTTTGAATTTTAAAGCCCTTCATAACCTGACCTTTTTCTTCCTTTTCAGTCTTACACCTTATCCTTCTTAATATATTCTATGATCCCATGACTGACTCCCTTGCTATTCCTTGCACAAGTCAATACACCTTTTGACTGGGTTTTTTCATTGGCTGTCTCCTGTGTCTCAAATTCTCTCCTTCTTCATTTCTACATCTAGGTACCTCTGCCTAGTTTTTATACGTCTCATTTAAAAATCTCACTTTATACAAAAAACTTTCCCAATGCTCTTTAATGTTAATATCTTCCCTCTGTTGATTCATCCTAATTATATTTATATATATATATATATATATATATGTGTGTGTGTATATATATACATATATATACAAACATACATACATACATATATATGTATGTGTATCTGTCTATCTATATCTGTAACTATCTGTCTGTCTGTCTATCTATCTATCTATCTATAAAATCTTGTTTGTACCTAGTTGGGGCTTTTGCATGTTGTCTCTGTGAACTCCTTGAATGTAAGAACTATTTTACTTTCTTTCTTAAATGCTCATCATTTAGTATAGTTCCTGGCACATAGTAGGTGCTTGATAAATGCTTGTTAATTTGGCTTTCATGTGGGGAGGGGACAGTTGAGGAAGGAGGATGCTAGGTTGGCAAGTGGGGACACTAACCATCTAACAGTGAGTCATAGATTTAGAGTTAAAAGGGGCTTCAGTGATTATCTAGTCCAAATCCTTGATTTTATTGATTGGTCATAAAGCAAATGAC
Organism: Pseudocheirus occidentalis; assembly: GCA_028646575.1. Lineage (NCBI taxonomy): Eukaryota > Metazoa > Chordata > Mammalia > Diprotodontia > Pseudocheiridae > Pseudocheirus > Pseudocheirus occidentalis. The sequence continues at coordinate 49,997,508 of CM053598.1, read as the reverse complement.
ACCAGGGAATTACTTGTTTACAGTCACAAAGTTAGGATCACAGGATGATGGATTTAGATTTGGAAAGATCTAAATTCAATTCAAGTCATTTAATTCAATCTTCCCCATTCTTCCTTATTGTTCAACTGGGTGAACTGAGGCCCAGATAATTAAATTGCTTACACAAAGTCACACAAGTAGTAAGTGAATGCTGGTATTCAAATGGGGGCCCCATGATCAAAACCAAGACCTTTTTTCTACTATGGTAGGACTGTCTGTGTACTTTCTAATGTCTCCTTTCTATATTAAGGGAGCAACTTTCTGAAGAGCTCATTGCATAATACTAGGAATACAAATTCTAATTAAACTGATGTGGTGGAAAGAAACCTTAATTTTGAGGCAAAAGAGTTAGATTTGGGTCATGGTTAATAGGTCTAGACCTAAAAGGGAACTCAGAGACCATCAAATCCAATTCCCTCATTTTGTAGTTGAGGACAGAGACCCAGAGAAATTGAGTAATTTGTTCAAGGTCGCCTAGGATGTAAGCATAAAAGGCAGGACATGAACCCAGTTCCTTTAACTCCAGACCAGTGGATCTTTGTACTGTACCATACTGTCTCCCTGATGCATTTGTGCCCCTGTCTAACCAAAGGCAAGTCACTTTAAGTCTATGAACCGTTTCCTCAGCTATAAAATGAGGGGATTGGACAAACTTTTTAATATTCCTTCCAAATCTAAGATCCCACTATCAAATGAGAAAACATTCCAGTTTGCTTTAGATAAGCCCTAAAAACTAGCTTGGGTCTTTTAAAAATTGCTAAAGAATATTAAGTTCATAATTATTTAATAAATGGCATTGGGTCGGTTAATCTGGGAGCTAAAGTCACTAAAAGTAAATTTTCAACAAGGCCTTCAGTTCAGTTCAGTTCAGTTCAGTCTTTTTTCAGTCCTGTCCAATTCTTTATGATCCCATTTGGGGTTTTCTTAGCAAAGATATTGAAGTGGTTTACCATTTCCATATAGATGAAGAAACTGGGGCAAACAGGGTTACCTGACTTGGCCAGAGTCACACAGGTAGTTTGTGTCTGATGTCAGATTTGAACGCAAGAAGGCATCTTCATGACTCTAGACTTGACATTCTATCCACTGCATCACCTTGCCACCTTAACAGGTCTCTAATCATCGAAACTGTCCCCTTAGCATATATGCACATATTAACAATCACTCATAGCCACCAAGATGATAGTATATTTATATTTGAAAGAACACGTTTGAGACATAAGTATTGTATCCCTAAAATATTCCAAGACTGCATGCAGTGGCACCCCTGTTAATGTTAATTTTTATTAACTGTACTAGACACACAAATGGGAAACCAGTTGATTTATAGTTGAAAAGTCTCTTCTAGCCCTTCCAATATAGTGCCATGCAAAGTGGGGCACCCAACATGTCATGACAATATGGGAAGTAAAACATACTCACACACATATGCACACCCACACCCACACATTATGTGTGTGGTTATGTGCACATATATGCACATGCCAAACATATATGCACATGTAATATATGTCTGTATATGATATACATTTGCACATGCATGTACACACATGTATGTGGGTGTACATATACATATAGCTAGAGTTTCTCAACTACTCTAACATGCCTTGGCTGCTTCCTGACTCTGCTTCTTTAGGCTTCTTCTCCCATTAGTGTTTTTTTTTCCCCAGAACATCCATTAGGGTCCCCTACAAGGCGGCACTCATTCTCCAGACTCAGCCAATGTGCCTACTTATTTCCCACCCCCTCAAGTTTTCAGCTCTTTTTATGTACTGTCTTTTCCCCCTCAGAATATAGGCTCCTTCAAGTGAGAGACTATATTTCATTTGGCTTATATTAATATCCACAGCACTTAACACAATGCTTTGCACATAAGCACTTGAGAAATGATTGTTAACTGATTGCCTAAATACACATACTACATATATATTATATATATACATATATATGCACACACACACATATATATACACACACATTCATACATATATACAAGAACAAATATTTATCATATACATGTGCATAGATAACTACATATACCATGTATAAATAATTATAACTTCTGATGTTATCTTTATCATGAAAATAATAAGCTTTACTAATAGTTAATATGGGAAGCTAGGTGGTACAGTAGATACAGTTCTAGGTCTGGAGTCAAGAAGATTCATCTTCCTGAGTTCTAATTATGTCCTCAGATTCTTACTAGCTGTGTGAACCTGGGCAAGTCACTTAACCCTGTTTACCTCAGTTTCCACATCTGTAAAATGAAGAGAAGGAAATGGCTAACTACTCCAGTATCTTTGCTGAGAAACACCCAAATGGGGTCACAATGATTCAGACATTACTGAAAAATTACTAAGCAACAACAAAATATTTGATATATTTGTTGGCACTGGCACCCTTTCTTTGTCAGATGGTCATACGTCATATGAGATATACTCAGCAATAGAAAAGGAAAGTAGGATTTTCACAACATGGAGCAATTGACAGTAGAGCCTTCATTCATTCATTTACTTTTAACATATTTTAATGTATTACAGCTTACCTTTACTTCTCTAGTGGATTTAGGGATTATAGTTTCTTAAGAACTGGAAGAGATCCCATTGAGTCCAACCCAAAGGGATTATCTCTGTAATATTTGGACAAGTGGCTATGAAGCCTTTGCTTAGACTAGGATCAATAAAGTAGTTTATATCCTATAAACAACAACAGAGGGAGGTTGGTATAATGGATAGAGATAGTTTCAGGTCCAGAAGGAGTTGGACTGAAGTTCTTGACTCTGACATCTGACTGTGTGACTCTGGGCAAGTCTTTTAAACTCTCAAAGCTCTAGGCAGCTCTCTAAGATTGTGAGCTTCAGAGAAGGTGCTGACCAGCATTCAGAGAGAATGCTTCCCTAGACCCAGACCTCCTACTTCTATTATCTAATTTTAAATAAACTAATCATTACAAAGTGATCAATTGAATTTAGATGATTCCTGAAAAGAAATTGTGCATCAAAAAAAAAAATAATGATGAGAAGCAGCTAGGTGGTGCAGTGAATAGAGCACCAGTTCTAGAATCAGGAGGCCTAAGTTCAAATTTGGCCTCAGACACTTAACACACACACACAAACTGTCCATGTGACCTTGGGCAAGTCACTTAACCCCAACCGTTCTACCTTCCCCCCTCCAAAAAGCAAAAAAATGAATCAATAAATAAAATAACAATGTGAGTACAATGGAAGAAAAAGAAAATGGTGCAACTGATATTATTTCTTGTGCACACTCTACTTAAACCACAAAACAAGATTAAAAACATTAACTTTCTAATCAGACCCAGTAGACAAGGTCAGCCAAAGAATATTGAAATTATACAGATTATTCAAAATACATATTTTCATCTATTTTTGTTAGTGATGAAGCTCACCATGAGTCTTGTACCTTGAGATAATAGCAAATGATAGTATGGAGTGATCATGATTAACTAACCTAGGATTTTGTTGCCTGAAACAAGTGTGTCACCTATCAAAAGCTATCATATCTGGGGTGGCTAGGTGGCACAGTGAGTAGAGCACTGGCCCTGGAGTCAGGAGGACCTGAGTTCAAATCCGGCCTCAGACACTTAACACAAAAACCAGCCGTGTGACCTTGGGCAAGTCGCTTAACCCCAATTGCCCTCCAAAAAGCAAAAAAAGAAAGAAAAAAAACTATCATATCTGATACACAAAAAACACCAGAAAACAATTTTATAGCTTACTTAAATTTTTTTCTGAATGAAGAATTTTAGTGTTTTTTTAATCTATTTGTTGGAAATACTAAAATGCAATACCTCCTGATTCATTTGAAACAAAAATTAACACTAGGAAAAATAGAAATTTGCAGACTAAATTTTAATAAACAAAAAAAGAGGGACCCTAGAGGTTCATTCCTGTCACTGAGACCTCCATTACATTTATTTACTGATTGATTTATTGGCTGATTATGGAAGTATGTGAAAATGATGGTGGATGACTGTGTTTCTCTGTTCCATATGCAGAGAAATAAAGACTCTTCTTTTGTCTGAGGTGAGAACAATGGAAGCTTTTTGATCTGGGATGGGCCAGGAAGGAGAAGGGAAGGAAAAAATTAGAATAAATGAGGAAATGTACTAAAGTTTAGCTTATTTCCCTACAGAGATAGGCTTCCTTTTAGAGAAGCTAAGGAATGGGTGGAAGATCCTGGTGACAGTATCCCATGGTCTTTCATTCTCTCCACCTCATCATTCCCTTTTCCTACCAAGCAGTCAAAAAGCAACTCTATGCAGCTAAATGATGGGGATGATAAAGTGATAGTCATGAGAAGAGACACTGCCAGGCAAAGCAGCTGCTCCGATAACACACTAATGGCATATAGGCAAGGAAGGTGGCACCAGAGCCTGGAGGTGGAGACATCAAAAGTGTGGCCAGTGGCCAGCTCTAGGGATGGAAGCAACTGGCACTATGAGCTCCTGGCTCAGCTTGTTATAAGAGAAACAAAGTTGAGCCACCTGGCAGCTCCTTTTCTGGCTTATTATTTATAGAGAAATCTAGTGCTATTAGGAAACCTAAGCAGCACAGAGCTCCACCTTGTCCTTGAAGATGCTCTACTCTGGGTTCATTTCAGGTCTAATACAGTGACTAGGCATTACTTTCCCTGGATACCATGGCAGAAACCTTTAGCGACTGCTTCCTATACAATGTCAGGACAAAGAAGTCAAAACCTCTGGAGAAAGCAGAATAGGAGGAGGAGGAGGAGGAGGAGAAGGAGTCATAGTAGTCATAATAGTAGGAGTAGGAGTAGTTATAATTGTAGTAATGATGGTAGTAATGGTAGTAGTATTAATAATAATAGCATATAATATTTTCAGATTTATGTATTGCTTTATATTGTGGTATTTTAAAAGGTTCGAGACATAGTTTCTGGGTAATTTAATCATTTTATTAATAAGGCCAGCATGTTAATTAATAAAAGGATAGTCATTTAGCCATCTCTCTTGGACCAAAATCCCCTCATGGCATTGGGCTCACAGTTTATATGCCCATGGAAGAGTAGGTGTTCCCCAGTTTGGCAATCAACTTTGATTGGTTAACAATTAATGAGAGAATGAATATTACAACAAGAGTCTTGGGGTATGGGATGTGAGTCACCCAAATCCTGGTCAAAGAGATGTCAGCTTTCGTATGACCTGTCAGACAAAAGGGAGGATCCACATTTTCTCAGACACAATGAGCAGAAATGCACCCATTAGTCCATATTTAGAATTTCTTTTATTGTCTGATTAGATCTTGGTCTGGGTAAATCCTTAAGAGAAATTTCCCACATTTCTTGATTATCTGGATGAGGAAGTAGAAAAGGAGAAAACCCTTGCTCCTAATAAAATAATTAGTTATTAAATATGAGAGAAATAATCACTTTTCACCATATATATGTATATATGATTGAATTTTACATCACAATGCTTCTGTGCACTAGATGTTGTTATTCTCATTTTACAAGGGAAGAAACTGAATCCCAAGGAATGTAAGTGACTTATGTTGCATCTCCAACTATTAAATGCCGGAGGTGGGATTAAGACCCTGGTTTTCCTGACTCTGTATTTCCACAAATCTGAAATTTAAAATACTATATTGAATTAAAATAGATCATTGGAATAAGTGTACATCCTGTCTATTTATGGAGAATCACAGAAGCTAAAGATGGGAAGGGACCTGGAAGAATCTTCTAGTCCTTCTCCTAGTACCTCAAAGCTGTAACTAGGGCAGTGCAGTCAGGAGTTTGATTCAGTGTACCAACTTAAAATGGTAACAATCGCATTTACAGTCTCTTAACAGCATAGAAACAAGAGATTAGTACCTAGTTAGCAAGACAGGTTAAAATAGGAAGCTACCTTCCCAGGTAGTGGTGAGCTCCTCCTTTGCCCCAATGTGTTCTTTTCTTTTTTACCAAGTCTTTACAGTAGAAGCTTTGAACGAATACCTTAAGGTTTCTCTCTTCTCTAATAGCATAACATCCCCTGGAACATACTTCTCGCCTTCTGCCCCCAAAATGTTGTTGTTCACTTGTTTTGATCATATCTGATTCTTTGTGACTCCATTTGGGGTTTTCTTGGGAAAGATAGTATTTGCTGTTTCCTTCTCCAGCTCATTTTATAGATGAGAAAACTGAGGTGCACAGGCTCGAGGGACTTGCCCGGGTCACACAGCTAGTGTTGGAGCCTTATTTGAACTCAGGAAGATGAATCTTCCTGATTATAGGCCCAGTGCTCTATCCACTAAACCACCTAGTTGCCCCTGGAATATCTCATGGTATTTAGCCTTGGATGCAAAAATTCCAAGTTACAGGTCTACTTGAAGCACTCTAGAATGTGTCTCTATTTTCTAGATTTTTTTCTGTTCGCTAGATTGTTGTGTTTTGTTTTATTTTTCTATATGCCATTTTTTAAGTTTATTAGATTATTTAATCCTTCCACATTTAAAATTGTGTTTGGTGGGGTTGTGTATCCATTTATTTTGTACCAATTTTCTTTGCTTATTCTTTTAGGTTAATACTTAATTTTTAAGTTAATACTTAACTTTAGTAACATAACTTTGCTGTTCATCACTTTCCTACCATTTAGCTGTTCAATTCCAACTTCTGAAAGTACCCAAGAGAGTTATTTGCTTCTTTCAGTAAAAAAAAAAAAATTTCAAATAAACTCTCTAAACTTACCCTTAATCAAATTTTTATCTGTCACAAAGTTCTTCGTCTGACCTAAATGTCCCAATTACAGTGTAAATCCATTCCATCTTGTTCTTCCCTTGATTTGTGTGTGGGGTACAGGGACCCCAAAAATCACCTACCCCAAATTAAAAGCCAGAGATGTCTCCAGGTAAGGACAGGAAATTTTATTCAGTTCTTGAGAGAAAAGGGCATCCCTTCCACCAGAGCAGACCAGTGGAATGAGGCATGTTACAGAAGACAAAGCTTTATACCCAACACAAGTCAAGCCACCTCCCACCGCTAGCCCTTGCTCCCATTGGCTGAGAGGTGAGTTTACAATCTGAGCACGAAATCTTCTCCAATGGCAGAGGACAAAGAAGCAGGCCACTATCTCTCAGTGGCTGGGAGGTGAGTTTACAATCTGGTGTGGAAAAAGACAAAGAACAGGGAAACAGGTGATAGTCAATCCAAGTATACCTATCTTTATTTGGCAAATGCTAAAGTGAAGATTCCTAAAGGGCTTAATGCTGATAAGACAGTAATAAAGATGGAGGAAGGGCGAAACTGAAACTTAGGCCTGTTCCCACAAGAAACCTTACTAGATTTTAGGATATAATCTGAGTTTTAATTTCTCCCATTAAATTTTTAATAGAGATTCTCACATTACCCATATGATATGTTTATTTTTTTTAATTCAAAAAATTCTCTTTGAGTATCTCTCTCCAGAGTGAGATGCAGGTGTAATCAATTGTATCAACATTGGTAATGCCATTACTTAAAAATGCTATTACTACTGTGACTATTCTTTCATGGCCTAGAGATTTTTGTTTTTAAGTATGTTTCCTTTTTCTTAGACAGCCTTGTTCTCTCCAAGAGACTGGTGCTGATGAGGTGTAGGCTCTGGGACTCTCCTTGAGCTCCTTGAATCTTTGAGGTACAGGCTCTGGGAAAGTAAATTCTCCCAATTAAGGTATTTGCCTGAGGTCATGGGCCTTCAGTTGTGGCTCTGCCTGAGTATTTAGCCCTCCTTTGTTCCAATAGTTTCCCACCCTTAATGTTCCTGTTCTCACCCTTGAACTGGCCTGGCCCACCATTGTCTATGGTCTCCAGGTAGCCTCCAGCAACTTCCCACCCTTAACCACTCATTACTAGAGTCTGACTTCATCTTGACTCCTGAAGACCCTCCCCAATCTCCTCCTCTGGACCACCCTTAGATTCCTCCCACAACCTTTCTATATATAGAACCCCATCTTCCCTCCATGTGATGTGAGAGCGCCATAGGATAGCTTAGCAAACTCTGTGTGAAAGCGCCACAGAACAACCTAGCATAGACTGGCTCCTTAAGAGTCTAACCTATATGGTGAACTTGAACTTTCAATAAACTTTACTTTTTCTTTGGCTGAGAAGACTTGAGTGGAATTCTTTCAGCAGGACCCAGTATGTTGGTATTTTGGGGTCTCAGGCAGCCCTAGCCCTCTTTGGGTACTCTTCAGTGCTACCCAGGAATTCATTCTTCTCTGGGTCATAGAACTCTAATACTCAAGAAATTCAAGAAATGTTCAGGAAATGTCTATTCCTCTATCTAGGAACCTGGATTCAGGAACTCTTAGCACTTTCCCACAGGTTCCCCCTCTTCTAGGACCATGTGACTGAAAGAAAGATTCAGGGAATTCTTACTAGTTCACTACTGCTGTGGTTTCTACCATCTTTTCAGTGAAAAGGCTGCCTTCTCTAAGGTTAAGGAGAAGAGGCTGTCCCTGGGGAGGGAGTTATGTTAATGTGCAGGGATCATCCTCTTCCCCCAGTCAATGTTTGCTTTCTAGGGTCAGATCTTTCTGGATTTCTCTCCTTCTAAAAGGGTGGGGGGAGGGAACTGGCAAAGAGTAATTCTTCAATTGATTTTTATAGATCTAGAACAAATGGTTGAATCTAACCCTAGTCAAAGTCAGTCAATTCATCCTCCATCAACAAAAAGCCAAGATAATCACTAAATTCCTTAATCAGTGAGATTTTTGGAGATTTCTTTCTCCTTAATGAGTTGTTACTGGGTATGATCAACTACACATACACATACATATATATATATATATATGTACACACACCTGACATGGAATCTCCGAACTGGAAGTCACTTTAGGGAGGTTAGCTAAAGCACCCCTATCATATGACATATGGAGAAGCTAAAATCCTGAAAAGGGAATGACATGGCAGATTTTTGGCAGAGCTGGAAATAGAAAAAACGCAGGATCATACACATAGCTCAAATGGATCTTAGAAGTCATCTATTTTCATCCCCTCATTTTATATGTAGAGAAACTGAGACTCAGAAAAGTTAAGTGACTTGACCAAAGTAATATAGGAACCAAAGGCAAAGCATGGATTCAAACCCAAACCCCTCAACTCTGAAGCCAACACTCTTATCTACTTCACCATACCACCTCAAGGATTAATTTATTTGGGTTAATTTTTAAGATAATATGACTATTAGGAGATCCTCTCCAAATCTTCTTGAAAATAGGGGTGGACCCATATCTCTATTTCTACAGCTCTGCAATGACCTGGAGCCTGAAGATTTGTTACAATCATCTCAACCTATCAGAGCACCTAGAATGTGACACTTTGTGAGTTTCAGATGAAAATCAACCATCTCTGATCAGCATCCATTTGCAAAAAGGGAGGGGAAACTCAGGTCTGAAAATGTTCAGGCTAGATGTGAAATTCCACTTATGTTCCCTGGGTCTTGTATGAATTTCAAGTAAAATAACTGAGGCATTATTCTTGTCACAATTTTTAAAATTCTCTTTAAGTTAGGGATTCTAAAATGGTACCTCTATGCTGAAAACTATGGGCATTTTTGGTGACTAATATTAGATATGTATAGTTATCTGTTTGAGAGGCAGTAGTAGATAAAGAACAAAGTCAGGAAGTTTTAGGTTTAAGTTTTGCTTCTGACACATGCTGGCTATGTGACTCTTGACAAGTCAGATAATCTATCACTGACCTAGACCAGTGGGTGTCCAATGTAAATAGAAATGGGAGTCACTAATTTATATAAAAGGATCTCTGAGGGCTCCATCTTGACTTAGTTTTGAAATGTAACATTATCTATGTTTTATTGCATTTTTTGTCAAATATTTTCCAAATATATTTTTAATTGCTTCAGGCCATACTGAGGAGCATTGTGTGTACATGTGCCACAGACCTTATATTTGACACCTCTGTTCTAGGCAACTCTCTAAGACTATAAGTTACAGAGAAGGTGCTGACTTTTTTTTTTGGTAGATGGAATTTCATCAGATTAAAGCTCCATATTTCAATGAAATCATAGGTTCAGATCTGTAATGCTAATCAGCAGTAGATTCCCAAAAGAATGCTACTGTGAACAGCTTTTAAGATTTGGATTACACAGTATTAGTGAACACTCTATTCCATTACAAATCAAGATTCGGTACGATATTCACAGTTCAATATTATATCACAATATTTGGAAGGAGGAAAGTACAGAAAGTAACAATATTTAAAACAAGGAACAAAAGAAGAAAGACTTAAAGATTCAATCAATCAATTAACAAAAGGAATCACCTAGTTTCCCTAAGAGGGAGTTGATTCAATCAACAATTCACAATATACTGATCTTCCACTCATGGGGTAACCATTAACTTTAGTTTCCAAATAAAGTTCTTAGGAAACCACACCAACTGTCCACCCCTTGATTTCCAACAAACCTCAGTTTAGTCCAAGGGGAGGCCTTTTCTTCATTTTGACTCTGGATGGTCTCTTTTATTCCCTGGATCCTCTTCCCTGGTCCCAGCTCCCTCCTGAATCTTCCAGACCATCACCTAGATTCAGGAGCTGAAAGCTGCCAGTTTCTCGTCCAGTCCTCAAAGGAAAAACAGCTCCCAGGTCCTTGTCCTCAGCAAACATCAGTCTCGTCCAAGGGGAGGCCTTTTCTTCATTTTGACTCTGGCTGGTCTCTCTGATTCCCTGGATCCTCTTCCCTGGTCCCAGCTCACTCCTGAATCTGTCAAACAATCACCTAGATTCAGGAGCTGAAAGCTGCCAGGCTCTTGTCCAGTCCTCAAAGATGAACAGCTCCCAGGTCCTTGTCCAGTCCTCAGGGCAATCCCTGGCACACATTGAAGTTCACAGGGTTCAGCACACCTCAAATCCTTCAGGACTTCTTTTGCCTGGAACTCAAGGATCAGCCAGGCCACCAACAAACAAAGTTCCATCCTGTTCGTGTCTTCAGTCAGCTTCACTGAGGAGCCAAATCCAAAATTTCCTTTGTCTAGCTAAAATTCTGCCTTATATACAGCTAATAGCCTATCCCAAGTCAACAGGGGAGTGTCTCAGCCAATAACCTGCTTCCAGGTCAACAGGGGAATTCACATCTTTTCACCAATGGACAGAGTTCTATACTTAGCCCTAAGTTACTAGGTGCTACTTAACGCTAAGTATCTGATCTACTTAGCCCTAAGTATCTGATCTACTCAGCCCTAAATATCTAACAAATTGATTACTATTACAAGATCCTATCCATATACATTAATAATCACAAATTGCCATTACCACCATCAATGTCCTAGAAATATTATAGACTCATAAAATTTTAGGCTTTTAATAGATGTGTGCTTATTGAATACTGAATTTCTATACTACACGGAATAAAAAGCCCTCAAGATATAGAGACTTAGTGAAAGAAATCTAAACCAAGTGGGAAGAGTATAAAGTCCATAACATTTCTGTCAACTCCTCTGCTATTAGCATTCTCCTGAAGGTTCTTTCACTGAGCTTATATTAGATGAGTTTACGCCCCCAAATCTGTATTCAACCCCCAAAGAAATAATTTTATCCGCCTGTGCCATAGTCTGCCAAATGCTAATGATAAAAGAAAAATAGGAGACAGTGATTTTCCAGGATCATTTCTATCTGAACTCTATTGATATTAATAATACAAGTAAAACAAGAAAAATATTTATTTTTACAAATTGATTCCTTCTATCCCAGTGCAGAGTTGTGGAACTGACTCTATTTGTGAGAATGGAGTCAGAGCCTCCCATGTTGAATATCCTGTATTTCAGAGCACTAAAGAAGCCTTTTCTTAGGATCCTTCGGTCTGACTCAATGGTATCCTCATAGCCTAAAAGAACTGGATAGTGACAAAGTTATGGAAGAAGAGAGATAAAGCAAGCCATAGAATGATGAAACCAGGTCCTATCCTTATCCTTGTCATTGGAATTGGCTACCTCCTCTACACAGAGAGAGACATACAAAGGCATAATGTCAGGCACCATGAGATATATGAAGCATAATGTTCACATATCTGATGATATGGGAATTATAATTATTTATTTCAACATAAATACCTATTTTTACTATAGCAGATATACTGAAAAAAGAAAAGAAAAGTTCTTAACCTACTGTGCAAATTCTCTAGGGTGCTCCCAACCTCTTTTTCCATCTATCCATGTCTCACCTTACTTGTTTGTATTAGCCCTATCTATGCTCCAGGTAAACTAAAATCTTACCATTCCTCAGATGCACTTTTTTCTCCACCTTTCAATTTCATTCCCTTCATTCCAGCTTTCCACTTTCCCCAAATCTTTTTTCTATCAAAATCCTATTGAAAGGTCCTGCCCAAAGCTACCTTCTTCAGAGCTGTTTTAGACACAGGGAGGAGTTTTATTGTTGTTGTTCTTTCTTACTTTGTCTTTTGTTTCATTTGCTTTCCTTCTGAAGTTCCGCCTATTGCTTTTGGTCCCTAGGGCTCTCCTGAAAAGTTGTGAGAGCTACTACAAGGAACAAAATACTGTCAAATTGCAGCTCTTCAGTAAGACTTCTTCCCATTGCTTCCAATAGCTGTTTCCCACAAATCATATTCATTAAAACCAAACCAAGCCTAATTGCTGTTCCTCTGCATTCACATTAGCATCAGATTTTTCAGGCAGACTGGATTTCATGGGATTGCAAAGCCTGATGATTATATACTAGCGTGAACATTTAAAGTGCACTAATAGTAGTCTTTTCTATCCCCATTCAAAAACGTTTTCTTTTTGGAATCAGCTTAAAAGGCTCCAAGTGTTTAAATGAGAAAGGATTTAAGTGGTGGCTTACTTATGTTTTTAACCATGAGGTCAAATAGTAAAGTATCAATGTCTTCTCTGAAACTTATAGTATTACAGAGTTGTCTGGAGGAAAAGTGTGCGATGCATGGTCTGCAGGTCTCAATGCAGCCCACAACACTCTTGGGTATAGCCTGAATTAGATTAAAGTGGGTGAGAATTTTGGCATAAATACGGACCATGATTTGTGTACTCATGCATAAATCACTGGCACTTTCTGCATTACTCAGCTGTCTCTCTTAAATTCAAAAATCTTTTGTGGTTCTATCACTTGTTAAGTAAGATTCACACTCTTCTGACTGCTATTCAAGGCTCTCTACAATCTGGCTCCAGCATACCCTATCTCATACTATACTCTACCACTCTATGTAGTTTATACTCCATCCACATTAAGCTAAGGGTCTTATAGACACTCTATGCCTTATTCCTACCATCTTTTAAAGCTTGACTCAAATGTCTTCCATTAATCTTTCTCTAAACTTCCCAAAGAGTCATGTGTTTATTCTATGGGGTAAAAGTTTTACAAGAGGGCGGCTAGGTGGCGCAGTGAATAGAGCACCGGCCCTGGAGTCAGGAGTACCTGAGTTCAAATCCGGCCTCAGACACTTAATACAAAAAACTAGCCGTGTGACCTTGGGCAAGTCACTTAACCCCAACTGCCCTCCAAAAAGCAAAAAAAAAAAAAAAAAAAGTTTTACAAGAGACAAAAGAGGAATATTAGGACTGAAGAAATAGAGGAACTTGTAAAAGAAACTTGGAGGGTTTGATGGCCAGAGATTCCACTAAGGAGGGGAAAATTTGGGGAGAAGCTTAAGGAAGAGAACAAGTAGAGGAGAAGAGAGGAAAAGACTTGGACAGTAGGAGAGGAAGAGAAGATATAGAAGGACTCAAGGAGAAGCCAATAGGACAAGGCCACTAAGATAAGTTAATAAGACAAGGCTAGAGGAAGAAAGAAAAGTGAAAGATGAGTCTGAATGCCAAGGTTCTTAAGAGAGAAGGAAAGTGACCACTCTGAAGATGAACAAGCATTTTTCCCCCCACAGGAAGTCTCCAGGAGGACTATTTCAAGAATGGCAAAGGTTGAAAATCTTACCTCTAGGTAACATTGATAAGAGAGAGAATTTTACAGTGACCTGCAGAGAATGTGTTATTTTTGCATTTCTGGCACAGCTATGCAGCTGCTCTCAATGTTCAAAGTGCAGGCTGCTCACCCTCCTAGAAGAGTAGATGTCAAAGAATGCCTCCCTGTTACTCTCCAGGCTATCAGGGAAGACAAAGTATTTCTCTAAAAAATGAAGGACTTCAGCATGAAGACAAATGGGAAAAAAAATCTGAAAAGGCAGAGAGAAGCACCTGCATCAGAAGGTTGGATGATGAAAGAATGTCATAGAGAAAAGAAAGGGAAGAAGGTCCACTAAGTACTTGGAGTCGGTACTTAGTAAATACTTGTTCATTCAGTCATCCATCCATCCATCCATCCATCCATCCATTCATTCACTCATTCATTCATTCATTCATGCATGCATTCAAGGACATGATGAGGAGGGAGTTGTGTGCTCTGAAGAGAAGGCAGCTGCTTCTCCTCCAAGGAATGAGTTTATTCTATCCATCAATGAGATAGCAAATAATCCAGTAAGAATCAGAGGAAAAAGAGATAACAGTCAAGGGTGGTTCACGCAGCTGAGGGAGCTTGATCAATCCCAGGGTTCCTTTCAGCTGTCATATTCTGTTATTTATGAACATTTTATTTACCAAGGCTAGGATTACATAAAGGCGCAACAGTCATTGGACAATATGATTTCAGTGGTGCCAAGAAGGCACAGAAGTGATTTCTTCCTGGCCTGTCATGGTATTTGAAATAGCCATTGAATTTTTGTTAAATACCAGCTATATACCACATACCAAGGAAAATACCAAGATAGTAAAACATGAGCATTATCCACCAGAAATTTTATAACCTACAATGGGAGATAATATGTGCACAGTAACCATATTATGAAATATAATATGTGAGGAGGCCTGACATGTTGTGAGAGTTGTCCCCCATATGGAACATGGGAGTATTGTTGTTCGGCTCAAAGGAAGGCAGAGCCTTTATTATTGTTGTTTGTAGCTCTTCAGTCATTACTGGCTCTTTGTGACCCCATTGACAAAGATACTAGAGTGATTTGCCATTTCCTTCTCCAATTCATTTTTACAGTTGAGGAACTGAGGCAGACAAGGTTAAGTGACTTGCCCAGGATCACACAGCTAGCAAGTGCCTGAGACTGAATTTGAATTCATCAAGATAAATCTTCCTGATTCCAAGCCCGCTGTTCCTATCCACTGTGCCACCTACCTACCCAATTTTTTTGTTGTTCAGTAGTGTCTAGCTCTTCAGTGACTCCATGTGGGATTTTCTTGGCAAAAATGCTAGAATGGTTTGTTATTTCCTTCTCTAGATCATTTTACAAATGAGGAAATTCTTTCCATTATACCTTGAGGTAAACAAGGTTAAGTGACTTGCCCAGGGTCACACAGCTAGCAAGTGTCTGAGGTCAGATTAGCTGCCCTGTCTCTAGTCTTGCTACATATCAAATACTTAGCACTAGGGATACAAATACTTCCAAGCAAGACAGATCTTCCCTTAAGGAGCTTACCTTATAATGGAGGAAGATAATGTATAAAAGGAAATGTAAGGTGGGGAAGAGAAAGGGATAAGTTCATTGGGCAATGTGGCAAGCAAGGAGAAGCCTGAAGAGATCCCAAGTGAGAGTGAGTTGAACCATGGCTCCCAAAAAAATGATTGTAAGGAAGGAATCATCAATGAAAAGAGGAGGTTCGCTCTGGTTGAAGTTTCTCTTGGTATCATCAAGGCAGACTGCAATGCTGCCAGGGTTCACTTCAGAATGGGAAACTAAGGAAAGGCTTTATTTATAACTAAGGTAGAATTTGAAGTGGGTCTTTAAAATTAGACAGCATTTTAGAAGACAGGGATGGGGAGGGGTGGCACATTCCAAATATAGAGGAAAGAAGGAAGAAAATAGAGATGAGGCGGCAAGGGGCATGTTTAGAAATAGCAAGTAGTCTTATTTTGCTAGAGTGTGGAATGCAGAAGAGGAATAAAAACTGAGAAGGCCTAAGTATGGGCAGAGTCTATAAACTTTGGAGGGGCCTCCAAAGACCCATTTAGTCTTCTACCACTGCTCCACCCATTCTACTCAAGAGGAAATTGAGACCAGGAAAAACCAAGTGACTTGTTCAAGGTCCAAAAGGACTGAAGTCCATGCCCTCTGACTCTGAAGCAGGGTTCTTTCCATCACACCTTGAGCTCCACAATGCAGAGGGCCCACTGCCCACCTGACCCAGGAGGTTATTTAGGGATAAAGAGGGAAGACTTGAAGTTTTCATTTGCTTACTTTAATGCCAGCATTGGGTTAAGCGCATACAACTAAGCTAAGGTCAAGAAGACTAAGAACTTTGATTCCAAAGTAGGGAGGGATTGGAATCATGTTAAACTGCTTCTTCTCTGTCCCTAGTCTTTAGCATCCATCCATCCATCCATCCATCCATCCATCCATCCATCCATCCATCCTCTCTCTCTCTCTCTCTCTCTCTCTCTCTCTCACACACACACACACACACACACACACACACACACTGAACAAAGGAAACTGTTCAGAATACAGGAACCTTTAAAACAATAATATTAATTTCATTAATACAGTTATGGGAAATATTGACTCACTTCTTGTGTCATCATATTAAGGTTCAAAAATAAAAAAGGATTTCAGTAGTAGTTCCCTTAGCTAAGAAAAAATAAAAAAAATTTTTTTAAGTCTTTGTTCCTAGATGGCTCTTGATTTTATTGGTTATGTCACCTTCAGGCTACTGGTTACTAAACCCTGTAAATGGCTTTCCCTCCCTTGGCTTTCTCAAGGCAGTGCACAGAGTGAATTCTAATACTGCTTTGAATGAAACTTGCCAGCAGAAACCCCACACTGGGACAGATTTCAGAAAAGTTTTCCAATGTATTGAGAAAACACATTGTTAATAACTTTCTTTTATCTGTAATTTTAAAAATTTTAAACTTAAATACAAAAAAATCAAGGAAAAAAGAAACCAACTTAAATACTAAAACTAAAATGATACAAAATAAGAAAAGAAAAAAAGCATTGCCATGTGCACAGCAGAACATAAGATTCAAAATATACAGCAATAAATTTCCATTTCAAGAAAGCCTATATAATAAATACTATGCATTGTGCTAAAAGCTGTCCATCTTTGCTTTGCTTCCTTGTAAGTTTTCTTTTGTTCTCTGCTGTGTACTTTTAACTTTGTTCTTTTTTTCCCTCTTCCTCCCCCCAAGGGGGCTACAATTAAGTATATATGTAAATGTATATGCATGTATATATTACATACACATGTGTGTGTAATATAGGTATACACATACACATGCACATATATGCATATGTACGCATGTAATGTGTATGTGCCCCCAAAGATATACGTGCATGCGTACATACATACATGCATAATGCAATGCACACATCCATACATCTATATACTTACACATATATGTTAATATTTTTGCAATTTTCTAGAAATAGGGGCCAAGTCAGAATAGACTTCAGTACCAGATGAATGCAAATATCACTTCCAGGCCAATAGCAGGAGATTATAACAGCAGAGCTGATTGGAACTAGATTATAAAGAGCCTTGAATGCCAAGCTGAGGCATTGGATTTTATCTCTTAAGCAATGGAGAGGCACTTGAAAGTTTCTCTTTTGGCTAAGAAGTGACTTCATCATCATTATGCATTAGGAATGACATCAATGTCTAAAATGGACTGGAGGAGACAAGAGGAAGGAACCAAAAACAGAAACAGGGAGACAATGAGGAAGCTTTAACAGTAGTCTAGGGAGAGGTAAATAAGTGCAGTTGATGGGAATGGTAAGAAAGGGATTGGTCCTAATTGGTCTTCCTGCCTCAAGTCTCTTATCCCTTTTCTACTTAGCTGACAAAGGGTTGTTCCTAAAGCACAGGTCTGACCTCATCATTCTTCTACTCAGCAAACTCCTGTAGCTCCCTGTTTCCTCTAGGGTTAAATACAAACTCCTCCAGTTGAGATTTAAAGTTCTTCCCAACCTGCATTTGCAGCTTATTATACAGTACTCCCCTTCAAACACTCTACAGTCCAGTCAAGCTGGCCCATTTCTATATCGGTATTGCACAAGCTGTCCCTTATTCCTAGAATGCATTGCCTCCTTAACTTTGCCTCTTAGGTTTTCTTCTAAGTTCAACACCTTCTATATGATGCTTTCCTCATCCTTTCAGCTGCTAGAGCTTGTGCCTTCCTCTTGCCAAATTACTTTTATTTATTTCATTTATACATATTTACACACAAATAGCTAGTATTTTAAATAGTACTTTAAGATTTGCAAAGCATTTGCCATGTATTATTCATTTGAACTTCACAATAACCCTGTGAAGTAGTTGCTATTAGTGTTCCCATTTTACAGATGAGAAAACTGAGACCCAGAGAGGTTAAGTGACTTGCCCAGAGTTCAACAGTGAGCATGTATCAATTGCTTACATCTATGTTATCTCATCTAATAGAATGCAGTCTCTTTAAGGGTAGGGACAACCTCATTTCTATTGCATTCCTAGAATGTAGAACAATCCCTCTCACCTAGTAGGTGCTTATTGATTTATTGGTGGATGAATGGGAGTCCCTCATTACTGGAGAGAATGATGACTTACCTCTGCATATATGCAT
>CM053598.1:49963428-49978391 GCA_028646575.1 Pseudocheirus occidentalis | reverse complement strand
ACACCCAGGGTGGCTACATACTTCTTCTCAAATTCACCAGTCAAGTGACGTTTTACAAAGGTGGTTTTTCCAGTACCTCCATCTCCAACTAATACGAGTTTGAACTGCACTTGGGGTTCTCCTTGGGCGGCCATCGCGATAGTTCTTCCAGAAGCGTCTCCCTCCTCTTTGACTTTTGATTGTAGGCAAGGATCTCCTACTGCTAAGGCACCTGGAATGAGAAATGTAACTCACCTATAAGCCAATAATTATGGCATCTAAGATTTGTGAGAAGCCTCAAAAGCCATCTAATTCAATTCCCTAGCCAGAGAAGGAGTTCAATTTGATTTCAAAAGCATATATTAAACAACCTCTACAACTAAACCCAGACACCATGCTAGGTGGTAAGGCTACAAAGACAAAAGAGAATAGTTCTTGTACTCAAGGAGATCACTATGAGGGGAAGGGATAGAATGATGTGTACACAGATGATTCAATAAAAAATAGAAACAGTGGAGGAAAACACAAACAGTTGGAGGGATAAGATAAATCCTCTTGTAGGTGGTGGTATCTAAGCCAATCCTTGAAGGGAATGATGACATGAGCAAGGGGGAAGGGTATCACAGATGTGGGAGTCCTTGCAATAACCTGGGGGTAATAAATGGAATGACACGTTATGGGAACATTCCTGACGGCAGCTTCTACTTTAACATCTTAATTTATAGGAATGCTGCAACCTAATAATGTCAGCCTTCCCATTTTGGGATACCTCTGTTACGAATGCTTTGCATACAGTGAGCTCCCTTCCAAAGCAAACAAACAAACAAACAAAAAGCCTTACTAAAATTCCCTACCATAGCTCTCATTCCTGCTCTCTATATTAGGGTTAAGATGAGCAGAACAAATTCAATCTCTCTTCCACACTACAACCCTTTAAAATGTCTGAGACAACCATTATGGCCCTTCTTTAATGCATGATGTGATATTTCAATAATGTTCACTAAGGTATGTTATGAGATTTCCTTTTATTTTCAATAAATGATTCTTTCATAGACTCTCCAGGCTAAAAATTCCCTATTCCTTTAGCCCATGCTTTTCTGGTATGGTCACTAGTTCCCTTATCAAATCATATTCTGATCTCATTACTCTAGATGTGTTCTAGCTTTCCAATTTCCTTCCTAAAATATAGTGCCCAGAACCAAGTAAAACACCCCATATTTCCTTTAGTCAGGGCAAAGAGCAGGTCTATAACTCATCATTTCTTTATAGGGCATGGTCTCAAAACTCCAAGAAAGAATGAAATAATAGTAGGGCACAATTCTCTTTGCAATTCCCTTAAGACCAAGGCCATATTTTTTGTTCTACTTTGGGAACCTTGGTATTTGTATTCTGCCCTTTTGCAGTATCTACTTATTCCCTAATTTGCTTAGTTAGCAGTAAATGCTTTGAAAAACTGAAGTTCACTGACTCTGGCTTGAAGTACATAGCTGACCAGGATGTTTCCTGGGCTTGGGACCTGGCTTCTGACTACTTAGAATGAAGTTACAGAAGAAAATCACCAGTAAGAAGTCTTTGGTAGTGACTACAAGGTGAACAAATTCAACTAAATTCATTGAACACGTAATGATAATGATTATTATGCTTCACAAGAACAACAATAGACACATCTGTAAGCCTTAAGCACTTTATATGCATCATGTCATTTGCTCCTGAAAACAATGTTGGAAATTGTGTGCTGTTATTGTCACCAATGAGAAAATGGAGGCTCCAGCAAATTAAGTTAGTGGCCTAGGGTTACACAGCTAGGAGGCATCAGAGGCAGGTTTTTTTTTTAATATAAATTTTTTATTTGTTTTCTTGTTTACATCATTCATTTCCATGAGATTTTTGAGTTACAAATTTTCTCCCCATCTTTCCCCTACCCCAACCCCAAAACAGCGATCTGAGGCAGGTTTTAAACTCAGGTCTTCCTGACTCCAAGCTCATCCCATACTGGATTCAGTATGCTTCACCATCTCTTTGTTAAGCACCTATTACGTGAAACAGTCTCTGGAAACCAGAGAAACAGAGATGAAAAAAAATGTGATTTTTGCCCTCAAGGAGCTTAAAATCTAGTAGGAATCCAAGAAAAAACTCTGAAGGCCTTGTAGTTGATTCTGGGGACCCTGCCTGGCTCGAGAAATCATGATGTCCAGAGCTAGGAGAGATTTTTAGTGGTCATCCAGACCAACCACCTTGTTTTATTGATAAGGTAACTGAGGTCCTGGGCATCTGGGTGGAACAGTAAATAGAGTGCCAGATCTACAGTCAGGAAGACCTGAATTCAAATGCAGCCTCAAACACTTAACTAGCTTGGGATCTTGGGGCAAGTCGCTTAACCCTGTCAGCCTCAGTTTTCTCATCTGTAAAATGAGCTGGAGAAGGAAAGGCAAACCATTCCAGTATCTTTGCAAGAAAACTCCAAATGGGGTCATAAAGATTCAGCCATGACTAAAAAATGAAGGAATAACAACAATAACTGAGGTCCAAAGAGATAAAGTAGCAGAAAGGTAATATATCATAAACTAACATTAAAGCCCAGGATCTCTGACTCCAAATCCAATATGTTTTCCATGTATTAGGTTACTTCTCAGTGGTTAACATTAAAGGATGAAAAAAGCTTATCAACTAGACATGTAGGGTCATTCACTAAGAGTCATAAGGGATGTTAAACATTGATTTACTTCCCATCTATAGCTTGGAGGGGTGGGGGAAAGAACAAGCAGACAAAAAATTATTTGACCAGAACCTGTCAATGAACAATGAATAACTATCTAACTCTAAGATCGGTGTCATACCCCCTAATAGTTCTAACAAGCTATACATCCATTACTTTCCTTAAAAGATTCCCCTGAACCCTCAGGAGGACTACACAAGAATGATGGTCAGGTGCCATTAGAACCAGACCAAGTACCCTTAAGAAGTTTATTCAAAACCCAAAGAAGGAGACACCAAAACTATTAGGCAAACATCTGCCAGCAAATGGGTACACCAGAAGGGGGACTAGGGAAATAAGGGAAATTTCTCAAAATGGAAATAAGGTATTTTTGGTATGGTATAAATACAGTGATTATTATTGCATAATACTGGTCATAACAAAAGACAGTATGACATAGGGGATAGAAAGTCAGCCCTAGAGTCATGAAGACTTGATTTCAGGTCCTGCCTCTGACTAAACTTTGGGAAAATCACTTCTCAGTGCCTTCAGGTGATTCTCCAGGAGTTGCAAAACAGGTTCTGATCTGTTTTGATAGAGGAGGTTTCCTCATTGGGAGTACCTTATGCCAACAGAATCACAGTTCTAGTTTGAAAGAAAAATTCAATTTGAGAATGAAACATTTATTAAGTGCCTACTTTATGCAAGGCACTATCATTGGAAAGACAAAACAGTCCCTACTTTTGAATTTACATTCTGTAGAAGCAATAGAGTTCCATAGATAACTCAATTAAAATGATATACAAAATAATTTGAAGAGGCTGACAGCACTGACAGCTTTTAAAGTAGAAGCAAGGATTTGGTAAAGGTACCTGAGCTGTTCTTTGTAGAGAACATGGATGTGGAGCAGAAACATAAGAAGGCAAATTGGGCTTCCAATGTCCCAGGGTCTTCTGAGGTCTTTTCCCAGGGCATCTATTTCCTTGTTTGTTTTGTATATTTTTTAAATTTTTTCCTTTTCAATTTATGGGATAAAACAGGCACATGAAACTGTAAATACACTATCTACAACTTGCTATTCCTTTCAAATATACAAAAAAATTATCGTGTAAATTTTTTTCCTTTTTTCTTCCCTTCACTCCCACCCCAAAGATGGCTACTATTAGGCATATACATATATATATGTATATGCCTAATATATACTACATATGGTCTATCACATATATTAGGCATATATGTGCCTAATATATGCCACATACATACATATATATGTATAGAGAGGTATATATACACATATGTGTTTATATGTATGTGTGTGTGTATAATATATGTAAAATTATTCCATACATATATTTTATTGGGTCTTTCTCTGGATATAGATAGCATCTTTATTCATATATCCTTTATAGTTCATTTGGGTATTCATAATAGACTTGTCCACTAAAAGTTGTTCTTAAAACAATGTTCTGTCATGTCTGACTCTGTGACGCCATTTAGGGTTTTCTTGGCAAAGTACTGAAGTAATTTGCCATTTCCTTCTCTAGCTCATTTTACATATGAGGAAACTGAGGCAAATAGAGTCAAGTAACTGGCTTAGGGTCACACAACTACTAAGTGTTGAGGCCAGATTTGAACTCACGAAGATGAGTCTTCCTGATTCCAGGCCCAGCACTCTAGCCACCATGCCACTTAGCTGTCCCTGTTTCCTACTGGTCTCTTATGGGTAGTATTCATTGGTCTTATAGTCATTGGTAGCCATGGGTCTCACTAAGTCACTACTAGGTGTCGCTGTATGTAGAGCTTCTTTTTGCTTCCAAATTTTGTATTCAGTGGGAGTTCTCCACAGAGGTTCTATACCTCTTCTAAATGAGGAAGAGGAGCCATCTTTCTGTTAAGAACAGAGGTCATAGGGGAAATCCATGCTTACATTCCTGTTAAATAGTTACTTTTCAGATGTCTCCAAATAATGGCCCCATACCCTGAAATCTCGTCAGTTTGATTGAGGACGTTCCTCAAATTAATCGGTGAATCCCCCAATACATCCTGCCCCTTAAAGTTATTTTTTGCTTAGCAGTCCCTTCTTCATACAGCTAGTATCAGCCTAAGGAAAATTCCTAAGGTATTTGAATATCACTCTCCTGCTCCAAAGTATTGAATGGTTCCCTCTTGTCTCTATCATAAAGTGACAAAATCCTTATCCTGGAATTTAAAGCCTTGGCTTTTTTATTTTATCCTAGAGGTAATAGTGACAAGGTAAGATTTGTACTTGGGGAATGTTCTAGGTACCATGACTTAGAAAAAATAGCAATAAACTGAAAGGGGAATGAGAAATACAACCATTGGGTTTAGCAATTAAGAGAACATTAGTAACTTTGGAGACAGAATTTTCAGGTGAATGGTGGAGCGATAAGTCAGATTACAAAAAAAAAAAACTTGTGAGACATGGAGAAATGGAGGGAATAAGTATAGATGACCAGTTGATTGTGAAAAGAAAAATAGCCATGAAACAATAGTTTTAAGAAGTGGCAGTGTCATCTGTTGAATTTTTGAGGACTTAAATAGTTGGTTTAAGGGAATTTATTAATAATTATACCTGAAATTTGATTGTACCTCATTAATTTTTACGATATATTTATGGCAATGATCCCATTTAGCAAAGTAGCCTAATGGAGAGAATGCAGAGCAGATGGAGCACTGGGCCTAGAGTCAGGAAGGCCTGAGTTCAAATCCAGCCTCAAACACTTATTAGCTATATGATATTCGGCAAGTCACTTAACCTCTGCTTGCCTCAGTTTCCTCAACTGTAAAATGAAGATTATAATAGCATCTGCCTCCTTTCTGTTGGTTATTGCTTCGTTCTGTATATAGTTTGTGTGTGTGTGTGTGTGTGTGTGTGTATACATTTATTTGTATGTTGTCTTCCCCATTAGACTGTGAGTTCCTTGAGGGAAGACACTCTTTACCCTTCTTTGTCTCCAGTGTTTAGCACAGTGCTTGGCTCATAGTAAGCACTTAATAAATGCTTACTGACTGATTAACTGATGGGATGAAAAGAGGCATCATTGTCCTACCACAGAGGCAAAGAATAATAGAAAAGGAAAAGTGGAACTGGTGAAGAAGAGTATACATATGCTTTCTCTTGCTCTTCTCAGTGTTATTTTGTGAAGACCCATTGCTCCATGAAGTATAATATGGTGTACTAGACAGAGCCAAAGGACCTAGATTCAAGACCTGGTTCCACCACATAATAACTATGTGAAGTTGAATAACTCACTTAATCTTTCTGCATCTCAGTCTTTTCATCCATCAAGTGGGGATAATAATAACCTACACATATCTTATGGTGATATTCTGAGGATCAAATGAATGCTTTCAAGTTCTACATAAATGCAAGCTATTATCATCATGCATAACCTCTCCCAGCCTGAGGCCTGAGAAGACAGGAATGGTCTATTTATTTGAAGCTGGCATTTAAAAGCAGATAAATCAAGAATGGAAGGGAGAGAACTTTTTAATTAGCTAATTAACTGATCTGTTCAGATTTCAAAATTAGTTTTAACAGCAGCACCCACAAAGGAACAAGCCCTTGAAATGTGTTTTTTATCTAAATTAGAAATGTATCAATTAATTTATGAGGTGGGGCAGAAATTGGTTTTTGACATACATAGCAATAGCACAGGAAAAGAAAAAGAAGAGGTGATATATTTTCCCTTGCAATTAGGTGAGAAATAGCATGTTTTATTCTTATGTGACTCCTCTCTTTCCTTTGGGAGAAGAAGTAAGAGAAATGTTATTCTTTAGTGGGAAGAAAGAGCCTGAAGGACTGGCACTGGACTCACATTTGGGCTCATTAACTAAAGGAAGGTCTGTTCAGCCTGCAGCAGGTATCAGGGGTTAGGTGATGCCCACTCATTTGATAGAAACAACCATTATCCAGATCCTTAGGGATTGCTAATTGGTTATATCAGAGGCAAGTCATTAGCCAGGCTGCCTAGGAAATGGTGCTTGCAAGGTTTTCAAAATTTTTATAGTCTTTTTTTGAAAAATGAATAAATATAAAAAATGCAAAGCAAAACCAAAATGCCTCATTGAGTTGGTCCAGCTAAACAGAGCACAGCACTGGTGTGTGTTGAATATTACTTCTTATTTATCACTTTAGTGCTCATCAGTGGCTCAGAAACAAACCAGTATCTACTTGATGACCTCGAAGAATACTTTGAACTCAAATCTTATGATGCTTTGAGTCTACAGACTAGCTTGGGATCAACTCTGAATAGTAGCATTTCTCATGGCTCATGTGATCAGTTCCTGCTTTGCCTCTAAATCCCTTTATTCCCACACATAGTCAAAGACCTTGGAGAAGGAAATGACAAACCATTCCAGTATCTTTGTCAAGAAAACCCCACATGGGGTCACAAACAATTGGAAACAGCAACAACAAATAAAAAACAAAAGACCTGCATAAGGATATTATGGTACATGGAAGAAGAAGAAGAAAGATTCCTCTGGTCCTGAGAGCATGGCAATGCTAAGAAGAAAACATAGATTCATGATATTGAATAAAGGCATCTGACTCTGGGATTCCACAGTGGAATATTATATGACAAAAAAGAATGAGGCAATATGTCAGAGTCAGAAGGAACTTCAAAGACTCTTTGAACCAATGAAGAATAAAGTGAAGGGCAAGTATTGGATAGACCACCAAGCCTGGTGTCAGGAAGACCTAAGTTTAAATCCTGCCTCAAACACTCATCAGCTGTGTGACCCTGGGCAAGTCACTTAACCCTGTTCTCCTCAGTTCCTCAGCTGTAAAATGAGCTGGAAAAAGAAATAGCAAACCGCTTCAGTGTTTTTGTCAAGAAAACCTCAAATGGGGTCACAAAGAGTCAAGCATGAGTGAAATGACCGAACAACAAAGAGCCAAGTGAGCAGAGATAGGAGAATAATTTATAAAATGGCAACACTTTAGAGAAAAAACTTTGAAAGACTTCCGAACTCTGATCAACACAGTAATAAATCATAATGTGTTCAAAAGATTGAAGATGAAACTTGCCACTCACCTCCTGCCAAAGAGGTGATGAACTTAAAATGCAGGAAGAGAGATATATTTTCAGATGTGACCAATGTGAGAATTTGTTTTCCTGAACTATGTAGATATATACGGAGAGTTATTTTTTTAAACTTGCTCAATGATAGAAAGTTGTGAGAATACATTAATTTAAAAAATATTTTTAACTTAAAAATACAATACAAATACAAATAATAGACCCTTAAAAAGAGAAGAAAAAAAGATCATTTAGATGAAACTCATTTCAATAAGAATTATATGAAGGATCTGATATGTAGTCATTCAGTTTTTGTTTGAAAACCAAAGAGAGCTAGTGAGCCTGTTCCATTTGGAGTTCATTCTAATTGATAGGAAGGTTTTTCTTTAGATAAAGCTAAAAACAGCTTCCTGGCATCATCCAACGATTACTCATGATTTTGCCCTATAGGGCCAAGAAAAACAAGCCTATTCTCTGGCACGTGACAGTTCTTCAAACGCTTGAAGACAGCTATCACAGCACCCTCTCTATCTTCTCATCCCTAGGCTAAATATTCCCAGATATTTCAACTGATACTCGGGATCTTAAGGTCCTTTAATATTATGGTAACATTTGAATTGTCTTGGGAAGATTCTGGAGATTGCCTGGCAGGATAAGATACCAGACACTGAGTTCCTTTCTTGAACTAAATTACAACACATTCAAACTACTACAGAGGGCTGTAACTATGATGAATCTGACACATTATTCAAAAATCACACATATACTTCCCTAAAAGACTATTTTATGGAGAACTCACACAGAGCAAGTATGCACATGGTGAATAGCAATAAAAGGTTTCTCAAGGTTTCTCTTAAGAACTTTGGAATTAATTATGTGACATGGGAGACACTGGCATGGGACCACCCAACATGGCATGCCTACATCAGAGAGGGTACTGTGCTCTATGAGCAAAGCAGAATTGAAATAGCTCAAGGGAAATACAGGATATGCACATTTAGAGAATCCCCTCCAAATGTTCACATGGACTATTTGTGCTCGACCTGAGGTAGA
The DNA here is from genome assembly GCA_028646575.1 of Pseudocheirus occidentalis. Classification (NCBI taxonomy): domain Eukaryota; kingdom Metazoa; phylum Chordata; class Mammalia; order Diprotodontia; family Pseudocheiridae; genus Pseudocheirus; species Pseudocheirus occidentalis. The sequence goes on along the minus strand of CM053598.1, from coordinate 49,969,619 downwards.
GTATTCTAAGCTTATATTGGTCTGATCAGCCACAGTCAGACACATTGCAAGTTGCCTCTGACAGAGTGATGTTGTTTTGGTCCTTGAGAATGGAAAACAACAACCAATCAGCCATATTTGCTACTCTCTCCAGTTTCATTATGCTTCCTATCATGTGGTACCCAAACCTTAACATAATTCTTCATGTGTGGTTTGACCAAGGAAGAGTTGAGTGAAATTATCACCTCTCTAATCCTGTGTATTATCAATCAACACATCATGGCATATTATGTTTCTCTTAATGCAGCCAAAGCATTAAGCAGCTTTCTTCGCTGCCATGTCTTGCTGTTAATTCACATTGAGCATGATATCAACTAAAATCCCAAGATATATTTTTTTCCATGGTAGCTATGTCTTCCCAGTCAAGGGTTTGTGAAATTGATTTTTTTTATACCAAAGTGCAAGATCTTACATTTGCCCCTATTAAATTTCATGCTATTAGGTTCAGACCAATGTTCTAATCTGTAGAGGACTTTTTAAATAGTAGCTTTATTATCTAATAAGTTAGCTATCGCCTCTAACTTTTTGTCATTTATAAATTTGACAAGCATGACATTAATGTCTTTAATCAAGTCATTAGTAGGAGGAAGACAAGATCCTTGGGGTGCTCCAAAGATAATCTTATTCCAAGGAGACATTCACTCATTAAAAACTACCCATTAGATTCAGCTATTTAACCATTTCTGAATCCACCAAAACGCTACTATTGTCTAGTATGATTTGTGACCGCTTTGTACTTAACATTAGCATGAAACCTGTCAAATGCTTTGTCAAAGTTTAGGCAAACTGTAGCTATAGCATTCCTCCAATCTGCCAGTCTAGTGAGCTTGACCAAAAGGGGACTGAGGTTCATTTGCCATGTCTTCTTGATGAAGCCATATTGGCTCTGTAGGATCATTGTTTCCTTTTTAAAAATTTTAGTAACCTTATCTTAGAGAATGTCAAGTCCGATGTTACTTGTACAAGAATCTTTTCTACTATGTCCCTGATGACTGCTCATAGCACTTCTTGGTGACTTCCCACAATGGGGAATCTGCTAACTCCCAAGGCCATTTTATTTTTATACAGCTTCAATTGCTGGAACACACCGTTGGACTTGAACTCACCTAGAAGCATCTAGGTGGCACAGAAGATAGAACCTTGGGCCCAGAATAAGCATGATCCAAGTTCAAATCTAGCTTCAAATACAAGTTATGTGACATTGGGCAAGTCACTTATCTGCTGTCTGCCTCAGTTTTCTCAACCAAAAATTGGGAGTAATAACAGCACCAATCTCACAGGGCTATTGCATGGATCAAAAGTGATAATGTTTGTAAAGTAATTCACACAGTGCCTGGCATGTAGTAGAAGCTTAATAAATGCTTGTTCCCTTCTTTTCCCCCTCTTCCAACCGTCTTGGTTATAGTTCCCGATTATCAACAATAATGTTAACAGAATCTTTCTGACCAGGGCTAATTGACTTTCAAAAATGAGTATTTCCATTAGAGATAATGACAACAATGAGACCATATATTAAAATTTTTGGAATGCAGCCAAAGCATTATTTAGGGGAAAATTTATATCTCTAAGTACTTTCATCAGCAAAAGAGAGAAAGAGCAGTTCATTGAAGTGGGCACACAATTAAAACAAATGAAAAATAAAAAATAAAAAATCCCCAATTAAAGAACAAACTAGAAATCCTAAAAATCAGAGAAAAGATTAGTAATACTGAAGGCAAAAAAGACATTGAATTAATACATAAAACTAGGAACTGGCTTTGGTTTTTGTTTTTGGAGAAAAACAGCAAAATAGGCAAACTTAGCTAATGATTAAAAAAAGAAACAAAACCCAAATTATCTACTTAAAAATTTAAAAGGTTATTTCCCCATCAATCAGGAAGAAATAAATTATTAGGAATTATTTTATCCAACAGTATGTCAGTGATACTGACAATCTAAACAAAATGAATGTTTACAAAAATATAAAATGCCCATATTAACATAACAAGTAGTAGAGGTCTTAAATAACTCAATATATAGCAAAATAAATTGAACAATCCATAAATGAACTCTTCACACCACCACCACTACCCAAACAAAAACAACACCAAGACCAGATGGATTTACAAGTTAATTCCTTCTAATGTTTAAGTGACAATGAATTCCAACACTACACAAACCTTTTGGGGAAAAAATTTATAAAGGTCCTCAGGGTCTATAAAATCCTTTCTTTGATAAAAGTACGGTCACAATCTCAATCAGGTCAACCAAGTAAACCAAGGGGGACCAAGTAAATATAGGGGAAAAATCAACTGTAGACCAATATCACTAAAACATATTGATAGAAAACATTTTCAATGTTAGCAAGTGGATTATAGCAGCATATCATAAAGATCATACACTATTATCAAGCTTAATTTATACCACAAATGCAGGAATAATTCAATATTAGGAAAACTATAAAAAGTAATTGACCATATTAATGATAAGAGCAACATGAAAATCATGTTTTTTATTAATAGATACAGAAAAGTCTCTTGACAAGATGCATCTGTTACTATTTTTTAAAATACTAGAAAGTGAAGGAATGAATGGAGTTTTTCTAATATGAGTAATATCTATATAAAAAAACAAGATTGAACTTTATCTGCAATGGGGATAAACTAAAGGCCTTTCCAATAAGATCAGGGGTAAATCAAGGATTTCCATTTTCACCATTACTATTCAGCAAAGTGCTAAATAAGATAATTGTTGCAGTAAGACTAAAGAATTTGAAGCCATAAGCATAGACAAAAGGGAAACAAAGTTACTGCTTTTTTTTAACAGATGATAGAGATACCCCACTACAACAGGGAGCCAACTAAAAAACTAATTGAAATAACGACCAACTTCAGCTAAGTTACAGAATAGAAAATAAACCCATGTAGCATTTCTTTATATTACCAGCAAACTCCAGTAGGAAAAGATAGAAAGAGAAATTATATTTGAATTAACTACAGAAAGTACAAAATAATTGAATCTCTACCTGCCAAAACAGTCTTTCAAAGTTGTTTATTTTTAAAATATTACTATTATTATATAAATTATTGTCCTGATTCTGCTCATTTTACTCTGCATTAGTTCATCCAAGTCTTCTCAGGTTCCTCTAAAACTATACCCTTCATCTTTTCTTATAATACAATATGCAAATATAGCACAAAACATAGACGATAGATTCAGAGTGAGATACAATATTTTTTGGAAGTGATCAATTCAGGAATTTGTTTTGTTTGACTATGCTTGTATTAGGGAAATTGCTTTTCTTGCTTTCTCAATGGGGAAAGGGAAAAGTGGGAGAAGATAATATAGATCTTTCTGAAAGCTAAATTTAATTTTAAAAAATCAAAAATGATGTTTCTACTTTTTCTTCATTAACTATTATCTCATTCACAAAAAATTCAGATTCTCTATTTAGCCTTCTTTTTGCCTTTAAAGGACTAAAAATATCCTTTTATTTTTCCTTGGTATCCATGAACAACTTTGACTCATTTTGAGCTTTAATGTTGTTCACTATAGTTTTATTTGAGCTTTCCATTCTTTTGTAGGCGCCCTTGTATTATTCTTCAATCTTTTGTAGTCTGGCTTCCAGCCCCATCACTCAACTGAAAGTGCTCTTTCCAGAGTTACCGATAATCTCTTAAATGTCAGCCCTAATGGTGTTTTCTCACTGTCAACCACCTCCTACTCCTGAATATTCTCTCTGGGTTTTTGTGACACTTTCATCTTCTGGTTCTTCCTACCTGTAAGAGCGCTTTCTCAGTCTCCTTTGCTAGTTCCTCATCCACATCATGTGTCCTCAGTGTGAACTCTAAAACTCTATCCTATGTCCTTTTCTTTACTTCCACATTCTCTCTCAATAGCCTCATCAGCTCCTGTGGGTTTAACCATCATCTCTATTCAGATGAGTCACAAATGTATGTGTATGTTTGCACACAGATATATCCATTTATGGCAAAATGAATACATATTTGTGAATATGTATGTTTTATGGCCTCACTCGTTCCCTGGACCTTCAGTCACAGATTACAGATTGCATATTGGACATTTATAAATCAAATGTCACAGAAGTCAGTACAGAAGCATTTCATAGGCACCTACTATGTATCAGGCCCTGTATTAAGGACTGGGGATACAAAGAAAGGCAAAAGACAGTCTCTGCCTTCAAGAAGTTCACAGTGAAATGAGGGAGATATAAAGCAAATAAATAGGAATAAACAAGCTATATGTAGGCTCTATGGGAAATAATAGAAAAAAGGCATGAGAATTAAGAGGGACTGGGAAAGATTTCCTGTAGAAGGTGGGATTTTAGCTAAGACATAAAGGAATCCAAGGAAGCTAGGAAGTAGAGTTGATAAGAGAAAGCATTCCAGATATGGGGGGCAAACCAGAGAAAGTGCCTAGATCTGAAAAACAGAGTATCTTGTTTGGGGAATGGCTAGGAGGTCCGTGTCTCTGGATCAAAGGGGACATTAGGGTGGAGTGAGTGTGGATGGGGCAGAGCATAAGGAAATATCTTACACATAGCATGTCCAAAATTGAAATCACTATTTTTTCTCCCAAATCACCCTCTCTTTCAAGCTTTTCTATTTCTGTCAAAGGTCAAGCCACCCTTTCAATCTTCCTGGCATTGTTCTAGACTCCTCAGTCCCATCCCACATATCCTATCAGTTGCTACATATTGCTGTTTCTACCTTCACAACAGTTCTGACTTTTTATTTCTTCTTTCTTTCTTTCTTTCTTTCTTTCTTTCTTTCTTTCTTTCTTTCTTTCTCTTTATCTCTGTCTCTGTCTCTGTCTCTGTCTCTGTCTCTCTGTCTCTCTCTCTCTCTCTCTCTCTCTCTCTCTCTCTCTCTCTCTCTCTCTTTCTTTCTTTCTTTTTTGCTTTTTTGGAAGGCCAGTCAATTAGGATTAAGTTATTTGCCCAAGGTCACATGCCTAGTAACTGTTAAGTGTCTGAAGCCAGATTTGGACTCAGGTCCTCCTGACTCCAGGGCTAGTGCTATTTTCACTGCACCACCCTAGCTATCCCACACATGACTTCTTTCTACTCACAAAGCTACCTTCTTAGTTCAGGCCCTCATCACTTCTTGTCTGGATTATTATAAAAAACCTCCTAATTGTTCTCTCTGATTCAGCTCTCTCTTCACTCCTACCTATTCAACACACTGCTGCCAACTTTTTTTTTTTGTAAGTTCAGATCTGATCATGTGAGTCAACTGAGTCAATTCCAGTAGCTCCTTCTTTCCTCCAGAGTAAAATATAAACTTCCCTATTTAGTTTTTTCAACTAAATTTTATGTTTATTTTTAGTTTACATCATTCATTTCCACAAGATTTTGAGTTACAAATTTTCTCCCTGTCTTTCTGCTATCCACCACCCTAAAATAACAATCCCACTATATACCCCCTCCCTCAATCTGCTCGCTCCTATGTCCTCTCCCATTCCTCCTCCCACTTTCTGGTAGGGCAAGATGTATTTCCATACCCCATTTCCCATATATCTTATTTCCCAACTGCATGTAAAAAGCAACCACAACAATAATAATAATAATTTTTTTAAAAACATATGATTTTACAACTTTGAATTCCAGACTCTTTCCCTTCCTCCTTTGTCACCTACCCTTACTGGAAAGATAAGCAATTTAATATAGGTTATGCACATGTAATTATGCAAAACATTTCCGTAGTGGATATATTGTGAAAGACAGACTATATTTCCCTCCATCCTATCCTGTCCCCCCACTTGTTCTATTCTCTACTTTGACCCTGTCCCTTCCAAAAATACATGCTTCTAACTACTCTCCCCCCCACCCTGCCCTTCCCTCCATCCTCTCCCTTCTGATCCCCCTTCCCCTCTACTCTCCTGTACCTCTCAAGATACCCAATTTAGTGTGTATGTCATTCCCTCCCTAAGCCAAATTCAATGAGAGTAAGGTTGTCACATTCACTTTTGCCTTCCTGTTTTTCCCCTCCATTGTAACAGTTATCCCTTTCCTCTTCTATATGAAATAATTTACTCCATTCTGTCTCCCCCATCACCTCTTATTATACTCCTCTGTCACCTCTCAATTTTGCCATTTAAATATCATTCCTTCCTATTCAATTGATCCTGTGCCCTCTGTCTGTGTATCCTGT
>CM053598.1:49927849-49963328 GCA_028646575.1 Pseudocheirus occidentalis | reverse complement strand
TTATTGTTTTTCCATGTTGGCATATAAATAGTTCAACTTTGATAAGTTCCTTATCATTTCTTTTCCATGTTTACCTTCTCATGTTTTTCTTGCTTCTTGTATTTGAATGTCAGATTTTCTATTCAACTCTGGTTTTTTCATCAAGACAGCTTGAAAGTCCTATATTTCATTGAATGATCATATTTTCCCCTGAAACATTATACTCAGTTTTGCCTGGTAGGTGATTCTTGGTTTTAATGCTAGCTCCTTTGATCTCTGGAACATCATATTCCAAGCCCTTCAGTTCCTCAATGTAGAAGCTTCCATATCCTTATTGTGTTACCAGAATATTCTAATTGTTTCTTTTTGACTGCTTTTAATATTTTCTTTTTGATCTGGGAACTCTGGAACCTGTTTATAATATTCCTAGGAGTTTTCTTTTGGGGATCTTTTTCAAGAGGTGATCAGTGAATTCTTTCAATTTCTATTTTGCCCTCTGGTTCTAAAATATCAGGGCAATTTTCCTTGAGAATTTCTTGAAGGGTGATTCCTAGGTTCTTTTTTTGATCATAGCCCAATAATTTTCAAATTATCTCTCCTGGATCTATTTTCCAGATTAGTGGTTTTTCCAATGAGATATTTCACATTGCCTTCTATTTTTCCATTTGTTTGGATCTGTTCAATAGTATCTCGATTTCTCATAAAGTCATTAGCTTCTATTTGCTCCAATCTAATTCTGAAGGAATTATTCTCTTTAGTAAGCTTTTGAGATTATTTTTCCATTTGGCAAATTTGGCTTTTTAAGGCATTCTTCTCCTCATTGGCTTTTTGGACCTCCTTTGCCATTTGAGTTAATCTATTTTTAAGGTGTCATTTTCTTCAGTTAGGTTGTTGACTCTCTCTTTTTTTTTTATTCCATTGTTTTATTTTGAAGAAGGAAAAAGGACAAGCCACAACTTGCCTACTGAAAAGGCTTTTGGCATAGGGCAGGAAGGCAGGCGGGTGGGTGATAAAGCCTTCTAAGGGAGACAAGAGGCCTCTGAGAAAGTCTCCAGTCAACCACATCTCAAAACAAAATATCTAAAAAGAAATCTCCAGTAAAAATCACATTGAAGCAACCAAGGTGTGCTGTGTGGACAGGGACGATTAGAAGGCCTGGGATTTCACACTCAGGGGTTCCCTCAAAATCAAGGAGGCACCAAACCACAGAGCTACCTTCTAAATATTCACGGGTACTTCTGTGTTTTTCTAAATGTCTCATGGGTAATGCTCAGTCTGGTAAGTCTTGTTCCATAATAATCTATAATGTAACTGGTGCCGTCAGAAGGACCAGCAATCTGCATTGAAATGAGAATGAAGTCAATCAGACTGCCAATTCCACAAAATCCTATGGTGCAAAACTTTAACAAACCTAAAGCAGGGTATCCCAGGTAAAACCTGTCTGCTCCTAACCAGCCAAGGAACAGGGAGAGAGCAACTGCTACCCGGTAGGAATAGCCATTTATGTTACGGCAAGGTATGGCCTTGAAAAAACCAACTTCATTTCCAGTAAAATGGGTTTCATTGCCGCTAAAATCCTTACAAGTTATGTTGGGTGCTGGGTAACATGATGCATGAGCTGTGTAATTTGTACAGTTAACAGGTTCTTGAGTGGCCTCATTTATTTCAGGATCTTTACAAAAATATTGTCCCACTCTCAGGTCCTCGCACTTGACCGTCTCGTCGCCCCCCCTCGCAGCGGCGGCCACTGCCCCCCACGGCCCTGTGCTCACAGTCACGGACACAAGCCACAGGACGCCCAGCAGCCTGGGGGCGGTGCGGCCTCTGGGGGACCACGATGGTGCTGCCGCCACCCCTTGACTCTCTTTTTCATAATTTTCTTGCATCATTCTCATTTCTCTTCCCAATTTTTCCTCCATTTCTCCTACTTGAGCTCTTCCATGGCCTATAACCAGTTTGCATTTTTCTTGGAAACTTTTGGTGCAGAAGTTCTGACTGTTGTCTTCCTCCCGTTCCATTCTTTGATCCTTTTTGTCCCCCCAAAAGGAATCTAAAGTTGGATTGCTGTGTTTGCTTTGCTTCCTTTGCTTGTTCATGTTGCCATTCAATTACTTGACTTTTGAGCTCTTTATCACAGGAGAACTCTGCTTCCAGAGAGGAGAGCTTTGTCCCAACCCACTGGGGTTATTGCAGCTGCCAGAGCTATTAAGATGGTGCTGTCACTGCAGCCCCCACAACCACTGAAGACCATGATCCAGATCCAGGCAAGTTAAAGCAAGAGCAGTTTCCCTCTGAATGTTCTCTTGGCCCCTCCTATGATCTGTAGGCCAGGAGCTCTGAAGAAGCCATGTGGAGGTTGCTGCATGGCTGCCACACCTTTGCCACTTCTAGCTCTAAGGGCAGGGGCTAGACCTGCTCCTCCTTCTCCCCCAGTTCCAAGAGAGTTCTACACTCATCTCTCACTTTTTCTTTGGCATTTATGGCTTGATCACTTTGGAAACCACCACTTCTGCTGTTGATGTACTCTCCTGACATCCGCTGCAGCTTCTGGTTGGGGCTACCCTGAGGATAAAACCACAGGCTCACATGGGGCTGGGCTCAACTCCCAGCATGCTGAGATGGACCCTTCCTGTTGGCCTGCTGGGCTGCCTTCAGTGGAAGATTTGTTTTTCTCTGTCACTTTGTGGGTCCTATAGCTCTAAAATTTGTTTAAGGTCATATTTTATAGGTATTTGAGTTGGTTATGGGGAGAGCCATGGAGTTTTTCCCTATTTAGCTTTTAAAGCCTTACATAACCTGGCCCTAAATTATCTTGTAGTCTCATTGTACCTTATTCTTCTTCCTTCATTCTCCCATCCAGAAAACCTGGCCTTCTCTGTGTTCCCCACATGTGACACTCCATTTCTCACCTTCATGCATTTAGACTGGCCATTCTCTATACCTGGGCTGCACTTCCTCCCTATTTACACCTCATTTTAAGATGCAGCTTGAGCATCACCTTCTCCTAGATGATCTCCCAAACATCCAAGTGCAAGAGCGCTCCCTCCCAAACCACCTCCTATGGAACTGCTTTACATATATTTGTATTTATTGGTTTTTTATTATTAGGATATTGATATTTATGTGTATTTGTTTCTCCCATTAGACTATAAGCTCCTTGTGAATATGGATTGTTTTGTTCTTTGTTCTTGTTTCTCCAGTGCTTACCTCAGTGCCTGGTACATATTATGTGCTTAATAAACACTTGGTGAGGGCATGATCAGTGACTGGGTCTTGCTCCAGTCTTTTCTACATAGCTTTAATAACATCTCAATTGGTCCATAAGTTTCTGTTGGAATCGTGTGTGTGTGTGTGTGTGTGTGTGTGTGTGTGTGTGTGTGTGTTTATCAAGATGGGAAGGATTGAGTGCTTTATTCTTCTCTTGGGCTGAGATCTTCAGTAGGAAACTCTTAGTTTACTCTCAAAAACTCGATAATGCGTATCAGATTATCAATGGCTTCCTCCCTCTCTAGTATGAATTCTAAGAATAATACAGTCATGGAAAATAGTAACAATTACAATTAGAAATGTTATAAATTTTCTCTTAAAATGGATGATCAATTAGTGCCCACAACAAAAGAACATAGGCAGGGGGTTAAAACAGCTGACACGGGAAAAATACATAGATCCACAAATTTTGGAATATTATTTTTTTGCTAAGGAATTATCAAAAACTCAAATAAGGGCCTTGATTGTTGGTTTACTCTTTTAGTGAACGTAGATTTAAATACTATAGGCTTCCAGTACATGATGGGGAGGATTAGAGGTGTTCAAATGTGAAGACAATCTCTAAGACAAAATATAATGATCAGTATCTAGCTATCCACCTCTTCCTAGCCTAGGAAAGCCTTTTGCTTTGTGGCTGACCTATTAGCATATAACAGAAGAGCACTGGATTTCAATCCAGAAGACCTCAATTCTAGTCCTATCACTATGTGTCCTTTAGAGAAAAAACTTTTTCATTTTTCTGGGCCTCAGCTTCCTCATCTTTATAAAAGAATGAGAGTCACCTGGATTCCTCATTAAATTAATAAGTTAAATAGAAGCATACACCAGGTGTGAACAAGGGCCAGGCAACTCTATTGAATGAATCACTAAAAGGCATAAACTAGGTGTGAACTAATCCATCAAAGAAGTGAAATACTACAATCAATGGATGAAAGCAAATCATTCTACATAGGAAATATCTTGATTGAGAAAGATAAGTTAGGTTCTGTGGTACTGGGATAAAAACAGCAAGCCAATTGGAAATTTTGAAATCCAAATAGTAAGGCCAGCAACATGGAGAAGTTCCAGCTAAGAGAGAACCTCTTTGGGGAGAGAGAAGGGGAAGGGGGAGAAAGTTCTGTTTCTTCCCTCCCTGAATCTAACCAGAAGGACCCTGGGAATTTTTAATTCTCACAAGAGTTGGGCTTTTCATCTCTATTGATAGCAGGACCCCAGGAATAGTAGTCGTCTGAAGACCAAAAAAAAGATACCTTGAGGAAAGGTAGATTCAGGGTTCTACAAGGAGTTGAGCAAAAAGCTATACCGAGGTACGTCATAAAGACTTGGAGCAACTAAAAGCTATTTGCCATCTAAACTTGAGCCCATTTTCTCCTGGACTCTGCATGGATTTGTGGAAGTGTGTCCCAGATTTCTGAAGAAATGTTTTACACTTGTTATCTATGCAGTTAGGTGGTACAGTAGATAGATCACCAGACCTGGAATCAGGAAGATCTGAGTTCAAATGTGACCTCAGACATTTATTAGCTGTGTGACTCTGGGCAAGTCATTTGACCCTGTTTGCCTCAGTTTCCTTATCTGTAAAATAAGATAGAGAAGAAAACGGAAAACCACTTTAGTATCTTTGCCAATAAGACCTCAAATGGGTTCATGAAGAGTTGGACATGACTGAAAAAGAACTGAACAACAACGACTCTAAGAAAATCACTTAGAGTCTCAAAGCCTGTTTTCTCATCTACAAGGAATTAAATCATAATATTTCCACTGCCCACCTCACAGGGTGGTTGTGGGGAAAATACTTTATGAGTTTTAAAGTGCTATATAAATGTTCATTGGTATTATTGTCACTATGAGCCAAAAATGAACTCCATGAGGGATTTCTTTTTTCGTGACCTTAAAGGGACCTAGGAAGTCAAATGCCACCCTCTTAAATGAAGCAGAGAGAGGCTAGGTTCCTAGATTTGGTATCTTTTTGCCTCTTCTTTCAAAAATCAACTGACAGAAGCTTAGAATTGGACTTCCTATTTCTGGGACTAGCCCCAGAATTTCATCATCTGGAGCCCAATGATAACAGGATGCCTCATGCTCAATCCTGATCCCTGGCCTGCAGACACAACTGTCTGGATGCTCTTCTATCCCTGACCCTGCCAAAGCCCTGTAAGATTCAGATTCCCAGAGTAACCAGTGTGAAAATATCAACTCTGAGCAAGAGAACAGTCTGTCCAAAGCCAGATATTCAGCCAGTGACTCACAGACATTTCCTAGAAGACTTTGTGATCTTATGGGCAAGGAACTGCAGCTTTCTCGCTTCCACTTAGAGGCTGACCATCCCCTATGCTAAATTCTACATTTTCCTTCCACACACATATATATTTCTCTTCCTCTCTTCTTTTTCAAATTTTCTTTATTCCTGCATCCACTACCCTTCTTTAGCATTGGTTTCACACCTACAATCCATGATTTTTATGTTATGCTTAAGTTACATATATTTAGGAAGCTGGAGGTCATTATTGCAAGATTCAGTTAACAAATTCTGATTTCATTTTCTTCATCTGTAAAATAAAGACCTACTTCATTGGGTTGTTGTGAGGAAAAAGCTTTGTAATTTCGTCAAGGCTAGACACAAAGTCTTTGATAAATTCTTTTTGCAAGGGTACCTCTCCATCTTCAGCATTGCTTGACCACTCTCAGCTGTACACACAGCAATTGAAACAATAGATTGGCTCTTCCACTGGCCCAGGGCTTCTAAGACTTTCATGAGAAGGGAAGAATTCCTAATGACAATCTTAGACCTAGCAGGGAAATCTTAGATGCTAGAAGTAAGTCCCTCTGAGAATATAATCTGAGTACCTTCTACCAGAACTGCCCCTCCCTGTCAAGTTGTTGGCTCAGCAGCCCATAATGATGTAGTCCCTACTGTCTAATCTAAGCAATCCCCTGCCTCACAGGGGCTGTGGTTGCACAGTTGCCATCATTAATGGCCCCACACATTAATGACACATGGAGGAAAGTGGATGCAAAGGTCTAATTGAGCTGATCTCTCATCATAGGTCATTTAACAAAGTTAATAACACAGAAAACATCCATTAATATTTTAATTAAGTAGCCAGGAACACTGAGCCCACACAGTGGAGGAGAAATCTTTGTACCAGAGAACCGGCCTTACCTCCCTACTACCCTACCATCTAAGCATTGGAAGGAGACAATTTTTATGCTTAAATGAGCATGGAAATAATGCATTCTTTACCACATCACCTTGATCTAGAACCTTAAAAGCATGTGTCAGCTCACTGAGAAAAAGTTCATGTCCTTTACTCTTCTGGGGTAAGAAGAAACTGCATAGAGCCCATCTTCAGTGCCTAACAACTTACAATTACATCTTTGAAATATTGCATTACCAATTCAGAATTACACACTACTTGTTTTAAAAGTATAGCACCATATGTGTGGAATATGACCTTTTTAATCATAATGATATATCGGTGTATTTTACAAAGCACTTTCCAATCCATTAACTCTTTTCTTTCTTTCTTTAAAAAATCACCGTCATTCCCTAATGGCTCTCCTCCCTTTCTACCCTCACCTTAGAAACTGCCCTTGTAACAAATTAAGCATTTCCCAAAGTGTCTGATTCCTTCTACCTTTTCAGTCTCCAGCACCTCTTCGATGAGAGGCAGGAGTCTGTTTTCCCCATCAGTCCTCTCAAATTACCATAGCTCATTGCATGATAATTAGAGTTCTGAAGTTTTTCAGTATTAGTTTACTTTTTATTATTGTCACAGCTATTAACACTTCAGATCTTAATGTTGATCTTGGGATGCAGGCCAAATTATCCCCATTTTATAATTGTAGAAACTAAGGTCCACAGATGACAACAGAGGCCTGAAGTCACACATTTAAGTGGCAGAGGTGAGACTAGCCCTCAGATCTTATGTGGAATTCTTCCCATAGTAGAGCCCATATCTCAAAGCCTACATTACTAAAAATGTTGTCCTGTACTTTGGGCTACCCAGTGCTTCCAATATTCCCCTCTGGTAAAGTACTAAAAGTAAAGATTTCTACTCAAAGTATCACCTCTCTTCTTCCTAGCACCAGTACTCTTAAGTATGGATATCATTGCTTGGTGGAGGAGTCTACTCTTTACTATGAGTAGGAGGAGCCTAAGAATCAGTGCAAGATTATTTATGCTTTGTTGTCATGACTCAGCTCACAGAATCTTATGTAGAGTTCCCAATGAATATAGATTCCCAATCTATGGGTTGTAGCCCAAATTAGGTTTCCATGAAGTCACAACCTTTAGAGCTACAAAGGGAAAGAGCTTCAGAACAATTTAAACTTCTCCAATGCACTGCTGAATGGGAAGTGAGGAAGGAGCATCCTTTCTCTACAGTTCAATGGAAGCAAATAAATGTTGATTAATTGACTCTGGTGGGCCAAGCACTGGGCTAAGTGAAGATACAAAGGCAGAAATGAAAAGAGTCCCTATCCTCAAGAACTAATTTCCTATTGGGAAGATAAAATTAAGTGTATGAATGCATATAAAATAATTTGAGGGAGGAGATATCTAAAATCTAAAAGGGATCAAGAAAGGCTTCACACAGGAAATGGAATCTGAACTGATTTTTATGTTAACCTAAAGATTTTAAGATGATAATATAAGGAGGTAGCAATGCCATAGCCAGACATCAGCCATAGCTTGTGCAAAGATGTAGAAGCAGGAGATGGAATTACAAGTTCCTTGTGAGTAGGCTAGATTGACTGGAAAATACAATGATAAGGATAGTGTGAAATACATCTGGTAAGCTATTCTAGAGTCAAATCATGAAAGATTAAGTATTAGGCTGAATAGTTTGTATTTTAACCTAGAGTCAATAGTGAATTATTAATGGGGTCAAATCTGTGCCTTAGAAAAATTATTTTGGCAGCTCTGTGGTAGGTAGATTGGACAGGGGTAAGAGTAGAAGTAGAGAGACCAATAAGGAAGACATTTTTTTTCAAAAAAAAAAAAGATGATGATGAAGGACTGAATTAAACTAGGATATGAAACTAAGATAGTGGCTGTCAAATAATTAACTAAACTAAAGTTATGTAAATAGAGAGTTTTGGAAGGGGATAGATATGAGTGATGTTGTGGAGTTAGAATCAACAAGACTGACCAATTGATTGCACATGGTGAGGTAAGAAAAAGGCAGTGTTTGAAGGAGAAGTAAATGAGCTCTGTTTTGGACAATTTGAGTTTGAGATGTTGATGGAATACTTAGGTAGAGATGTTTAGCATGTGGTTGGAGACATGATACTGGAATTCAGGAGAGAGATACTGGCTCCCTCCATACAATAGATATGAGAATAAATTATGCAGATATCATTTACTCAGAGGGAATTGATATGATTTCCAAGATAAAGGGTATACGGAAAAAGAGGTTAAGGACCCAAAAGCTTTGGTTGATATCCAAAGAATGGGAAGATAGATGATAATACAGCAAAGGGAACTGAGAAGAAGACATCAGACAGATAAAAATGGAAAGAAAGAAAGCAGTAGCAAGAGAAGCCAAGACAAGAAATATTATTTAAGAGACAGCATAGTCAACTACTCCTTTTTATGGAAAACACATACATATGTGTATATATGTATGTATGTAGAACGCTTTATATAACAATTTCTTTAAAAGAATCTAAATCACCAAAGAGTCACTTTATTTAATTCCATTATTGGACATAGTGTTAGGCCTATAGACCCCTCCTCTCCCCTTTCACCTCAGAGGGGAGTCATTTATAGCAAAAATACTGGTATCATTAGTGAGAAGGTCAGGTTGGATCTGCTCTCAGACCTTCAGTGTAAAGAACTAAAGAGTGATCAAGATGAGGCCATGAGAAAAGCTGACTGCAGTTAGAAATTGAGAAATCTTTGGCAACTTTAGAGAAAGATATTTCAGTAAAATGGTATTGTTAGAGGCCAGATTGTAAGAGGTTGAGGAGAGATTTGGAGGTGAGGAAAAAAAAGGCAATGACTGTTAGTAGGTTTTTTCCCCTATTGATTTGTCTGTCGAAAGGAAAAAGAAAGGCGAAAGACAGGACTATAGCTTGAGAGAACAGGAGGATCAAGTGAGAGCTTTATAAGGATGCTAGAGATTTGGACAGAAAGGAAGGAGTCAACAAATAAAGAGAGATTACAGATAGAAATAGAAAATGATACAGAGATAAAGAAATAGAAACAGATTACAGTTTGAGATAGAAAATTGGGATAATGGAAGGCATGTTCTCCTCTAGGAGACTGGATTAGATAAGAACAAGGGTATAATAGAGTGGTTGCCAATGATAGGAGAATGGTTAAAGTTTCCTCAGAGACTAGAACAAAGGAGGAAACAAGGTAGAATACATTTGAGGTTAGGAAGAGGGGTTAAGAGGAAACTCATGACAGATGGCCTCAATTTTCTCAGTAAAGTCAGAGGCTAGGTCATGTGGTGAGAGGAACAACACCCGAGGAGAGGAGAAAAAGTATGGAACTGCTACTGTGGCAAATGTAATAAAAAGCCAATCAAGGAAGAATACAAATGCCATCAGGCAGCAGTGAAGTTCCAAGAGAGATTAGAAACCATAAATTTGTAGCTGATCCAGTCAGCATTGTTGTCTTTGTCCATTGGTGTTCAGCAGCATGTGAGTAGGAATAAAGAAGGTCAAGAGAGGGAGTAGCCCATTGTTGGTATCTGTCACAGAGCAAGCAGCAATAAATCAAGGTGAACTGAGATACAAGGGTAGAGAATAGTGTGTCATTAAATGGAATAATAAGTCTAGAATTTGGAAGAAAAAAACGGAGTTCAGAGCAACTGTTATGGATTGGGAAAGCAAGGAGAAGTGAGTGAGTACATGTTGGGGAAAGGGTAAGGGTTAGAATGGAGCTAAAGGAGAATGACTGGATGTTTCGGAGCTCTAGATTTCAGAGATGGAACAGTTATAGATGATGGTAAGATCAAGGGTATGGCTATCTCTGGGAGAATGACTGAGGTGAAATGAAGGCATGGGTCATAATAACTTTGGAGGCTGCGGAACTAGAAGATCAAGGCATTTGAAGGGTTATCTAGATAGATAGATAGATAGACAGACAGACAGACAGATAGATAGACAGACAGACAGACAAATAGATACATAGGTACATACATACATACATACATGCATCTTTCTATATAGAGAGATATCTATCTAGATATCTAGACATATCTATATATTTATCTATATAGAGATAGATATCTATCTAGATATAGCTATCTGTCAATCTACATATTGATGACCCTTTAAATGTCTTGATTTTTCAGTTCTGCAGCCTCCAAAATTATTATCACCCATACCTTCATTTCACCTCAGTCACACGTTCCAAGATAGCCATACCCTTGATCTTATCATTATCTATAACTATAATATCTAACTGATGGAAAGGGTTCAAGGGGCAAGGGGAAGGAAGAAGAATCTGAATCTGGTAGTGGACCCCTTGAGGCATCTAGTGCTGTAGGAGACAGAGCACCAGACTAGGAATCGGAAGACCAGAATTCGAGTCTTTCCTTCGACACTTGCTGATCATATAACCTGGGAAAGCCACTTAAACTCTCAGTCTGTAAAATGGGAGATAAAAACAATGAACTCTACCTCATTGGGTTGTTACAAAATCCAAATGAGATGCTATGCATACAGGTTTTTGCAAACCTTAAAGCACTTTATTGATGTTAGCTATTTTGTGATTACTGTTCTTTTCTTGTTCCTCCTTTTTAGAGTGATCATGGTGGTGGTGGTGACGATGATGATGATGGTTAAATGAGAAAAACTTAGAAGTCAATAGATGAAGGATCTACAGGGAAGAAAGGAGGGATATGATTCACATAAATTGAGTGGATCTCAAAGGAAGATAAGATATTGAGTGAGGGTAACAGAGAGAGGATCTGAAATGGCAGTAAGAAGCAAGGAGTGTACTCCTTTTTTTCTTCTATCCAGTGAGTTAGGGAGTGTCATGGTCCAGTGGAAAGATCAATAGACCAGAAATCCAAGATCAGGGTTCAATTCCTACATTGTCCACTGAAGTTGGGCAAGTCACTTAACTGCTTTGGGGCACAATTCCTTCATCTACAAAACGAGGGAATTGTACTACATCATTTCTGAGGTCTCCTGCAACTCTAAAAATGTATCAGAGCATGTAGTACTGGAGAGGGTGGCCAGAGATAGGATGTATTTTTAGGGGATCCATTTTCTTGTGTATGTCAGGAGATGTAGTGTGTAAGAGGTAGATGAGTCAAGTGAACACACATATGCTTATCAGTAGGATCCCGCTGGGTAAAATAAAAGGGAAGGGCAAATTGGCACAGTCACTCAGAAGGATAGGGCTGAGGTTGATGGGAATTCAAAGTGTCACATGGGAGCAGGGGAAAGGGATTTTCCTTTGGTGATGATGATGATGATGAAAGTAGAAGGAAAAACCTAGAGGCCAGTAGATAACAGTAAACAGGATTTGCATGGGAGATTCTGTGATTCCCAGGGATTAGGGGAGGAGTAAGTAGGGGTCAGCTAGCCATAAGAAGGAGAATTACGAATTGCGTTGGGCTCTCATCTCCAAATGTCCTGTCATTACATAGGGCAGTTATCAGTTTATTTTCTCTCAAAACACCAAGAAAGAGGGATATTGACTCAGGCGTCTAGGTCAACAACTCCCTGGTGATTCTATAGGATGATTCATTGTGTTTTTTAAAAATAATTAAATTTATTTTATTTTTAATTTATGGAATAAAATAAACATTTTCATAACATAATATATTAAGAAAATATGATTGCATGTGAAACTGCAAATATATTATGTACAACTTACTATTCCTTTTAATATAATAAAGTTATTGTGCAAATTTCATTTCCCCCCCCCAGAGATGACTACCACTAGACACAAAATTATATGTGTGTGTATGCATATTATATGTAAAATCATCTATACATACTTCTATTTATCCATTCTTTCTCTGGATGCCGATAGCATTTTCCTTCATAAGTTCTTTATAGTTAATTTGGGTATTTATAATAGTCAAAATGACTTAGTTACTTAAAAGTTGTTCTTAAGACAATATTGCTGCTACTATATACAATGTTCTCTTGTTTCTGCTATTTTGCTTTTCCTTATTTCATGCAAGTTTACCCATATTTTATTAAAATCAAGGAGCTATCATTTCTTATAGCATGGTAGTATTTCAACACAAAATTGCCTATACCCTTTGACCCATCAATAATGCTAATAGGTTTATTTCCAAATATTACTATGAAAAAAGGAAAAGAACCTATATGTTCTACAATATTTATAGCATCTCTTTTTGTAGTGGCAAAGAACTGGAAATATGCCCATCAATTAGGGAATGGATGATTCATTGTTAAAAGACTGTGATGCATTTATATCAGATTGCTTGACATCTTGGTGAGGAGGGAGGAAAGGAGAGAAAAAAAAATTGGAACTTAAAATTGTATGAAAACGAATGTTGAAAACTATCTTTACATATAATTGGGGAAAAAATGAAATGCTATTAACAAAAATAAAATAAAATAAAAGACTGTGATTTACTTAAATGTAAATTGGGTCCCTGGTCTGGTGTGGTGACTGAAACTATACACCTAGACATGACTCTGACAAAAGTTGTAGTATCTAGGCTCTTGATAATTATGAGTACTGAAATACTCTTGCTTTTCCTCAGAAATTTAATGATGCAACTATGACAGGAAGGCTTTAAATCAAAGAGGCTTCCAAACAGTCCTTGAATCCTTAGTTATTAAGAGAGAGAATTGCTTTATTGGAGTGAGATAGAGCACACACAATTATGAAGAAAGGAGTCTTCTAAATCCCATTTCGGAGCGGGGCCAGGGCCAGATATGCCCCCTACCTACTCTTCTAGAACCACTGAAAGAGAAGGCTTAAAGTAGGCTCTTTGGCAGGAGCTTTGGTGTTGGTGGAGGCCCCCTCCTACCCAGGTATTGGGTACTACAACAGAATAGTCACACTGCCTAAGACACTCATGGCAGAGATTGTACAGCAAATATCTGAGGCAAATTCTAGGACTGTTGGGTTCCCAGGAAGGAAGACCTCCAGACCTAATCCCTAAGTGAATCCCAGTTGGTCTATCTCTACTCTAATCTAATCCCCACACAACTGTAAAAATATTCTTCCTATATTATATTTGATCATGTCACTCCCATGCTCACAAACCTTCAGTAGCTCCCTATTGTCTCTAGGATAAAATACATACTACTTAACCCATCATTTAAGATCCTTTATATTCTGGGCTCAATCTGGGTCTTTTCTCACAATATTCTCCTTAAATTACCATTCATTCCACCCTAACTAGACTAGTAGCTTTTATCTAGTCATGCCTAATTTTCTAGACTTAGAAACCATATGTCAGTTGCCTCCTGTCTCAATTCTCGCAGGTTCTTTTTCCCATTGGCAAGTTCTTTTCTGGAGCCTCTGTTTGGGGGAACAGCTCTAGATAAGCCATCCTTCCTTCTCAGGACTTCCTCTATGCTGTCACCAATGTACCTCTTTTCCCCTATTCCCAGAAGTCCCCTTTCCCACTTTTCAGCTCCCCTTTTATGTGTTATTCTCCTTCAATGGAATGTAAGCTCCTTGAGGGCACAAACTATCTTTTTGCTTATATTTTTATTCCCAGCCTAAGTACAATGCCTGGTACACCTGAGACACTTTGTAAATGCTTTTTTACTAACTCCAAATTTAATATGCCATCTCCTACCTCTGTATATTTGCACAAGATTTCCCCCTTTCTTATCATCCCTACCTTTCAGATACCTAATCTTCCTTTGGCACTTAATTCAGGTGTCACTCCATCTATGAAGCTTTCCCTGCTGTGTCCCTCCTATTTGCTAGTGTCTTCTTTTTAAAATTTCATGGAGCCCTATATCTAATCTGTCTCTTGTTTGTTCCCCATCCCCTCTTGTATTTCCTATTCTTTATCCTTTGATTGTAATCATTTGTGCATATGTTGTGTCCCCCAGTAAAATGTAAGCTCCCTGCAGACAGGTATTATTTGTGTTTTGTCAGAGGTTTGTACACGGTAGTCTCTTCATGCTTTTCAAATTGTTTTTATGCTTTCAGATCATGGACTTGATGTCCATTTTAGGATACCAGCAAGAGCGTGCTAGGAGCCTAAAGACTAGACTGGTCTCAGAGTCAATTAGAAATATAATTTGCTCTCTCAAAGGAGCATAAATTTAGAGTTGGAAGGGAACTTAGAGGTCACTGAGTACATCCACTTCATTTTACAGATGAGGAAACTGAGGTCCACAGAGGATAAGTGAAGTGCCCAGAGGCATATAGCTATCAAGTGTCTGAGGCAGGATTTGAATTCTGATCTTCCCGCCTCCAAATTCATTGAACCTTATGGTTGGTTTCTGGGGTCCCCAGAATAGGTATCACAATTCATGGTTCTAATATTTCCGATCAAAGTTGTAGAGTAGCCTCTTGGCCACTAGACACCTGCCTGGTCTCTCCAGCGGTATTCCCATACGGAAGGTTAGAAAAATTAGGAAGGGGTTCTTCCTATCTTCCAAGTTCTGGAGTAATGACCGACACACAGAGGAGCTAGAAGCATGGAGCCAATGCTCAGCCGTTGGCTAGAAATATCACCTGCCAGTTGTCCTCAGGCTTAAAAAGAGATTTTGTAAAGAAAATGAAATACAAAATGACTGCCATGTCACGATGCGCTCCATTTCATCAGTCGCTGGCAGGCAGGACATGAATTGTTTTTTTATCACACACAGTATTTCAAAAGCTCTTTAGCATTTTCTGAAGAGCAATGTCATTTGTCACATGTAGAAAGACCTTATGAGAGTCAGTACTCAAGGGAAGTCATCCCATCCAGCAACTAAGGGCCTTACTCAAACTCCTAAACCTCTGATAGTAGGCTCACTCTTGGTTCCTGGGCATATGGCTAAAACTTGGCAAAAATTTGATGTTATAAAGTTGGTTTTCAGAACGTCCTCAAAATCTATGAGTTCTTCCCCTACCAGTGGCACCCCTTCTCAACCTTTCAATGACCCATGGCTTGAGCTTTCTCTTAATAGTCCCACTGAAACCTGTTTTCTATCCCTTAATTTGAATTAAAGTTGCTGTGTTTTCCCCTCTCCAAACATTTGCATTTTTCTTTCCATATTACTATGGAATAAAGAGCTTTGTTACCCAAATAAAGAGCTATGTAACCACAATCTGAAAATGAGTAAGTTATTTTGGGGGAGCAGAGACATATGTCCAGAATTCCTAAAATCATACCATGTAGGTGGCCACAGCTATGTGTGTCAGTGAAGTAGTGTGGAAAAATTATTAAACCAGATCCGTCAGACTTTGATTTGAAGCCTGACTGTACCTCTCAGCTTAGTCTCTCTGAGTTTCGGATTCTACATTCTTATAATGATGATATTGATACTCAGTCCATCAGCCCTTCAAATTACTGTGAGGACCAGATAAGATAATAGATGTAAACTGTAAAGGTGGAATACATTGTTAGGATGTGTTGTTTGCCCTCCTTCATAGGGCAAATTCATTTACTGCATCTCCTTTTTTGCCAGGAAGACAATAAAAGCAAGCTTCAGTTCTAGACCCTAAGCAAAACTTAGCAATTCTCTTTGCCAAAATTCCCTCAAAATACCCTTTCACAAAAGCCACAGAATCTCCTTACTAGAAGGGACCGCTCTCTGACTAGCCTAACCTTTGCCTGAAAAGGATCTCCTCTTTAATATCCTGACCAATTAAACATTCCTCCTTTTCTTGAATACCCTAAATAAGGAGGAACTCAGGACCCATCAATGAATTTCTTTTTATTTTTAAACAGTTACAATTGTTAGGAAGTGTTTTTGTTTGCTTGTTTTTCTTCTGACATCAAGCCAAAATCTGTTCCTTTGTTTCCAGTGGTCCAAGTTCTGATCTTTGGTGCCTAGCAGAACAAATCCACTCCTACTTGAACCTAGTACACTTTCTGATGTTTAAAGATAGCTATCCTGTCCCCTCTCCTTTCCCCTCTCTATCCCAGTGTTTACTTCTCCATGTTATAGGTTATCCCAGCTCCATCCATTTTCTTTAACAAATCGTCTCATGCCCTTTGACTACCCTGGTTGCTCATCTCTGGAATGTCTCCAGTTTATCAGTGCCTGTCCTAAAAAGGGGAGTCTGGAACTGAATATAAGATTCCAAATGTAGCTGATGCTGACCAGGGCAGAGAACAAATGATCATCTCCCTAAATTTTGGTGATTCTAACTAGCTCTCTTGATGCAGCCTATGATTGCTTTCATTTCTTTTTTAGCTTGCAGATATCAAGTTTGCTATCTACCAACATCCTTTGATCTTTCTCAAATGAGCTCCTCTCTAGCCATCCCTCCCCCATTTTATATTTGTGAAGTCGATTTTTTTAAACTTATATGTTGGACTTTACATGTATCCCTATTAAGTTACCTTTTTTTCCATTTAGCCCAGTGTTCTAGTCAATTAAGATCTTTTTGATGCTCCACTCTTTCTTTCCTGGATCTCCTTTTTTTCCCCCACCTCTACTAACATATGCTTCTAAAATCTTTTCAAAACCAAAAGCAGAGTCAAGTATAGTTTGTAAAACTAAAGGTGTGATACAGACATCCTGCTGTTTATTCCAGCTTAAAATCTATGAGCCTCAAAACAGAGAAAAATTGGAAGGGAAGGAAGTTTGCATAAACATGGACTTCCCTTTCCCTCTCTAGTCTCTATGAAGAGTCTGGTTACTGCTTCAGCTTCACCATACAGGGCCTACAGCAGGACTTGTTTTGCTACCAGTGAGAGAAAGAAAGCAATCAAGAACAGACGCTGGTGACCAGTCCTCAAAAGAGGTATCCAACATAGCTCTTATGGAATGGCAATCAGGCTGGGTTCCTATATATATTTTAGGATCTTCTGAGGACAATACTTGGCACAGATGGGACAAATGAAAAGCAAAGGCTAAGGTAAAAGACAAACTGATTATTTAGGGGGTGAAAGTTGTACAGAATTGTGTCTGACATAAGCTCAGTTCCTTCCCATTGGTTGAAAGGAGCTATCTGCACAGTCCAAAGTCTTTGAGACTTTTTCCCCTTTCCCCTCCCCCCCTTTTACTTTCCTACATTTAATTTGAAAAAAAGCAGAACCTGGAATAATTTAAACTTTAGCTTTGAGTCCCACACCCCCCTCTTGTCACCTTCACATAGGAACAATGACAATAAAGAAGCACTTTCATATCCCTGCCCTTATCTGTGTGCCCCTCCCCACAACTTCAGAATTTAAGCAGGTGTTAATCCTCCCCATTGAACATGTCAGCAAACTGAGGTTTAACTACACAGCTAGGTAATGTTAGTGAGAGCATTATAGATCAGCTCTGTCCACCACACCAGAAAAGAAATAATAATAATAACAGACATTTATAGCATCCTTTAATGTCTGCAAAGTATTTTACATTACATTATTTACATTTGAAAGGCCCAACAACCCGGTGAGGCAAATGCTACACTACAGTAATGCTGTTCTTAAAATGAGAGGTGAGGAAACAGGCTCAAAGTAGCTCAATTATTCACTCATGGTCACAGAGCTAGAAAAAAGTAGATGGGGAATATGAACCCAGTTCTTCCTGGTTCCAGCACTCTCCATCTTCTTTGCCACACTGCCTCTCTGAGAGCATTCCTTTCATTAGGCAATTGCAGCAAAGGATTTTAAACACCATCAATTCATAAAGAGCAAGCAAACAACACTGAAAACCAATACTTTCTTCCTTTAGGTTTTCTCTCTCTCTCTTCGTCTCTCTCTGTTTCTGTCTCTCTCTCTCTCTCTCTCTTGCTCTCTCTTGTCTCTTACTCTCTCTTTCCCTCTTCCTCTCTATCTCTGTCTCTGTCTCTATCTCTCTTTGTCTGTCTCTCCTCTCTGCCTCTCCTCTCTTTCTCTCTCTTCTCTGACTCTTTTTCTCTGTCTCTCTTCTCTCTGTCTCTGTCTCTCTCCTCTCTCTCTCCTCTCCTCCCTCTGTCTCTGTCTTTGTGTCTCTGTCTGTCTGTCTGTCTGTCTGTCTGTCTGTCTGTCTCTCTCTCTCTCTCCTCTCTGTCTCTGTATCTCCTTTCTCTTTCTCTCTCCTCTCCTCTCTCCTCTGACTCTGTCTCTGTGTCTCTGTCTGTCTGTCTGTCTGTCTCGTGTGTCTTTCTCTCCTCTGACTCTCTCTGTCTCTGTGTCTCTGTCTGTCTGTCTGTCTGTCTCCTCTCAGATACACACACACATATATCATGACAGTTAGCTAGCCATATATATTATTTTGTTCTCTAAGGTCACAGGAGAAGTGATCAATGCCTTTAGACTTGCATCAGTTGTAAGCACATCACCAAGATACATAGATATTCCTTAATGTCCACTCTGATGATCAAAGAAAAGTTCATTTGGGGGTTATAGTTCATTTATCTTCTGGGAAAGACTAAGCACTTGACTTAGGAAAACAGTTTTTTTTTCTGAGAACTCCATCCTGGATTGAGCCTGGATTGCCAGGATGTGGAAGCTAAAACATTCCTTCTGAAGAAAGTTTTACCTCCTAAACTTTTCTTATGGAACCTGATATCATGAAATTTAAAAGTGTCTTTGGAAAATCTTTTTTTTTCTGATGTAAAAGACCTGTTATCTGGAATTATACTTAAGAAGAGTTCTTAATAGTACTGAGTGAGGTCATGCAGCTATAAATCTGGCTCTTCTACTTTCTCACTATGTGATGCTACTAATGGTTAACCAAACTAATGGTTGAGTGATGGTTACTAAGTCTCCCGGGGCCTCAATTTACTCATCTCTAAAAATGGCAAAATTGGCCTAGGCAATTTCTAAAGTACCTTCTAGCTCTAAACTTATGGTACTATGATACAATATTAAAAATGAATTTGAGAGATCATCTAATTTAGCTCTCTGCTCTCAAATAGAATATGCTGTATGTCTAGGACATTCCAGATGGTGAGCTTTTCACTTCCTAAGAACTTTCAAGAGTAGAGATACCATGATCTCCTTTCGCCTCTTGTTCTGGCTTTTAATACTCATGACTATTAAGATCTTCTGTGCTGAACTCTGAGAAATCTGATATAGTGTCTGGAAAAGACAAAAGAAAACTCATGGATATGCTACATTGTGTCCTACATCACCAGTTTTGCTTTACTGGAAGTGTTTACTTAGTTTTACCTGGTTGCTGTGCTGGAGAAAACTAGGAATTTTGTTTTAAAACTTTCTGAGAAAATCATTTTTTATTATTTGGGAAAAAGGCAGCATAGTTTTGTGGAAAAGAAGCTTGCTTTGAAATGAGAGGATCAGGGCTCTGATGTATGTAACCTTCAGCAGGTCACTTTCACTTTTTGGGTCTCAAGTTCTCATCTGTAAATAGATTGGTGATACTGCTGATCTTTCCAAGATGGACTCTTCCAAATTTAAATCTAGAATCCAAATAGGAAAAGTTCTTTCACACACACACACACGTGTGTGCGTGTGTATGTATATATGAAAGAACTTTTCCTATTTGGAATTTAAAATAAATTTAAAAGAGCTCATGTTGTGATGGCAAAATTACTGGAAACTAAAGGATATCCATCAACTGCCTAATGGCTGAATAAGTTGTAGCATATGAATATTAGCCTGTCAGTCAATAAACATTTATTAAACACCTACTATAAGCTGGGCTTTGTGCTAGGATACAAAGAAAAGAAAAAACATTTCCTGCTCTCAAGGAGTTTACATTCTTTTTTTTTTTTTGCTTTTTGGAGGGCAGTTGGGGTTAAGTGACTTGCCCACGGTCACACAGCTAGTTTTTGTTGTGTTAAGTGTCTGAGGTGGGATTTGAATTCAGGTACTCCTGACTCCAGGGCCGGTGCTCTATTCACTGCACCACCTAGCCACCCCCAAGGAGTTTACATTCTAAAGGAGGAGGCAACATGAAAAGAGCCAGGAATAAATAAGCTATGGCCAGGATAAATTGGAGGTAATCCATAGATGGGGTACAGGGATTGAGAAAGTCTTCTTGTAGAAGACAAAATTTTATCTGGGACTTGGAAGACAGCCAGGAGGTGGAGATGAGGAGGGAGAGCACTCCAAGTAAAGACAACAGTCAATGAAATTGTCTGGAGTAGAGGGAGAGGTGAAAATTTGAAATTTAAGGGATTGCAGAACTGAATCTTGTAAACTAAAAATAAACAAACAAATCAATTAATTAAAAAAAAAAGAAAATGCCTGGAGTCAAGAAAAGTGTCTTATTTGAGGAACAGCAAAGAGGCCAGAATCACCAGATGGCAGACTACTTGAGTAGCAGTAAGGTGAGAAAAGACTGGAAAGGGAGGAGGGAGCCAGGTTGTGAAGGACATTGAATGGCAAACACATGATTTTATATTTGATCCTGGGGGTGATAGGGAGCAACTGGAGTTATTAGGCAAGATGTTTACATGGTAAGATCTGTACATTCAGAAGATTAATTTGACAGCTGAGTAGAGGATGGACTGGAAAAGGGAGAGGCTTGAGGTTTATAGAAGAGAAGAGAAGGTTTATATGAGAGATGTTACTCAGGTAAAACTGACAGGACTTGGGGCAGGGGGGGTGGGGCTGGATAAGAGAGAGTGAGGAGTTGGGGATTACTCTTAAATTGTGATCTGTGTCTGGGAGGATGGTGGTAACCTCAACAATAATAGGAAAGTTGGAAGAGTTTGGGATGGAAAAATAACGTGTTCAGTTTGGGATATGTTAAGTTTAAGACATCTACAAAACATCTGGTTTGAGATGTTCAATGGGCAATTGGAGATCCAAGACTACAATTCAGGAGAGAGATTAGGGCTGGATAAGTAGAATTGAAAATCATTTGCATAGATATAATAATTGAATCTATGGGAGTTGATGAGATCACAAAGTGAAATAATATGGAGGAAGAAGAGAAAAGGGCCCAAGACAGAGTCACTGTTAGCAAATGGGACCTAGATGAAAATCCAGCATAGGAAACTGAGAAGAAGTCTGATGACTAGGAGGAGAACCAGAAGAGAACAGTGTCACAGAAATCTAGAAAGAAGAGGGTCTCAAGGAAAAGATGGCAATAGAGAATGCTGAAGGCTGTGGAGAGGTAAAGATGGATGAAGTTGGGGAGGAAAGGTCATTAAATTTGGTAATTAAGAGATCACTGGTGACTTTGGAGAAAGCGGTTTCAATTGAATGATAAAGTAGGAAGCCAGACTCTTGAAAGTTTAAAAAAGAGTGGGAGCAAAAAAAGTAAAGACAGTGAGTATAGCCAGCTTTTCAAGGAGTTTAGTCACAAAAGGGAGAAGAGAAATGAGATGAGGATGGGTAGGTGAAGTAAGACCTTTTTAAAGGATGGGGTGATACAGGCACATTTGTACATAGTGAGAATATGGTAGACAAGGAGAAATTGAAGATAACCAAGAGGATGGGCACAATGGAGGGAACCATTTCCTGGAGAAGACAGGATGCACTGGCATCACATGTGTCCAAAGGGTAAGGACACATTGTCTTGGTAAAGACAATGGTCATATCTTCATGTGAGACAGGAGTGAAGAAGGAGATAATGGTAGAAAGCATTTGGATGATATGAGATGAAGAAGAGAGAGAAAAGTAATCTCTTGTCAGTTATTGTGCTATAAGAAATCAAGAAAAAGATTATTTCAAAGATGCATTGCATGAAACAAGGCAGAGTGAAATAAACAGCACTAGAAGCACAACTTCTACAATAACATCAGTATTACAAAAATGAATGATTTTGAAGACTTTCATAAACTGATAAAGATTGAAATGAGCAGAACTGGGAGAATATATAATAAAAAAGACTGTAAAGACAAACAACTTTGAATGCTGTAAGAACTCAGCTCCATGCAACGATCATCAATGATTCCAGAGAACTTGGACATTCTAAACATCAGAGAGATGACGGATTTAGGGGGCAAAATAAGACAGATTTTTTTTCTTTGGATATGCACATGAAGGTTTTTGTTTTGATTTACTATGCACATTTATTACAAAGAATTTTTGGTATTCTCTCTCTTTCTCTGTCTCTCTCTCTCTCTCTCTCTCTGTCTCTCTCTCTTGTCTCTCCCCCCCCCCAATAAAGTAAGGAATATGAAAGAAGAAAGATGAATTTCTGCTAATTTAAGAAAAAATTAGAAGTCAAAAGGTATGGGGTACTATTGCTACCACCACTGATAGGTGGAGTACCTACCACTACCACCACTATCACCATCACCACCACCACCACCACCACCTCTAATACTATAACTACCATTACTACTACTATCCTCACCACCAATACCACCATCATCACTTCTACTGCTACCACTACCACCAGCACTACTACCATGGCTACTATTATTACCCTTGGCAGCTAGGTAGCAAAGTGGATAGAGCACTGGCCCTGGAGTCAGAAAGAATCATCTTACTGAGTTCAAATCAGGCCTCAGACATTTATTAACTGTGTGACCCTGAGCAAGTCACTTAACCCTGTTTCCCTAAGTTTCCTTATTTGTTAAATAAGCTAAAAAAAGGAAATGGCAAACCACTCTAGCATCTTTGCCAAGAAAACATCAGATGGGGTCCTGAAGAGTGAGATATTCCTGAAAAACAACTGAACAACAACAAAATAAATTACTACTACTACTACTACTACTACTGCTGCTGCTGCTGCTGCTGCTGCTGCTGCTGCTGCTGCTGCTGCTGCTACTACTACCACCACCACCACCACCACCACCATTACTGGCATTTATGTAGCACTTATTTATTTATTTATAAATCTTATACACACACACATATATGTATATATATATATATATATATATATATAAACATTTATTTATAAATCATGTTACCTATCTCATTTGATATCTCATTTGGTCCTAATAACAACACCCTGATAAAGTAAGTATTACTATTATCCCCCTTCCAAAATGTAGAAACTGAGGCATAGAGAGATCAAGCACCTTGCCCAGGGAAACTCAGCTAATATCCTTGACAAGGTTCATTGAGGTCATCCAAAGTCTAAGTCCAATACTCCATCTCTTGACCCATCTAGACATCCCTTATATAGCCTGTTTTCCCCTTCCACTTCTTTCCAGCATACCGGGGAGGGGATCATTGACACATCCTTCGAGCACTGGTGAAGTAACTATAAAAATGAAAGAAATGGAGAGAGAGAGAGAGAGAGAGAGAGAGAGAGAAAGACAGAGAGAGAGAGAGAGAGAGAGAGAGAGAGAGAGAGAGAGAGAGAGAGAGAGAGAGAGAGAAGGGGCCAGCTAAATCTAAATAATATGGTTTCCTCCTATCTGGGGAGTTTTTAGCTAGGGCTTCAGAAATTGGAGCAATAAACGGGTGTAGGGTAGGGGAGACTCAGTTAGACAATAGTTGATATGAAAAATACCTGAAGGTTTTAGAGGTTAGCAAGCTCAATATGATAAGTCAATAATGGGACATGAAAATTTTTTAAAATTATCTTGAGCTGCACTAATGAAAATGTAGTGCTTAGAAAAAGAGAGATGAGAGCCTCAGTGAACTCTCCTCTGGTCAGAATATATTTGGAATACTGTGTTCAATTTTAGGGAGCACATTTCAGGGTGGAAGGGGGTGGGGAGGGATGCAATGAGCACATTCAGAAGAGATGATAGAGCAGTTGAACATCTCTGCTGATTTAATACAGAGATACATTGTAGACAAATCATTTCAACAGACTTCCAGTCCTAAAGGAAAAGTGAATAACACGAATTTGACTTCTATCTGTTTAAGAGCACTCCAATTTGACTGAGGTGATTGATTATTAGACACAAATGTAAGAAGTCATTCAAAAAATTGGAATGTTTCCATCAGAAGGTACTTTCACAATTATCTAGTCCAGTGATGTCAACACCAAATAGAAACATGGGCCTCAAACCATACATAAAGATCTCTATGAGTCGCATATTGATTTAAGAAGCTGCATATTAACATTGTGTATGTTCAATTACCCATGTTCAACCTGGTTCAGTTTCTCCTTATTTAGGTGGCCTCCCATTCCCAGGGTTCACCATATTAATGCCAAACCTAGTAAGGGCAGCCAACCAAATTGATCCACTTCAGCTCAGGACCCCCAAGCTCAAGTCTTCCTAGGATTACAGGTATATAGGTTGCCACACCTGGCTACCAAGCGTTATTAATTTTCATTTTGGAATTCATATAATAGTATATAAATATGTATATAAATATAAATATATATGTGTATATATATACATATAAAGAGAGAGAGAAAGAGAGAGAGAGAGAGAGAGAGAGAGAGAGTAGGATAATAGCTAGCATTTTTCACCCAGAAAGTGTCCATTTGTGTCTGACTCTTTGTGACTCCATTTGGGGTTTTCTTGGCAAAGATACTGGAATAATTTGCCTTTTCATTCTCCAGAACATTTTTACAGATGATGGAACCAAGACAAACAGGTTTAAGTAAGTGACTTGTCCAGGGTCACACAGCTATTAAGTGTCTGAGGTTGGATATGAACTCACAAAGATAAATCTTCCTAATTCCAAGCCCAGCACTCTATCAACTGTATCACCATTTAGCTGCTCCCTATAATATATGTAAGTCTGAATTACAGTAACCATTCCATCAACACAAAATAATGAATGAATGGTTCTAAAAAAAAGTTCTCCTATGAAGGTCATCCAATATATTCCTGAATCTCAAAAACCTTTCTTCTCATTTTTGTCATTAATTGTATCCCTGTCAGGGACAATCTGATCAGTGCTTTGGTTTTTAAATAGTTGTGATGAGTATTGCTGTGGTCAGTCACTCATTCAAGAAGCATTTATTGTCACTTTTATGTGACCCTCTGTGTTAAGAGGTAGGGATTCAGAGAAAGGCATGAAGAAGAAAAAAAGACCTTGCTCCTAGGGAGATTACATTCAATTGAGGGAGACAAACAGAACCCAAACTAGGTTGCAGAAGAAAATTTATAGAGCAGATGAAAATTAATCTTAGAGGGGAAGACAATAGCATGGGGGTGGGGGCATGGAAAGGGTCTAGTAAAGGCTTCCTTCAGAAGGTGAGATTTGAGTTCAAATTTGAAGACAACTAGATAAGCTAAGAAGTGGAATTGAGGAAGAGGGCTACTCCAGGCATGGGAGACAGCCAATGCAAAGGAATTGAAAGTAGATGGAGTATCATATATATGAAGAACAGTAATAAAAAGGGGAAATATGAAGGGAGTCTTGAGTACTTGTGAAAGTGTGTCCTAGATTTCTGAAGGAATGTTTTTTATTTATCATCTATGCAGCTAGGCAGTACAGTAGATAGACCTGGAATTAGGAAGAACTGAGTTCAAATATGACCTCAGACATTTATTAGCTGTGTGACTCTGGGCAAGTCACCTGACTCTGTTGAAGGAAGTCTTGAGTTGCCACCAACAATTTCCCGGTAATGATCAATCTCTCAACTATCTCAATTCTTACCCTACCTTTTTTATCCTAGTAAATTATTTTTGGAAAAATAATTTTTATTATTATTTTTGCTAGTTTCAATTCATCAACAAATATTTACTTAGTATTAATTTCTGTCTAGAGCTAATTCTGACCAACAAGGAGGAATTACTTGGTGAGGTTGAAGCTTTGGAAAAATGAAGAACAATGATACCTCACAATTCTAAATAAAAATTGGAGAAGCCCTTAGCAATTATAAGGCCCTGTGCTAGGAGCTAGGGATACAGAGATAAAAAGTGATTCTGTTATTGTCCTTGAGAAACTTACAGGCTATGTATGTTTCCCTTGGAGTAGGCCAAGTATCCACCAGGAAGTAAAATTCCAAGCTGGGTGTGAGTGGGATAGTGGAGAGACTGAGATTAAAGTACTTTAGAAAAAGGTAGGGATAAAGAGAAAAAGTCTAACCGAGAGACATAGAGAAGACTTTGGCCCAGACCCAAGGCTTGAAGGAAGAGAAGGATTTTAAAAGTTGGATACGAGGCAAGAGTATTTTAGGCATGAATGAATAGAGGAGACAGCTTGTCAAATTCTGGGAATAGCCACTAGTCAAGTTTGATTAGAACTTGTGGGTGAAAGGTAGGTTAAGGCCAGAGTGTAGTGATCCCTTAAATATCATGCTAAGGGATTTGAATTTTTTTTCTAAAGGCATTAGGAAACTACCCATATTTTTAAATGAGATCAGCAATATGGTCAGATTTATGCACCTATACTTTAGGAAAATTGTTTCTAGTAACTGTGTAAAGAACAGAGATAGGAATATAAAGAGGATAAACAGTATTATTGACAGTATCATTGAGTTTGGGGTGGGGGGTCACAGGACTTATAACTGGAATATGACTATGGAAAGGTATGTCTTGTCCATAATAAAACATAACATTTAAAGGAGTGCTTGGGTAACATTGTGAATTTTTTAGGGTTTTTTTATTTCATTAAAAATTTCCCAATTATATCTAAGCAATTTTAACAAATGCAAAAGGAAATTTGAGTGCCAAATTCTCTCCTTCCTCCTATCCTTTTCCTCTCTCTGAGAAGACAAGCAATTTTATTTCAATACATGTGAAGTCATGTAAACATGTTACATGTTACAGCGTTACAAAAAACTCAAACAAAATGAAATAATAAAAAAGAAAGTGTTAAAAAGTGTGTTTCAATCTGCATCCAACATTCATCAATTCTCTCTTTGGAGATTCATAGCAATTTTCATAAGTCCTTTGAAATTGTCTTGGATTATTGTCTTGATCAGAGTAGCTAAGTTTTTCACAGTTAATCATCCATTGGTTCTGCTCACTTCACCTTTCATGAATTCATATGTCTTCCCAAGTGTTTCTGAAACTGACCTCCTCCTCATTTCTTATAGCACAATAGTTTTCCATCACAATCATGTGCCCCAACTTGTTAAGCCCATTCCCCAATTGATGGACATTACCTAGATTTCCAATTCCACAAAAGGAACTGCTATGAATATTTTGCATAATTGGTCCTTTTCTTTTTTTACTTTGATCTCCTTGGGATCCAGAATTAGTAGTGATATTTTTGACTCATGCACAGTTTATAGTCCTTTGGACATAGTTCCAAGTCCTTCTCCAGAACATTTGGACTAATTCACAACTCCATCAAATGCACATTAATGTGGCAATTTTTTCCACATCCCCCTTCAGCTTTTGTTATTTTCTTTTTCTGTCATCTTAGCCAATCTGATAGGTCTGAGGCAGCATCTCGGAATTGTTTTCATTTGCATTTTTCTAATCAGCAGTTCTTTAGAGCATTTTCATGTGATTATCAATAGTTTTGATTTCGTCTCCTGAAAATTGCCTTTATAGTCTTGCATTGTGAATTTTAAAAGTATCCTCATGTGACAAAGTCTAGTAATCAGAGAAGGGAAGTATGTAGAAAGCCATTTTAGTGAGTTATGGAACAATGGAAAGAATACTGGTTTGCAATCTATTTTGATCAAGTCACAAACTCCTTGGGTCTCAGTTTCCTTATCTGTAACATCAGGGGTTAGATTAGGCAGCCTCTAAGGCTCTTTATAGTACTAAATCTACCATCCTGTGATAATGTAATGGAAGTATACTATACCCCACCCAGATAAAAAAAGAAAACTTGCAAGTAGTTACTATCTATGTGACCATGGACAGCTCTGTCTTCCCCTCCATTGGTCTATGTTCTCCATCTGCGAAATGAAAAATATATATACTAGCTATCTCATAAGGCTATTGGATTGAAATGACTTTTATAAATCTTAAAGCACATGCAAATGTAAGTTAATATAATTAGGCCAATACTCAACTTGGAAAGCTCTTTTTTTTTCTGGCATTGGGCTCCAATAGCAGAAATGCTACTAATACTAACTGTGTAAACTCTAGCAAATCACTTAATGTCTTTAAGTTTCCGTTTCCACATCCAAAAACTGAGGAAGTTGGACTGTGTTATTCTTAGGGTTTCTTGCAGCTCTAAATCCAATGCTCCTATGATTTCTGGAAACCAATCAGAAATCTGGTACAGAGAGATAGGGGATTTCAACTATTTGTATGTCTGCATGAGTCTGCCTTCTGCCAAAAACTGCCAGCTGCTAATTTCCTGAGTTCCTTAATGATAATTTCATTCTTTGAGAGGTGGCAGAAGTGACGAGAAAAACTGCTACTTTGGGTCTGATTCTGACCAATTAAGAGGAACTAGTTGATGAAGTAGAAATGAGGGGAACTTTGGGAGGAAGCAGCTATACAATCTCAGAGCTTATTATAGGAGCAAAGAAGAAAGCCAAGCAGTGTGACATGGAACTAAGATATAGGAAGTGCCCCATGGCTTCAAATGCCATATGGGAAACCAACCAACCCAAGACAATCAAGAATGAAATCCTAAAAACAAAAAGCAAATTATTTTGATAAGGATGATTTTGAAAAGAGGCCTATCTAAAAAATTGTTTCAATATATAAGGAAGACACAGCTGGGCTTAAACTTTTGGAGAAAAGATATATGTTTATGTGAATATTGGTATCAATATAGATATATAGATAAGAAAGATACCTACCTAGATTTTTTTCAATATACTAGGATGTCATGGTTGATCTTAATTGGGTGGGGGAGGGGAATAAAAATGTGCATATATGTAATGGTAATGGAATTTAAAGATCCTCCTGTATTGGCATAGTTTTTGGGTTGAGTGTTAAAACCCAATAGAAGATATACCAAAAATTTTTTTTGCCTAAGGCAAAATCACTTTGTACACGGGGTGGCATGAGAAGGAGGTAGTACAGAAGACAGTCTGATTATAGGTGTAGTCTCAACACAAGAGGGGGGCTGTCTAACCCTTGATATCATGGCACTGGGGGAGGGGAAGTAGACCTAGGAAAGGGACACCATAGTGATGAAACTCAGAGTGGTGGAAGATCTTGAGGTATGTACAAAGATAATTGTCATCATGGGAAGAAAGTGTATCTGTGGTCAGGTGTTGGCACCCTGGGGCAACACTCCATACTCTCCATGCTAGTTAGTACTGATTGCAGATGATAAAAAGGGCAGGTAATTAAGTAGAAATATGGAAAATGCCAAGGTCCTGTGGTAACAGCACGAGGAAGAGTGCTATTGTTCAAAATGAGGTGAGGTTGACAATGAACACTAAGAAGAACAACCAAAACCAAAACAAAACAAAAAAGGCTTTTCTTAAAGTTATATTGAGGATAAATTGGAGAAGGAGAGCCAAGATGGTAGAAATTCACCTCCAAACAACCATAAAATAGCTCCTCCAACAAGCCCTTCAGTCTACAGATTAGCAAGTTTGATTTTGATTCCTAGTAAAATTGTAAAATGTATTTTAATGGGAATGGATTGTAACCGTTTTAAAGAGGAATGGTGGTAACTAGAGTCAATATGGCTTCATCAATAATGTCATTTCAGACTAGACCTCATTTCCTCTGTTGACAATATTACTAGATTAGTACATCAAAGGAATGCCAGGGCCATAACATGCTGGAATTTCAGTAAAGCAATTCACAAAGTCTCCAGTAGTTTGTCCTATAAATGGTAGTATAGTTGGATGGATTGAGAATTAATTGAACGTATCTGGTGTGAAAGATGTGTACTAGGTAGTATTGTTAGATGGATTCATAACAGGTGGTACAGTGGATAAAATTCTGAGCCTGAGGGCAGAAAGATCTGAATTAAAATCCAGGCTCAGACACTTAGTAACAATGTGACTCTGGGAAAGTCACTTGACTTTTGTCTGCCTCTTCTGTAAAATGGGCATAATAATAGCACCTACTTCACAGTGTTGTTATGAGGTTAAATGAGATATTTATAAAATGCTTTGCAAATCTTAAAGCACTATTTAAATGCTATTATTATCAAAACTGCTATTATCAAAACTGCTTGAATAACTATACTGAAAATGTGCTGGTGTACATATGTGAACACAAAACATCATCTCTAATGGCACTACATACTGGACTGCTTGATACAGTTCAGAATGACTTAGATCATCATACATACCCCACTCACTAATTGGAGGAATTCTCCAAGGATACTGATGGTAGAAATGTCATGGAATTAGAATTGAGGAAACTTGGCAATTGATTGAAAAATGGAGTGAGGAGGAAGTTAAGAACTCAGGATGACTTTGTAGCTATGAACTTGGGTGACTGGAAGAATGGGGGTGCTGTTGAAAGAAATAGGGAAGTTCAGAAAACAGGTGTATATAAAGGGAAAGAGTTGTTTAGACATTTTGAGTCTGAGATTCTTATGGGATGTGCAGTTTGGAATGGCCCATGATAGTTGGTTATATAGGATGGAAGCCCAAGAAAAAGAATAGGACTTCATAGATAAAGTTGAGCATCATCTTCAATGAGATGATAATTTAAGCCATGGGAGATAATGACATCAAGGGAAAGAGAGAGTATAGCAAAGTAAGAAGAGTCAAGTACAGAACCTTGGAGAACTCCTCCATTTAGTGAGTGGGGTGTGGATAATGCTCAAAAGAGGGAAACTCATTGAAAAGAGAGTACCCATGGAGAAAAGAATGGGTAACAATGACAAATGCTGCAGAGAGGTTAAGAAATATAAGGATGAGGGGAGCGCAAAAAAGATATTGAATTTGCCAATTAAGAGATTACTTGTAAATCTGGAGAAATTTCAGTTTAGTGTTGAGGTCAAAAACCAAACTACAAGAGGTTGAGAAATGCTAGGGGTGGAACTGAAGGAAATAAGTAGATGGCCTTTTACAGCAGTTCAACTGTAAAAGAAAAGAAATAAAAGTATGTTGAATATTATCTTGAGGGAATAGTGAGGTCAAGTTAGGGAGTTTTAAAAAATGGATTGGCGATACCTAGGCACGTTTGTAGGAAGAAAAGAATACACTGATAGAGAGTCAGAAACTGAAGACTGAATAGAAAGAAGGAATGATTGTGGAGGCATTTTGTTGGGGGGGGGGGGAAATAGGATCAAAGGCACCAATTCATCCAATGCATTTATCAATTGTCTACTGCATTCTAGGTGTAATAGAAAGAAACAGTGATGAATTGAACACATTTACTACCTCAGAGAATTTATGCTCAAATAAGGCAACATAATAAATAAAATATAAATTTGAGTAAGGTAAGCACATAAAAGAATTGTTGATGAAATGATCTCATTATGATATGGTTGAGCCTAGATTAATTTTGATGGCACTTGACTTACCAGGAATCCTAAGACTTCATTGTAACCAAGTAAGCAAACAGGAAAAGGGTAATGGCTAATGATTGAGAGAGAAAAAGGAGGTCCAGTGAGAGGTTTACTGATCTCCTGAGGTTTGAAGAATAACCCCAAGGCCAGAACCTTGAATGCTCTATTGACAGCTGCTCAGTTCTAAATAAAATAAGTAGACACAATGAGAAAGGAAACAGTAGGGCACACACTCTTGAGGCCCAATTAGAGAAAAGAGCTCATGGGACGGTTAGGTTAGTTATTGCTACATACAGTCTCAGTATTCTAGCCTCTGACATCTTGATTGATTCTTACATTGAGCCTCTCTTGAAAATCAAGGCCAGCAGGAATGTGGGTGAAGGACAAAGACAAGCAAATCTTGAGTCAGGGTAGAAAACTGACCATGGCATTCTCCTCTGAAGGATCCATGAAAACTGTATCCAAATGAATGGAGCTGACCTTATCATTCATACTATTTTTTAAAATTATAATTATAATTTCTCCTTGGTAAAATTACATTTAAAATTATTCATGTTCATGCAACTGTCTAAGAGGCAGGCTATGTATATACCTTCTACACACATAAATTATAGATGCATGCATGTATATATATATAGATATAGATATAGATACACACATATGTGTTACACATGCATGTCCATATATTTATATGCGTGTATACATGTAGGGAGTGTATATAGGTATATTTGAGCACACACATATATACAAACATGTTTGTATATATGCATATATATATGCATATATTGTATATACATATATACAATACAGACATATAGATCTATATCTATATACATTTATGTGTATATATACATACACCCATATAAAGATATATATGTAGATAAAATATAGATATATATGTATCTATGTGTATGTACATATGTATCTATCATCTATCTGTATGTATGTATGTATGCATGTATCCTGTGATTCCAGGGACTCTAATAAAGAAACTGTCTCTAGCAGGGTGCATCAGCACCTTCTCTGCCACTTAATGCCTGACTGAAGTGATTGGGCATGTGTAGATTGACTTGCAAGGACCATACCACCAGGATCTGTTGGAGACAGAACTTGAACACTGACTTTCCTTAATCATAAAACCTGTTCTCTACCATGGCAGCCAATCTGTCATTGTCTCTCCATATATTTTTCCATGTTTCTGTCTCTGTGTCATTGTCTCTTCCTTTCTGTCTCTCTCTCCGCCTTTCTGTCATTCTCAAAAGTATATGGAAATTCTACACAAAAGCATAGAGCATAGTCAAATGCGAGGAGAGACAGATGAAGAATGGAAAAGCCTTGATCCTGATCTCAAGGCTGACAAACACCGTTGTGTAAAACAATTTCAACATCACTGAACAGAAAAACAAAGAGCACAGAAGTGCATTGAATAAGGATTATACTTAATCAATTTTCCACTAATAATTCAATTGAATTCAATCAGTATTTAATGTTCCAGGTGCTCTGA
This sequence comes from Pseudocheirus occidentalis, assembly GCA_028646575.1. NCBI lineage: Eukaryota > Metazoa > Chordata > Mammalia > Diprotodontia > Pseudocheiridae > Pseudocheirus > Pseudocheirus occidentalis. Next base: position 49,930,418 of record CM053598.1, on the reverse strand, counting down.
TAGGCAAAGGTGGAGGGGGGGGGGAAATGGGAGGACAGCCCCAGTATCATGAATACGTCTTTCCAGGAGGCAGAGAAAAACCTATGGAGAAGTTTCATTGGAAGGTCACTCAATCACATTGACTTTGTCCTCAGCGACACCAGTATGTGGATCTTCTCTGAGCTATCTGTCACTGAAGAAAGAATAATCTGAAACAGATCAAGCCATCAACTTCTCTGAATGATAATAGTCCTGGACATGAAAGAAGAATGAGAGAAACAAGCACAGAGCGCCCTGTTGAGAAAACTGCTTCATGCGGGAATTAAAGCCATCAAATTTGAATTAGGGGCTCATCCATCCAACAAAGAAAAGAGAATCAATAGGAGATGATGCAGCTAATCTCAGCCATGAAAAGATCCAGTGAAATAATTCTTCCAACTTGAGAAAAAACAAATCAGTGAGGGGAAGGGTTCTACTACTGTTTATTGATAATCTAGATCATACCTCATGGTGACTGTTCCAAACCTTTTAAAGCCTCCTCAAAATAGTCTCACTCCTAGACATCTCAGATGACCTGGACTTCTTGCTGAGAAGACTGAAAGCCTTAGATCAGAACATCCTCTTCTCCCTTTCATTATTTATCTTTCATTTTTCAAATAACAAAGAATATAATTAGGACAGAATTGGGAAGTAAGTAACAAGGGAAAACTTAGTCCACTCCCTGCCAGCAGAAGAGGGGTACTCTCTATTTCAAATTTGTTCCCCCTGAAGTGAGGAAGATTTGCATTATGGTTGAAACACTTTCAATGTCTCTGTTTCCAAGCAACTGACCATGACTTGCTGCTTCTCAGTTCTGCTTCTCGCAGATCCTTTGTAATGGTCCTAAAGTTCCTCTTATCACAGAGGTCTCCTAGGCTATGGTTTGTTCTTTCTCCAAACCAAAGGAGTTGCTGCAGATGCTGCCTTTGCTTCCACAAGACAGAATCTCTTCACCTTTGTGAGACAGCCACCCCCTACCCAGAGCCAACAGGCACTCACTGAGATGGAATCAACACATTTTCGATTCTTTTGTTATTTAGACCTATCAGACTTGGAAGACACAGAAAAGAGAGCTCAGGCAACTGTGAAGACCTTGCTGATTAAGTGCTCCCCTCACCCCAGAAACTTCTCCCAGTCTTTCCTATCACCTAGATTAAGGAGAATAAATGCCTTTTAACTCTCATTAAGCTCTTGAAAACTTGCAACTGGACATGCATATTGCCTTGAAACTTCAAAGAAGGATTTAGAAGCCTTGACCCTTTCTCTATTCCTCAAAAATGTCTTCCTATCATCACCCACTGTCTCCTTTTTCCTTCTGGCTACAGAAGTAAAAACCGAAACCAACCTCTCACTCCTCACTTAGGCTAACTTGTGTTTTTTATACTATTCCTCCCTATCTCTCCCAGGATTTTGTGCCCGGAGTCATCTCCTTTTTATCACACACACATTCAATTTTTCCTTCTTCAATGATTCCCAAATCCTAAAAGTCTCCAATCACTTAACCTTTCTATCCATCTAGCTTGTGTTGCATTTCTTCCTTCCTCTTTCCTGCTAAATTTTGGGTGCTAAATTCCCACCCCCAATTCCTCCCCTCCATACGTCTCTATTGAAATTTCCTCTCAAAGTCTGTCAGTGACTTCCTATTCACCAGTGATCTTCTTCTTCCTTGGTGATATTAACTATTCTTTCCTCCTTGGTGACCTGCATTCTCTTGTCTTCAGAGACACCACTCTCTCCTAGATTTTCTATCACTTCACTATCCACACCTCCTCTGTCTCATTCATTGGCTCCTTGTCCTCTTTCTAACCACCATGAGTCCATAGTCCCCATAGTTTTGTCTCTGACCCTCTTCAGTTCTTTTTCTATATTTTTTTCCCCCGGTACTCCATTCACTTCTATGACTTCAACTACCAAATCTATGCCAATGATTCTCAAATCTGTTCTAAGATCCAGATCTCCATTTACAGTGACCTTCAAGGCTTCATTGCCTAGATATCTAGGTATTATAAATTCAACATGTCCAAAATGAATCCTACTATCATCCCTCCAAATGCATTTTTATTAAATTTATTTTTCATTTGTTTTCTTGTTTACATTATTCATTTTCATTACATTTTTGAATTACAAATTTTCTCCCCATCTTGCCCCTGCCCCAACCCTAAAACAGCAATCCCACTGTAAAGCCCCTCCCCTGCTCTGCTCTCTTACTTTTTGGTAAGGCAGGGAGGGTCTCCCTATCCCAGCCCCTATGTATCTTAATTCTTAGTTGCAGGTATTGCAGAACTTTAAATTTTAGATTCTTTTGATTCCTCCCTTGTCACCCACCCCCACTGAAAGGACACTCAATTCAATACAGGCTGTGGATGTGTGATTATACAGGACATCTTCATAGTGGACATATTGTGACAGTGATCATCTGTCTCTCCTTCCTATCCCTCCCCCCCTTGTTCTGTTCTCTACCCTGTCCCTGTCCATTTACTGAAGTGTGTGCTTCCAGCATCCCTCCCCCAGTCCCTGCCCTCCCCTCTGTCATCCCCCCTCTCATCCCCAT
>CM053598.1:49916502-49927349 GCA_028646575.1 Pseudocheirus occidentalis | reverse complement strand
CTACCCTGTCCCTGTCCATTTACTGAAGTGTGTGCTTCCAGCATCCCTCCCCCAGTCCCTGCCCTCCCCTCTGTCATCCCCCCTCTCATCCCCATGCCCCCTACTCTCCTGTGTGGCATGATGCCCAGTTTAGAGTTTACAAATGCATTTATTTTTATGTTACTATTCTTTTAAGTTTTATAAATATTTTCTTTTCTTCTATTACTGTGATTTCCCAGTAATAATAATCTCTAGTAAAAACCCTTTCTTGTGGCAAATAAGTACAGCTAAGCAAAAGAAATGACCACATCAGCCACATATGACAATGCATGCTTCTGGCTGCCTCTGTAGTCCACTACCTCTCTGCCAAAAGGTAGTAAGTATATTTCATCATCAACCCTCTGATGTCACAGTTAGACACTGCATTGATCAGTGTTCTGAGATCTTTCCATCTTCTCAAAACCATATTTCTATTTGATTTCATGATTTCTGTTTGAGGAATTGCCACTTATCATGTATCATAAATGCAAAACCTTGGAATCATCTTCTACTCTTTTCTCTGTCATCCCTCTTATATCTAAGTTTTCACCAATGCCTGTATATTCCACCTCTATGGTTCTCTTGCCTCAATTGTCACCTTTTTTCTCCCACTGAAACTACCTTAAGATGTCCCTTCATTGTCATCCTCCTGCACCATCGCAATAGGTTTCTAACAGGGTAGTGTCCTACTTTCAATTAATTTTTATCATGCTTTCAGACTAGACCTTCTGGTACATGAAGCTTTAGTCAAAGAAATCCAAAAATCTTGAGTGGTTTCCTGATGTCTCCTAAAGTTCAAGCTTCTTTGCTTAACATGCAAAAACATTCATTTTTATTTCCCATCACTTTGCTCTATACCTGAACCAAACAGGAATATGCCCTTTAAATTTGACTTACTCTTTTGGACCTTCATTCTTTGTGCATATTGTTCTTGAATATTGACTATCTTCCTTCATAGTGCCAAATTCCTATCCATTAATTATTGCTAAATTCCTACTAATCCTTTAAAGATCAATTCAAAGACCATCCCTTACAAAATGAACTACTTCTTGGTCTGCTACCCCTCAACAATAATCTTATCTCTCATATGATAGGTATTTAATGAATGATTATCAGCTGACCAGTATATATTTTGTACCTTTTCAATGTATTTTTCATATAACATGTTGTATTATCTGTGTTTACATTTCAAGCCCCTCTTAGACTATCATCTATAGGATGTAGAAATTGTATCATATCTATACTTGCATCTTCCCCAGGGTTTAGTATGGGAAGTACTTAATAAACATCTGTTAAAGAGTAACAAGATTGTCACAACAAAAATCTACAACCAATTGGATCACTTCCTAATTGAGGGGAAGAGAGCTTGGGACTATGGAACAGGTGAAGGAGTTGGCCCAGAGCATTCACATGGATGACTCTCAAATCAGAGCAGAGATGTTTTGTGGCAGAAGGTCCCATTCACTTTGTGTACATCCAAGGATTGAGGCAACAGATTGTGGAGCAAAGGAGGATTAGAGATGCAGCTGAGAAAAAACTTAGAAAACGAAGGCAGTACCAAGTCAGAAACTGGCTGATTCCGTAAATAAAGATATATTTTCTTTATTGGAGAGGTAAAGTGATACAGAAAAGAAAAAGAAGACCTCTAGGTATGGATTCTGTGGATCTTCAATCTCCTTGTCTCTACTCACATGGCCATTTCCAGCCTTTATTACTTTTCTCTTAGACCAGTGGTTCTCAACCTTCCTAATACTGCAATCCTTTAATACTCATATGTGGGTGTACCTGCATATGGACCGACCCGCCTGGAGACAGGTAGACGAGCAGTGTGTTGGTTCCTAAGACCATCGGATATATATATTTCCTGATGGTCTTAAGCAACCCCTGTGATCCCTGTGAAAGGGTCATTTGACCCCCAAAGGGGTTGTGACCCACAGCCTAAGAACTAAACTAGACTATTACAGTAGTTTCTTAATGGGTCTCTCTAACTTCACCTTCTCACTCAAATCCATTCCCCACTCCCAGCTACCAAAGGGATTTTCCAAAAGTACAAGTCTCACCTACTCAATAAATTCGAAAAGTTTTCTATTGTTTCAAGGTTACAATATAAACTCCTCTGTTAAGCATTTCAAACCTTTCACGATATGGCCTCAGCTTATCTTTCTAGAACTTTTTCTTTTACATCATTCTACTTCTCTCACTATGCAATTCAGTTAAATCTATTGTTCTTCATAAGCAGAACTTCATCTATTGTTGTCATGTCTTTGCACTGGCTGTCCCTATGTCTAACACATTCTCTATCTGCACTCTTATTCTTGAGGAATACAGTTGTGTGTGTGTGTGTATGTGTGAAGTGAGTAAGGAGTATAAAGACTAAAAAAGTAAGAAGGGATCAGCTTGTGAAGGTCCCTAAAAGCTAAACAGAGGAATTTTTATTTGATTCTGAAAATAGGGGATTTATTGAATGGGAGTTGGAAGTGAGGGTAACACAGTCAACTGCACTCAGCTGTGTGCCTTGGGAAGATCACTTTGGCAGCTTAATGGAGGATGGTCTGAGGTGAGATAGAGGCTGGAGGTAAAGAGCCCAACCTGAAGGCTAGTTTAATAATTTTAAAATTGAGGTAATGCTACTACCTGGGGCCAGGTGATAGCAGTGTTAGAGAAGAAGAAAGGTGTGTATATAAGAGATGTTTCAGAGATAGAATTAGAAAGTTTTAGCAACAAATTAAATGGACAAGATGAATGAGAGATGAGGAATAAAAGATGACACCTAGGTTTCAGGTCTGGGCAATTGAGAGGATGGCAGTGCCATATACAGTAGGAGTGAAGTTTTGAAGAGGGCTTAAGGGAAACCTAGTGAGTTCATTATTGGACATGTTGAGTTTAAGAAGTCTATGGAACATTCAGTTCAAATTATCTAATAAGCAGTTGGATATGTAAGGGATTATGCTTGTCAGACCTGAGAATCATCTGCATAGAGATATTAGATTCATGGGAATTGATGATGTTACCAAGTGAAATAGTATGGTGGGAAAAGAAAAGATAGCCCAGGACAGGATCTTGATATACATTCAGGATTAGCAGATGTGATCTTGATGAAGATCCAGCAAAGGAGACTGAGATAATGTTGAACAAAAATAGAACCAAATATGAGAACCAGGAGAAAGCGGTGTCAAGAAAACCAAAGAAAAAGAAAATATCCAAAAAGTTAGATAGGTAGGAGAACCAACAGAAAATGATGTTCCGAAAAACGAGAGAGAAGAAAGTATCAAGAAAAAGACGGTGATCAATAGTGCCAAAGTCTACAGAGAGGACAACAGAGATGAGAATTTTTCAAAGGCCATTAGATTTGGGAACTAAGAGATCCAAGGTAATTTTGCAGAGAGCAGTTTCAATTGAAGTATAAAGCCAAACTGAAGAAAGTTAAGAAGAAAGTGAGAGGAAAGCAGAGGCATCAATTATAGACAACATTCTTAAGAAATTTAGCCTCAAAAAGGGTAAGGAATATTGAATGATGGCAAGCAGGGATGGGCTAATTAAATAAGGTATTTTGTTTCTTTGCTTGCATGCTTTTAAGAATAGAACACCAACTTTTGGGAGCCAAGGTAACAGATTAAGTAGTAAATTGCTATAACTCTCCCATATTCACCTACAAACAACCATAAAATTGTACCCCAAATAAATCTTAGAACAGCAGAATCAGCAAACAGATGGAGTGAAACAATCTTTTAGCCCAAGAAACTTGAAAGATTTGCTGTATAGGTCTGTCTCATTCATGTACAAAGGGAACTCAGTCCTGGATGGGAAGCAAGACCGCAGCAAGTTCCACCTTAACAAACCAGGGGAAGATCCTGAACCACAGTGCAGTGGAACAGGCAAATGTCAACACCAGGAAGCCCCATCTACCTCAGCATAGCCAGGGAAATTGCAGACTATAGCTCTGAGAACCACCACACACTTCAATGTAGCTGAGGGCAAATAGGCAACCTGGTGACCAGACCTCTTCATGCTTCAGTATAACCCTGGGGAAATGCAAAAACACCCCAGTGGCCTCAACACATGCCAGACACTAGCATTCAGACCACAGCTCAGCACCAGGTAAGCCGTCAGACCCCTATGGCCTCCAGTAGCACTAGTTACCACCCTTCACTCCACCCCCTCAGCACAGCGCTAGACATGAAGGTCCCAAATGGGTTCCAGGGCAACCTCAGTGTAGCACCAGGTAAAAAGCCAGGGCCTACAGCCCCTGTCACAAGAATCCTGAGGCATTACACCTTCCACTCAGGTAGTAGAGTTCATATTTAAAAGAAGGGGAAAAGACCCAAAAAGATGAGCAAAAAACAACAAAAAATCTGACTATAGAAAGTTGCTATGGTGGCAGAGAAGATCAAGACACAAACTCAGAAGAGGACAACAGTGTCAGAACACCTATGAGCAAAGTCCCAAATAAAAACAGGGAGTGGTCTTAAGTCCAAAAATAACTCATGGAAGAACTCAAAAGGGAACTTAAAAGAGGGGTAGGAGAAAAAATGGGAAAAGAAATGAGAATGATATGAGAGAATTACGAAAAGAGTCACCAGCTTGGAAAAAGAAAACAACTGTTTAAAAAGTAGAATTGGCCAAAAGGAAAAGGAATTTTAAAAAGCTAACTGAGGAAAACAACTCCTGAAGTTACAATAGGGCAAGTGGAAGTTAATGTCTCTATGAGACACTGAGTGTATCAAACAAATTCGAAAGAATGAAAAAATAGAAGAAAATGTAACAAATAACCTGGAAAATAGATCTAAGAGAGACAATATCAGAACCATTAGACTACCTGAAAGCCACAATTAAAAGGAGGACCTGGACAGCATCCTTCAAAAATTATCAAGGAAAACTGACCTTAAATCCTGGAACAAGAGGGCAAAATGGACATTGAAAAAAATGCACCAAACATCTCAGGAAGGATATCTCAGGATAAAAAATTCAGAGAACATTATAGCAAAATTTCATAATTATCAGATTAAGGAAAAAAAAGTACTGCAAGTGGTTGGAAAGAAACAATTCAAATACTGGCAAGTAAAAATCAAGATTACACCAGACTTACTAGTTTCAACATTAGAGGATCAGAAATCATAGAATATAATATTTCAGAAGGCCAAAAAACCTAGGATTACAACAAAAAATCACCTACCCAGAGAAATTAAGAATAATACTTCAAAGGCAATTGACTTCAAGGGAAATTGCCATTTTTGATCATTTAATAAAATAGAAGGATTTCAAGCTTTCATTAGGAGAAGCCCAGAATTGAACAAAAAAACTTGACCCCCAATATCAAGAACAAAGACAAATCTAAAAAAGTAAAAAAGGGAAAGGATAACATAAGGGATTCAATGGAGCTGAACTGTTTATATCCCTATATGAGAAGATGATACCTATAATTCTTAAAGATTGTACCACTAATATTATAGCTAGAAGGAATATACATAGAGTCCAAGTATAAAGTGAATTGGAGGGAATGACACAAAAATAATTAAAGAATGAGGGGGAAAAGTATGTTGGGTGCAGAAAGAAGGGAGAGGTACAATGGGGTAAATTACTTCACATGAATAAGTGCAAAAAAACCATATTAAACTGGAGGGAAAGATAGAAAAATAGGCAGTGGACATCTCTTGTACCTTACTCTCATAAGTACTGGCTTAAAGAGGGAATGATATGTACAATCAATTTAATATAGAAATCTAACTTACTCAACAGAGAAGTAGGAGGGGGGGAAGATTAAATAACGGGGATGGGGCTGACAGAAGAGAGGGCTGACTAGGTAAGTTGGTAGACAGAAGCAAAACACTGTTGAGAAGAGAAAGGGTGAAAGGAGAGAGAGTACACACAAGAGAAAAAAATGGATGGAGGGAAATGCACACTTAGTAATCACAACTGTGAATGTGAATGGGATGAACACTCCCATAAAATGGAAGCAGATAGCAGAGTGGAGTAAAAACCAAAATCCTACAATATGTTGTTTACAAGAAACACACAAAGCAAAGAAACATACACATAGTAAAGATAAGGGGCTAGATCAGAATCTGCTGTGCTTCAGCTGAAGTTTAAAAAAAAGCAAGGATAGCAATCCTGATCTCAGAGAAAGCAAAAGCAAAAATGGTTCAAATTAAAAGAGATAAGGATGAAAACTACATCTTGCTAAAAGGTACCATAGATAATGAAGTAATATCAACACTAAATGTATATGTGCCAAGTGGATAGCATCCAAATTCTTTTTTTTATTTTAAGATTTTAAAATTTTATTTACTTTTAGTTTACAATATTCAGTTCCACAAGCTTTTGAGTTCCAAATTTTCTCCCCTTCCCTCTCCTTCCCCCACCCTACCCTTGGCAGGATGCAATCCACTATAGGCTCTATAGATACCTTCACATTCAACATTAGTCAAGTTGTAAAGAATTATAGCCAATGGGAAAACAATGAAAAAGAAGAAAAAAACAAAAAAGAAAGGAAATAGTTTGCTTCAATCTACTTTCAGACTCCGTAATTCTTTTTCTGGATGTGGATAGCCCTTTCTCTCATGAGTCTTTCGGAGTTGTCTTACAACCTTGCATTGCTGACAGGAACCCAGTCTGTTAAAGTTAGACATCACAGATAAGGTGTGTTTGTAATTTTGTACAGTGTTCTCCTGCTTCTATTCTTCTCACTCAGCATCAGTATATATAAGTCTCTCCAGGCTATTATGAAGTCCATCTGCTCCTCATTTCTTATACCATGATAGTATTCCATTACATTCATATACCACAACTTGTTTAGCCATTCTCCAATTGCTGGGCATCCCCTTGATTTCCAGTTCTTTGCCACCACAAAAAGAGCTGCTTTAAATATTTTTTGCACATGAGGGTCCTTTTCCCACTTGTATGATATCTTTGGAATACAGGCCTAGAGGTGGTATTGCAGGAGTAAGGATATGCACATTTCTATAGCTCTTTGGGTGTAATTCTAAATTGCTCTCCAGAATGGTTGGCTCAGTTCACAACTCCACCAACAATGCATTAGTGTTCCAATTTTCCCACATCTCCAGCATTTATTATCTTCCTGTTTTGTTATATTAGCCAATCTGACCAGTGAGACGTGGCACATCCAAGTTGTTTTGATTTGTATTTCTCTAACCCATAGTGATTTAGAGCATTTTAACATGATTATAGATATCTTTAATTTCTTCCTCTGAAAACTGCCTGTTCATATCTTTTGACTATTTATTAATTTGGGAGTGACTTCTATTCTTATATATTTGACTCAGTTCTTTGTATATTTTAGAAATGAGTTCTTTATTAGAGACACTAGTTGTAAAAATTCTTTCCCAATTTTCTGCTTTCCTCCTATCTTGGTTACATTGGATTTGTTTGTACAGAAACTTTCCAATTTAGTGTAATCAAAATTATCCATTTTGCATTTTGTAATACTCTCTGTCTCTTGTTTGGTCATAAATTCTTCCCTTCTCCATAAATCTGACAGGTAAACTATTCCTTGCTCTCCCAGATTGTTTAGAGTATCTGTCTTTATATCTAGATTATGAACCCATTTAGACTTTGTTTTGGTATATGGCGTAAGATATTTTTCCATGCCCAGTTTCTGCCATACTATTTTCCAATTTTCCCAGCAGTTTTTGTCAAATAATGAGTTTTTAGCATCCAAATTCTTAAAGGATGGAGAAGAGAAGAATTCATGACCAAACAAGAGATAAAGAGCATGATGAAATGTAAAATACTTATTTTTTATTATATTACATTAAAAAGGTTTTGCACAAACAAAATCAATGCAATCAAAATTAGAAGGAAAACAAAGCTGGGAAATAATTTCTGCAGAATGTTTCTCTGATAAAGGCCTCATTTCTCAAATATGTAGAAAACTAAGTCAAATATGTAAGAATAGAAGCAATTCGCCCATTGATCAAAAGTCAAAGGATATAAGCAGAAAGTTTGCAGATGAAGAAATCAAAGCTATCTATAGGCATACGAAAAGTGCTCTAAATCACTTTTGACTAGAGAAATACAAATTAGAACAACTCTGAGATACCACCTCATGCCTATCAGATTGACTTATATGACAAAAAAGGAAAATGACAAATGTTGGAGAAAATGTGGAAAAATTGGGACACCATTGCACTGTTAGTGAAGTTGTGAACAAATCCAACCATTCTGGAGAGCAATTTGGAACTCGCCCAAAGGGCAACCAAACTGTGCGTACCATTTCATCCAGCTATACTACTATTAGTTCTGCATCTCAAACAGATCATAAAAAGAGGGAAAAGGACCTATATGTGATCCAAGACAAGTACAAAAAACTCATGAAGGAAATGCTATCCACATTCAGATAAAGAACTGATGGTCTCTGAACACAGATGGAAGCATATTTTTTTAAACTTACTTTAGACTTTTTTGTAATTTTTTTCCTTTTGATCTGTTTCTTCTTTCACAACTGGGACTAATATGGATATATGTTTTACATGATCACACATGTACAATCCATATCAATTTTCAGAAGAGGAGAGGGGAAGAGTGAAGAGTAAGATGGAGAAAAATTTGAAACTCAAAATCTTTTAAAAATGAATGCTTAAAATTATCTTGACATGTAATTGGAAAAAATAAAATACTATTTTTTAAAAATTAGAAATAAATACTATGGTTACTATCTAAAAAAAAAGAATGGAAGAGCCTTGAGACTGTTTCTAGGCAGCAAGGAAGCACCTAGTAGACAAGGAGAAGTTTAAAAAGTAGTGAGAGAGTAGGGATCATAGCAGAGACAAACTGATGGAGGAGTCAGGATGGCATGGGGTTATGGATGTATGTGTGGCATTTGGTGGATCTCTCCTTGGTGGATCTCTCCAGATGAGAGAGGTCAAATGGAGAGCCAAGATGTAAACACACACACATCATACACTGAGATTAGTGAATAAGAGAGTATATTACTCAGTATTATATACTGCTAATAAAAAAAGTGTTCATGTAAATGTTCAGGAATAATTGAAAAGTTGTTGGAGAAGGATGGAAAGGCTTTACTGAGGAGGAGAATGTCATCTGGGTCTTAAAACATGAGGAGGAGATAGAGAAGAGGGGACAGCAGACAATAGTTGACAAGCTTTTATTAAGCACTCACCACGTGTGTAGCGCTATTGCTAAATATTGGAGACATAAAGACAAAACACATGGAATAGCAAAACCACATTGGAAATAATGAGCAGAGTGATAGCAAGGACTTAGAAACAAGCATGGATGATAACAGATAGATGAAGAAAAGAACATAAGAATTAGGCTGGGAGAGGAAAAAGAGGAGAGGAGGAAAAGACTAAAGGGCTTAATTCATCTGCTATTTAAGAGGAAGCTGAAAAATCACATGTTGGGATATTGTAGAAAAGACTCAGGCATCAAATAGGTGTAGAAACATAGGTTCTGGGGGCACTGGAGCAACTGGGTGGGTGTAGTAGCCTTGAATGCAACTGGGGGGTGTTGAATAAAATAAGGGTTAAAATAACCTAACCCCAAAGGGGGCACTGAAGAATTTTTTTAATGGGGTGGTAGGTCAAATAAGTTTGGGAACCTCTGAATGATTCTTCAGGCCCCCTCCAACTCTTAGGTTCTATAGTTCTATGAGGAGAGAATTCTCAAGAGGTCTTCTGTCTTCAACAACGGTTTTGTATGAATCATTAGCATCAATAGATATATTCATCTATTTTAAAAGTAGTAGTTGGGCCTAGCCCTCATCAAATAATAATCAACCAAATATTTTGTATTAAGACATTCATAACTGGATCCACTCTCTGGCTTTCAGGCTTTCTTGATGTTATCTCCCTGGATGCTTCTGTGCACACTGATTCTTATAGAGTAGAATCCCTTCCCCTTGGAAAGCAGGGACAAGCCTGCTATACTTTGGCCAACATCTGGCAGCTGCTCCTGCTGGCTATGCCTCCTGGTTGTCAACCACAGTGATCAAAGTGACAGTGACGTAATTGAGGAGTTTGTTGATGACACTCTGAGATGAGCTTGATTATGACTGGGCTGTGTTCTGTGAGGGTTTTTGGGAATTTGGCTTCTCCCAGCTCTGGTCCAGAGAACACGCTGTTGCAAATACTCTAGGGCAGTGGTTCTCAACCTGTGTGTTATGTTCAATTTGTGACTATGAAAATACATTCTGCATATCAGATATTTACATTATGATTCATACCAGTAGCAAAATTATAGTTATGAAGTAGCAGTGAAAATAATTTTATGGTTGGGGGGGTCACAGCAACATGAGGAACTGTATTAAAGGGTCACGGCATTAGGAAGGCTGAGAAAAGAGCAACAGTAATGACAACTCCACAAAACAACAGCTATCAGGTGGAGGGAGAGACACACTTCTTTTTTTCACTGTGCCTAGACTATTTCAATAACCCTCCAATTAGTCCCCCTGTCTCATCTCTTCCTACTCCAAACCATTCTTGACTCAGTTGCTAAAGTGATTTTTCGTCAATAGCAGGTTGGACCCTCTCTCTTCCCTGCTTCATCAAAACCAGTGACTCCAGGTCAATTATAAAGTCCTCAGCTTGGCATGTCAAGTTCTTCCAAAGCTGGCCCCAATCAACACAGCTGGAATCTTGAATTCTAGACTTAGAACCATCTTGGTTTCTGGGCTTAGAATCTAGCTGAACTGGGCAACCTCCCTATGCCCAACCTGTCCTCAGGGCTAAAAAGACACCGAGTTCTCATTCAAGTGGGCAGACTCTTTAAGTGGCATTTTAAATATAGTGGTCAGAGAGTCTTTTAATTGGCCTTTAAAGAAACTTTTCATTTCTCCACAATGGATGGGAGCA
>CM053598.1:49790454-49916402 GCA_028646575.1 Pseudocheirus occidentalis | reverse complement strand
TCTCTCTCTCTCTCTCTCTCTCTCTCTCTCTCTCTCTCTCTCTCTCTCTCTCTCTCTCTCTCTCTCTCTCTCTCTCTCTCCCTCTCCCTCTCCCTCTTCCTTTCTTTCCCTCTCTCTCTCCTTCTCTCCCACGCTCCCCCTGCGGCAAGCTGCAGAATGGGAGCTGCGAGTTGGGAAGCCAGCCGGCAGCTGTCACACAGTGGAGGCAGGCAGCCTGGGCAAAGAGTGAGTCTACTCTGTCATTTAGGATGAATCACTGGGATCTGGCAATAATCTCTATTTTTCTGGTCGTGGTCGGGGAACAACCCAAAAGCTACACTGGACCAGACAAAGGTAAAGAAGCTTCTTTTTTTTCATTGTTTGTTGGTTTCTTCTTTACCTGCTTTTCTTTTCAAAGTGTGTTCAGGGCTGGGCTGCTGGGAGCTGTGGGTTGCTGCCAGGCTCGGGCTCAGCCTAGCATGAGGAGACTTCCAGTGGGTGTTTCAGCACCTGGCACTGCATGCCAGTAGGGTGCCTCCCAGGCATTAACCCTTTCTGGGCTGGCTACGGGAGGAAGGGACCAGATGCTGTGAGACACATGGTGAGCTTTTTACATTGCAACCTAGATGCAACTTCCAGATGCAATTTCCATACATACCTGTGCTTGTGAATGAGAGTGGGATTACACAGGTTTGGAGTGGTCCAGGATCTCTGGGCTTGGCTCCAGAGACCATCCTTGCATGTTGTACAGGCTCCTGGCAGATCTACTCCCAGGAGATTTATTTTCTTCAATTTCATCACTTCATGAGTTGGTCTCATGGGTTGCTATAAGCAGCCTAGCATTTAGTATTTTCTTCAGGAAGCCTGCAGGATACTAGTTGTATAGCTCTCATTGATTTTTTAGAGTTACTTAAAACTATTTGTTAAATCCCTAAGACTTGTGAGGTACCGATGCCATCCAGGGATGAGTATTCTAAGTCCCTTCTGGGCTGCTTATACTTTAGGCAGATGTCTCCTTTTGGCAAGGGCAGTGTGCTTTTTTAATCCCATTCCCTAACCATTGGCTACCCCAACCAGGAGCCACCCCACTCTAGAGCCCATGAACCCCGCTCTTTACCTCTGTAATGGTGTTCTTTCATCTAGCTGGGAAGGCATGTCACAGGAACAGGCAGCTTTCGGTTGCTGCAGTCCTGCACTTTGCCTATTTCTGTCTTCTAATTGGAGCTGCTGCCTCCCTGTCACGGCCTCCTCATCCACACAGTGCACACCTCATGTGTTTGCTTTAAACAGGCTCTAAGAGCCAAGGATCTGCCTTTGTGGGGGCTGGGAGACTACAGGAGGTTGTGCTGGCTCCCAAAAGCAAACCTAGCAGTGTACTGTGCTAAGCAAGGTGCTGTTTGTGAGATATTCAAACAGGTATGATTTAGACAGGAGAGAGACTTGGGAGAGATAAGGACCAGGTTGGTTCAATATGGTGTTTTCAAATGAGTCCTCCACTCTTGCCTCCTTGTTTATAAAAAAGAAAACTAAATTGTCGGTTTAATTCTGTAAATAGAGGAAAGGTTCCAGTATATCACAGGAAGAGGGCAAGTTATATGTTGCTTCCATCTGGTAATCCAGCTAAGATCCCTACTACTGCCATGGATTCCAAACCCAATGTTTATAAGAGGTCATTGGCCAGCGGAAAATGTTGATCAATTGGGGGTGTTTGCAAATTATGTACTTTTTTCCTCCTTCTCCAGGGAATTGTTGAATTCATTAGCTTTACCCCATCATCTCTAGCTCTCCATGCCCAAATCCCCAGAGCCATTGCAAGGCTATTCCATGTTTTTCATGATACATCTTCAAGGCTGGGCAGAACTAGAATAAACTTGACATTTGAGCAGATGTTGGAAGCATGCTGAGATGCTTAAAATGTTATGGTTGTGTTGTTTCTAGAATTAATGACTTCTCTAGAGTCTTATAGACATACTGAAGCTGTCACCTTCTGTGGTGAGTGAATGATGAGCCTTCTGTCTGGTGAAATTGCTGGGACCTTAGCCCTCTAATCTCCTGTCACTGCACTTGGCTTCTCCCATGCTTTAAAGTTGGCCTTTCCCAAAGGATTAGTTCCATCCTCTAGAACTCAATGCCTTGAATAGACAACTCTTGGCAAAATCTCAAGGGAGAGATTTGGATCTTCCTTGTCACTAGGAGACTGTCACCTGTGTTCTGTGGTTTTAAGGTAGAAGCACATTTGGGCTTTGCAGTGGAAGAGAATTTTCCATACTTCTTACCTAGGCATGCTAAGTATATTGCCAGGTGAGCTCCACATCCTCATCTGGAGGCTTTCTCATTCCCTTGCACTGTTTTGCAAATATTCTAGGTCTGGGCAGAGTGATAGGGATGTAGCTCTAAGTAGGAATTCTTTTAAATTGGACAAAACAGTTGGGGGTGGTATTGATGACAGAGAGAGCAGTATGATGGTAGCGAAACTGACTATTGGTGATAAAG
Organism: Pseudocheirus occidentalis; assembly: GCA_028646575.1. Taxonomy (NCBI): domain Eukaryota; kingdom Metazoa; phylum Chordata; class Mammalia; order Diprotodontia; family Pseudocheiridae; genus Pseudocheirus; species Pseudocheirus occidentalis. The sequence goes on along the minus strand of CM053598.1, from coordinate 49,913,930 downwards.
AGACAATCCAGTTGTGAATGTAATCATGCCAAAAGAAGGGTAACCTAAGCACCACCACCTCCTTCCTGATAGCTCATCCTTTCCCTTGCCTTTTTCAGGAAGGCAGGCCCAGGCTATAGACCGTAGGCACAACAACCTAGTGATGACTATACACATGATTGTTCCAGGGTAAGGCAAGAAGGTGTCAAGACAATTGGTCAACTCTTCAAGGAAGCATAATCACCTTCCTGGATGTTGGTGCCCTTGATCAAAGTCCCATTCACCCTATGCTACTTAAAGCTCCAGAAAGGAATTATGAAGTAGTGAGCACAGGACTAAAGGAGTGCTCCTAATTTCACGGTTTGCTAAAAGGATTTAAATAAACAAAAACTATAACTCTTTCTCCTATTCCCAGAACCAAATAATTGTGTTTTTATCAGGCATATGTGTCTGGGTGCATGTTATTTCAATGCAATAGAAAGCATGTTCCTTGAGGGTCTTTGTCTTCACAGACTCAACAAGCTGTATGGTGTCTGACACACAGGAGGTACTCAGTGGATCCTTGTGGAATTGAATAGAATTGTTGGTACCACAAAATATATTGGAATATAGGGAGCAATCCTAAAACACGTGCTTTAATTAGGGGTTGTGTGTGTAGGTACAGGTTATACAGTTTCATAGCAAGTAGTAAATCAATTCGCCTCTGGTATAATTTGGACAAGTGGAAATAACATTTGCAGTAACTACCTTAGACAGTTGCTAGCTAGGTGGTGCAGGGGATGGAGCTCTGGGCCTGAAATCAGGAGGACTCATCTTCATGAGTTCAAATCTGGCCTCAGACTCTTACTAGCTGTGTGACCCTGGGCAAGTCACTTAACCTGTTTGCCTCAGTTTCCTCATCTTCAAAAGAGTTGGAGAAGGAAAATGGGAAACCACTCCAAGAAAACTCCAAATGGGGTCATGGAGAATCAGACACTACTGAACCATAACAGATATGGATATGTCATTACCAGTCTCCTTCTTTCCTCTGTCCAGACAATTTCAGTGACTTCCTAATTCGTCTCCCTGCCTCAATTCTTCTCTCACTCAAAACTATCTCTTACTCCGCTACCAAAGTTATTCTTCTCAAGCTTGGGTCTATATTACTCCCTTACTCAATAAACTCTAATGGTTCCTGATTATCATTAACATCAAATACAAAGTCTGTTATTTTGCAACTAAAGCTCTTCATAATATGCCCTCCCTTATATTTCCAGTCTTCTTAGCTCCCTCAACAGGTTTTTTCTTTCTTTCTTTGCATTCCCAGACTTTAACACAACATCTGACACATAATGCATGTTTAATAGGCACTTGTTGACTGACTGACTGTGGGTCTAGTGACAGAGTTGGAGGGTTGCCTGCATTTTGGAGGCTGAGGAGGAATGGTCTTCACCAGCTATTGGGCTACACAGTCTATCAGTAGACTGCCCTGGAGAAGCGCTTACAATTGTGAATGCTAGGGCCCTCCAGGCACAACATGGCAGCTGTTTATTCCACTGCATGGGGCATCAGTGGTTTTTTCATTTGAGAAGAACTCCTGGGAGCACAAATAGACTCTTTCTGGCTAAGTCAGGGATACAAAAATGCCCCACTATTAAGTTTATTTTGTCCCTGGGAGACATCATAATGTCATCAGCTTCATGGCTTCTTTCTACCTGGAAAATTATTTAAATGTAGACAGTTCACACAGAGACAGAATATTTTTGGTGTAACTTAGCAACAACATAGAGAAGAGAAGGAGGGGAAGGAGAGAGAGAGAGAGAGGAAAAAAAAAAACAACCTCAGGCCTACATCCATAGCTTATGCAAATTTTAAACTGAAATAGTCCCAGCCCTAGTGGATTCAGTCCCTAGAAGGATTCTTGTTGGATCATGTCAACCTAGTTCATTTATTATAATTAACTATACCAGACAGCTTTCCTAATTATCCAAGTCAGGGACTTGGGCTATCAGGTTCGAAGGGTGTGTGGAGACAACTGCTTTCGGACTAAGAGCTGACTTAATGTGATTGCCTTCGGAAAGCTGCATTAGCTTCTAATTAAGGCCAGCCATCCAGAGCCCAAGCATGAAACTCAGCATCAAAGTATGGCAGAGGAATGATTACTGTACCTCAGCTTCTAAGGTGACCATTCCTTTCCTTTGAGTTTCATATTTTGGGATCACTCCATAACTGTACCTTGGTGAGATTCCATTCTTTGTGAGATTTATCACTAGAGGTAGAGATGGGAAGCACTGCTATATCCATAGAAACCTGAATGACAGTTCTTTGGAGACCTGGACTCTAGTTTTGCCATTTATATTAATTATATCTAGAACCTAGAAGAAGCCGTTTAATTTCTCTGTATTTCCTTCATCTGTAATGTGACATGGTAAGCTAAGATTTAAGGGCCCTTTCAGCTCTATTATCCTAAAATTCTAAGAATTAATCTTTCCCACCAGAAGAAGGAGGAATGTAACTGTGGCATGGGAAATCTCAGAGAAAAACATGACAGGAGCCATCAAAAAAGTCAAGGAATTGTAGACATTTGCCAGAGCATTCCTGAAAGCTGTTATTTCCCTGAATGTAACAGTCCTGGAAATGAAGCCAGCATTCCAGTAGTAACCAGTGGGAATGAGCAGAGACAAGCTCTGTCTTGGATATGAAGTTGAGGGTAAAGGAAGAGTGGAGGATGATTTTTGAGATTGTGAACTTGGAGGACTAGGAAGAATGGTGATCTCATGACAGACACAGGTGCTATGTGGTACTTTATATTAATGTTTTATATGATAATGAGTAGTGATTTTTCCATGTTGTTGTTTAATCTTTTCAGCCATGTCCAACTCTTCATGACTGCATTTGGGGTTTTCTTGGCAAAGATACTGGACTGGTTTGCCATTTCCTTCTCCAGCTCTTTTTACAGATGAGGAATGGGGACAAATAGGGTTCAATTACTTGCCAAGGCTCACACAGTTAGTAAATATCTGAGACTGAATTTGAACTCAGGTTCTACTGACTCCAGGTCTGGAGCTCTATCCGTTGTACCACCTATGTGTATTTAGTGAGGAAATATTGTTCTGGTTTTGGGTATCATATCACTGCCTCTACTGTCTTTTGAGAGCAATTGATAGGTCTGAGCACTGATAATATGCCTTAGGCAGAGGGTGTGGTTGTGATCAGAAAGGATAACCAGAATTCAGAGAACAGAAATGACCAAGCCAAAAGGTTCTCCAGTGTGTCAGCTCATTCAGAGTGCTAGGCAGGGCTCATCAGATGGAGGTGGGCAAGGGAGAATAATGTGTGTCCATCACAGAACCTATTAGGTACTAAGATGAAAGGAACAGCACAAAGCATGAGCAAATAGCCCATCATCTCATGGAAGTCTATTTCAAGAAGGGCTTTCTTCTGGTGGTGACTTTCTAACCATACCCCTTCCTCGTGCCACTGGATCTGGTGCTGGGCAGATGGCCTAGGAATATGGAAGTATGGGTATGACTACAAGGAGACTTTGGAAATAGCAACCATACAATACAGGTGAAACTTGCCTAGAAATGGTTTTAGTTTATGTACATGGTGTTATTCATTATCCATGGAGAATTATCCTTTCTCCATTTCTTCAGGTTCTAGCTTTGGAAACCCAGGCTACACTCAGACAGAAAGAGAGCATTTGGTTTGAAAGTTTTCAGTGACTCTATGTTTATTAGCATCAACCTCACCATTAAAAATAGTGTTTAAGCATGTCCTTGGGCAATACCCAGAGTGAACAAGGATAAACACTGACCCTACCCTCAGAAAGCCTTTTGCTATCAGATTGAAATTTAGGCAGGCAGAGAATGCTTGCAAACTCTCATAGCATACTATAGTGGAAAAATGTTATGTTTAGTGTTAGAGCATCTAACTTCAAATCTCAGATCTGCCACTTGTTACCTGCCTAACTTTGGGAAAGTCATTTCACTTTCTAACCCTTGGTTCCATTATCTACAAAACCGAGAGACTGGATTTCCCAGATTCAAAGGTTCCTCCTACTTCTATGATTTCCCAAACATTATTCTTAAATATGTCTAAGGATCTTCTCCATGATGCTTCCTCCTTTCTCCACTCCCCCAAATATTACCTTGAATCATACACATACATATATACATATACATGTTACTTATCTGTCTTCCTCAATCAAAAGTAAGTTCCTAGAGGGCAGGGATGATTTTATTGCCATTTTTGTGTTCCTAATACAGTTCTGATGCACAATAGACTTTTATTAAGTGTTATTGATTGACTGTCTTATTGATTTATGAGGCAGGCACTCCTTTCAATAATGCAGATTTCAGTCCCTCTACAACTTAGTAGATGGCCTTTGAAAGTTGTTTGCTGTCTCTCCTCTCTTGACACCCACCCCCTGCCCCCCAAAATGTCCAAATTGATGATAAACTTCTGTAAGCTTTCAAAGCTGGACTCCAGATAGCAGAAACACAGTATATAATCAATTAATGGGTTTATTCTTGAAGCCTAACCAGTTGTTCGAATGTGCCAAAACTTATGTTTTTCAGCCACAGACTTCAAGATCCCATGGTTACTTATGTGTCACAGTAAGAAATCAAAGACTTTAACCAAGTAAATTAAAAATATAACATGTCTGGGCAATGGAGTCAGGGTGTTTGACATGATACTCAGGAGGGCCACCTACTTGAGAATGAGGATGAAATTCCCCTTCCCATGAAAAAGATCCCAGTTATAACAATATGGAGATAGTCAAAGCAACATTCCATAGCCCTAGAATACTGGTTCCTGTTACAAAATGAGTAACTTCTCTTCCAATCCAAATTAAGCCAGACAGTGGAGAAATCAGACTTCAGACCCCGAGTGCATTTGATGGATACCACTCATTTGGGTGGTTGGGGGGTATTTTTTGTGTGTTCTGTTTTATTTTGTTTTTAATTCCTCATAATTTTCCCCTACCCAATAGTTTTGAAATATTTGTAAAGTCATTTTCTCTGGCACAGAACTTTGCCCCTCAGTGCTTAATTTCAGTTCAGATTGAATTTTTATGGACAAATGATAAGGAACCCCCGGCAGCCTTAATTACCATATAGAGTACAGTCCCAGCAGTTTCAGCCAAAGTCTTCATATTAATCAAATGAGAAACATTTTCCAGGACAGGAAATAAGAGAATTTGATTTTCTAGGGAGCTTCTACCTAGAGAGAGATGCCACTAACACACCTATGCATACATTCCTTTTTCCCTCCTCTCTGCCCAGACAATGTGACCAGTTTCTGTAACTGCGAAGTTCTTGGGAGTTTAGGAAGGCAGAGTGCAGACCTCAGAGTCAGGAAGATATGGGTTTCAACTGCTACCTTTGATTCATACTGACTGTGGGACCCTGGACAAGTCACTTCACTTCTCACTGCTCCAGGCAATGTTGTGATATTATAAATTGAAGAGCAAGTTCTAATTCCCATCAACGAGAGAGTCTCTTTATTACAACTTCCTCATACCAATGAAATCACAGGACAGCCTCATCCTGCTCCACAAACCAAATCAACCCACCTCTAAAAATCAAGACAAAAGCTAAATTTATGCTTAGGTAAAGTAGGCTCACCTAGTATGGATTAGAAAGAACCTTCATGTTGGAGAGAGCTTAAATGACTTGCTTTGCCCAAAGCTAGACAGGTCATAAACAGCATAGATAATTTAAACCTGGATCTTCTCATTTCAAATCTCCTACTCTTTCTCCTCCACTGTTCTGCCTCCACAAGCCTTCTGAAAAGCTCTGTAATTCCCCAAATGTTTTCCTCATCTTTTTTCTAATGCAGGAACTTCCTTTAAAACCTTTAAATCTATGACATGGGAATCAGACTCAAAGGAACAAATACTCTCAGGGGAAAGGAGGGGCAAGCACATTGACTGACATCTAATATATAGGAGGGTAGAAAATTGCGAACAAAGTCTTTGGGGAGAGAAATATTTGTTAAGGAGTGAGAGATGGTGGGGCACAGAAAGGGAAGTATGACAGAGTGGCATGGGAGGGGGTAAAGTACGCAAAAGACTTGAAAATCCTTAAAAATGACTGTGACAACTGTCCTTGCTTGGGACCCAGGAGCTCAGGGATGGGGACCATGCCTAGAGAAGAACTGTTTTAAGGAAGTAGAGGGAATTTCCCACTACCACCACCTAGAGTTACCATAGTGGAGACCTGGAGCATGCAGCCCAGAACTTGCTTCAGAACTGGTCATTTAATCATCTGGCTTCAGGAATTTGATAACTGGATCAGAGAGCTGAGTACCAGAACTACCATTTCCCATATCCCTTTGGAAACTGAAAGGACTTTTCATACAGTAGTGTTTTTGCTTTTTGACTTAGCTTGCATTTTTAATAAAATGTCCACCCAGATAAAGGGAGAATCCAGTTGCAGAAGATGCTGGATTTCTTTAACTGCCTAGCTAAAGCAAATAACAGAATCCAAACATCATAGAATTCATTCGACAGTACAAGGTCCCTCTGAGGCCAACCTGTGCCTGAACAAAATTTCCATTTATGACAAATTGGCAATCAGTCTTTGTTTGAAGACTTATAGGAAGGGATAACCCAGTATTACCCAGAATGGCCCATCACACTTTTGAATAACTGGAATTATTAGGAAACTTCCTCAGATATCAAGTCTAATTTTGCCTATTTCTACTTCCACTGTTTGTCCTCTGGGACAAAACTTCCCTCTTCCCAACAGCAGCCATTCAACCTCTTGAAGATAGAGATCATGTTCTGCCCTGTAGTTGTTCTCTTTTCTAGATTAAATATCTCCACTTCCTTTAATGGATCCTCATGTGGCATGATCTTGAAGTTCATCACTCATCAGATTACACTTCTCTGTCTTCAGATTACACTTCTCTGGAAGTTCTCTAATTTGTCAGTATCTTTCTAAAATGCGGCACCAGGAACTGAAGATAATGCCAGTCTCAGTCATTCAACACTCACAAAGTACCTACTAGGTGCTAGTCACCGTACTGGGCATACAAAGAAAGGCAAAAGACAGTCTCTACTCTCAAGGACCTCATAGGGAGACAACATGCAAGCACGACAACTATGAATAAATAAGATATATAGATTTAGACATAAAGATAAATTTATACATATGTAAATATATGTATATATGTTTATATATGTATGTGGGTGTACATATATACATATATATACACACACATGTATATATATATACATAATTAGAGGTAGTCTCAGAGAAAAAGACTAAAATTAAAGAGGATTGTAAAAGGTTTTCTGTAGGGTATAGGGTTTTAGCTGGGACTTGAAAGCCAAGAGGCAGAGATATGGAGAAAAGGACCAACATTAGGCAAGTAAGTAAAATGTTAATGTATAAAATATCTTGGTTTTTATCATGTCATCATGCTAAATTTCTTTTCAGAGAACTATTCCTTTAAATAGTCTCAGAATTATCCTCAGGAAGCCAGAAACATGGTGGAATTTCAGACATTCTCCAATTAGGTTCACAAAAAACAATTTTTTTTTGGAGGAAGTAGGAGAAAACAAAAAGAAAGCAATGAGTTCTCCCAGAATTCTTCTACTCTGTCTATGTACCAGAGTTGTAACTATAGCAGTGCAAATGGACTTTGCCTCAGGGAGCTGAATTTAGAGAACTTCAAATTTAAAGGATGCTGAAAACAATGTAGAAACAACATAACTTAGCACCTAGTTAACAAGAATAATTAGTAAATATGCTAATCTAGCACATCATGGATCTCACTCTCTTCCTCTTCTTTATAGGGTTTCTATAATCTCACTGTCCCTCAAGCAGAGATATGTGCCCACCTCATCTGCCATTGAAGTGACGGCATGATTCATGTGCATTATCCTAGGCATGGTTTCTGGAACTTCTCCAGGTATAACAATTCCTAGGAATGCCTCTGCCACATATAACCATTCTCACCAGGACTTATGTCCTGGAACCTGTATGCTTCCATGTTCAGGAAGTTATTGAGGGAATTTTTATTCTGGAATGGGATGTACTATGTGACTCTGTACCCCTGCAAGTCTGAGATTCCTTTAGGTAATTATTGGGATTGCAACATTACAAATAATTATATTATTGATTGTGAATAAAAAGTCACATATTTACCTTTTAATCACTGTCATATATATCCCAGAAACAGCAAAATAGCATATTTCTTTATTTCCCTAAAATTCCTTTCTTTCCCCTTTTTCCTTTTTTTCTTCTCTTCCTTCTTATTTTGTCTTGTTCTATATTCTTTGGTACAATCAAAAGAAAATGTTCTCCAATCCTAATGGCAGTGGGGAAAGAAAGAGAAAGAAGGGAAGTGACCCATCTTCCAATTCCATGCATTTGAGGATTGAGGGAAAGATGGTAACATGGTGTTAAACTTGTGGCCAGATTGCAGCCTACAAAACTCACAAGTGCTGCAAGCACCGCAATAAAAGGTAATTGGAAGATGCTTAATGAAACAAATAAAAATACAGTATGACACTGATAACATTAATTTGTGGTTTTCTAAGTCAATGTGGCCCACAAGGATCCATTTCTATTTGAGTGCCCCATAAGCATCTCTGTGAACTTCTAAAATTTGCCAAAATAAAAGAGTAATGATAAATACAATGAAATAGACTCAGCTATAAACTCCTCTATTTAGTCTAAGACGACACAAAACACCTGTCAGAATCCTAGAGATATCCTAGAGACAGGTGGCATAGGTAGAAGGTACATTAAAAAGCATCTCATTCCCAGCATAGAAGACAGACCCAAATATAGCAAGGAAAGAGACCAGGATCAGATCCTGACATAGAACAGATCCAGAACCCTTACCACAATGGAAGCTAGGCTATGAGCAGTGTCCACACAGCCTGCTACTGTCCCAGAATCCTGACAGGCTGGAGCTAAACCACAGCAGAAGATTAAGCCAGATTTTTTTTTTGCAAAAGGCTGAGTCTTAACTTTGCTATTGTGCTAAGGACCAAGGAAGGCCTTCCTTTATCATGTGGAAGTAGGAGAAGGGAAGCTGACCCAAGCACACACTCCTACCGCAGAAACTAAGGCTGGAGATATGAGTACAAAAAACAAAATGCCAAGCACAGTGAAAAAATAACTTGGACTGAGAGATATTCAAAAAACAAGACCTTGGAAAGAGAGTAACTGCATAGGTCCAAGTAGTGCCTCACAGAAAAAACGTCTTGGTCATGATGACTATCAGAGTAACCTGGAAAAAGTGGGGAAAAAAGAGAGATACAAAATGGAATACTCATGGTAGACAGAATAGCAAGGATAATTTCCCAAACAGAGATAAGATTTCTGAGTCCTGACAGCAGGCAACTGGCAGACGTATAAGCCAGCAGGTAGCTGATAGCATGGTGGTCTGGCAGAAGGTGATTAAGAGCTGTCACAAGGACACAAGTGAAGTCTATGTGCGGAAGCAACCTATGGAAAAACACCTACTATGGGCCACACACAGTGCCAGACTGAGGTTACAAAGAATGATCTCAAGGCACTTATATTCTATGAGCAAATGACTGGGAGAGGGCAGGACCCAGTGTTGGGGAACCAGGGTAGTGGTCCGGGTACCAATGTAGACACCTCGGCATGGCAAACCAAAACAGTAGCCACGGTCAGTAGGAGTGGACTATAAGTGAAAGTGTGGTCACAGGGACCAAGGCAAGAACCTAGGGCATTTGAACCAGAGAATGAGGTAGAATAATCCTCAGGACAAAGACTGCCATATTCCCAAGCTTTCCATCCAGAGGTCAAAAGATCATAGGATCATAGATTAGGCATTAAAGGAGAATGTCTAGTGTATCCCTCTCATTGAACAGATGAGGAAACTGAGGCTCAGAGAAGCCCCATACATCATCTAGGATCACACAGATAGTAAGCAGCAGGGGCTGGAACCTAGGTCTTGTGGTCCTACCTGTGAGACCCGAAAAGACACTGGACTAGGGAACAAGGTCAATCATTACACCATCATGCTCCCTGTGTTCTCTGTTAATCAACTGGGCTCACCATTACCCATTGAGGATGGAGTTATCAACATCCATCTTCCAGGAAGTGATGCTGAGCAAGTCAATGAAACCACTCACACTAATATTTGTGTTTACTTTGCTGTCATTCTCTTAGCGTGTAGTTTAAATTCAAATTGGTCCCATCTTGGGCAGGAACAAGTGGAGAGAGAAGTTGACAAAAAACAAGTAGGAAGCCGCCTATATTTCAACATGGCATGAAAGCAATTTGTATTGAAAAATCAATTCCATCTACACAAACAGAAAATAAAAGGAAGGAAGGGAAAGGAAAACAAGGTTCGGTGGCTCTGTGGGGGGGGCTAGTTTCTAGAGCAGACAACATATTTACTTAGACCAGGACTGTGTCTCCCATCAAGCCTGGGCTGACTCTATGGCAACATTTTGGTTTTGCTTTTTGTTTTCTTGAAACCATCACCCTAATATCCAAACAATCCTCCCCATGTGACATACACTTCCCCCAAACCGCCTAATAGTGTGTGGGGGTGATTGCAACTGACAATACATGTCATTTTCCACATTTGTGGTTTACCATCTACCTTTCGTTTACTAAACAGAAGGACGTGCTTTGACTTGTTGATATGGTGACGACTCAATACAGTAAGCATTTACCAAGTGCGTACTTCGTCCTAGGCACTATGCTGGGACCTGAAAATGCAAGGACAAAAATAAAACAGTTCCTGTCTCTAAGGAGTCTGCATTCAATTATTAGCACATTCTTTCAACATTGACTGTTGGCTGTGACTATAGTCTTGCAGCCTTGCTGTTTGGTTGTTATTCATATTGCAATAATTTTATATATCGTTTTCTCCATCCTACCTTCCTCACTCTATATCACATCCTACAAGTATTCCCCTGTTTCTCTGGATTTTCACATTTTTTTTATTCCCTGTGGTGCAATAATATTCCATTACATTTATAGACCACAATTTGTTCAGCCATTCTCCAATCACAGGGCACATTTTTTTCTCTCGCTTTCTGTTATAACAAATAATGTTGCTGTGAATATTTTCGTCCATCTGATCTTTTCTTGCTGTCAATAACCTCCTTGGGTAATAGTCCCAGTAGTGAGATCTCTGGGTCAGAGGCTAGGAATAGTTTATTAACCTTCCTTGCATAATTCTAAATTGTTTTCCAGAATGGTTTAACTAATTTTCAGCTCCATCAAAAGTGAATGTTGATAACTACAAGATTTTTTAATGCTACCTCCTCCCTGGCCCCCACCTCCCAGCCAAGTAAATCTGCAGTCAATTTTTGACAGGTCGCATTCAGCTGCAAAACAAAAAAAAATAGGAGACAGACTTTCAAATAACAATAACAACAATGTACAAAGATTCTAAGGATCTATGAGGAACTCCTAGTATGGGAATGCTTTTCACAGAGATGACAGTAATCTGTCTATATCTTAGCCTATGAATCTTGTAGAGTTGCTTGAAGCACATAGAGGTTAAGGGTCTTGCCTGGGTTTATAAAGCAAATGTAAGATTGAACCCATACACTCTGACTGCAAGCCTAATACTGGCCACGCTACAAGATTACCTTCACAGGAAATGCAATAATAATTTATATTTGTATATCATTTTAAGCACAAAGCACTTTTCTCATGACCTATTGATGGATGATCAGTTCAAATGGTATTATCTCCTTTTTGTGGATAATAAAAGTAGCTTTCTATGATAGGGTGGATGGAGTGCTAGCCTGGCAATCATACAGACTTCAGTTCAATCCCCCTTGGTGGTTCTGACCTGTGTAACTTGTCATTTATCTTCTCTAAATCTTTGGCCACTCCCTGGAACCCTGATGATGTTATTGTTTTTAACATTTCCACAATCAACCTTTACTTTCCCCTACCACCTCCCGTCACCCAAAGGAAAGAAGGATGGAAGAGAGCAAAGAAGGAAGGGAAGGAGAAAAGAAGGAAGGAGGGAGGAAGGAAGGAAGGAAGGAAGGAAGGAAGGAAGATCCTTGAATTATATAACCATAATCAAGTAATGCAAATTCTAATGCTGACCATATCCAAAAATGTTTTTCTCATTCTGCATATTAGTCCATAATTTCAATGACATGAGTTGGTCAACATTCTTCTTTCTGAGTCTTTTGGAATCATGATTCATCATTTAATTGACCAAAGTTCTTAATCTTTTCACAACTGTTCATTTTTACAATAAAAGTTTTTAACTAATTCATATATTGGTTGTAGCCTGCATTTGTGGAAACAATTTCTACACTGGGAATTTTCCATAATACTAAAATCATCAAATGTATTAGTATTTACAGAAAAAGAAATCATCTCAGAGAAGGGAAGTGACTTGTTTATGATCCAACAGCTTGTGTCTGTTCTAGAATTTAAGGTTCTAAACCAATAATTAGTTTTGATTGAATCCTCAGTTTTTATTTACTACCTTTCTGTGACCTTGGAAATGTCTCTTTATGTCTCTGAGCCTGTTTCTGCAGCTGTAAAATAAGAAGATTGGACTTGGTTGGACTATTGATCTATGATCCTCTCTAATTGCCTCCCAACAACCCCCTCCATTATGACACCATAGGGAAAGAACTCAGCAATAACTGTGCCCTGGCCACCAGCTGGATCTGCTTAGCTACTACAGAATCCCCTCTAAGTGTGGCTAATAAAAAGAGTTATAGGTCTTCCCTGTTAATTGATGGCTTTGAAAGCCACAGGTGTCCTCTGGGAGGTCCTGGTGGACTGCATGTGGGCATCCAATCACATTGGTACATTTGGACCAGCCCAGGAAAAGGGCAAATGACAGCCTGAGGGCTTTAGTTTCCTGGTTTTGACCATAGCACATTCTGATAACCTAAGCCTTTCATTAAAAACCTAGAATTCTAGCAATTGTTGGTGGTATCAAGCAAAAAGAATTGACAGGGGCCAAGACATTAAAAAAAAAACAGATGAAGTGACCCCTACGTCATTTAGGTGATCAGAGTTAAACAAACACAGGATGCATAGTGGGCATTTCAAGGCAACAAATTCTTCATGATTGACATGCCTCATAGAACACTATGGAATTTGAAAACCATGAAATCTGAGTGCCTGCTGAGTCCAGCCTCATTGTTTTAAAGACAAGAAAACAGAAGCGCAAAGAATAATATTAATGACCTAATTTATGTAATACTTTACACTATTATAACCTACTATTTGACAGATGAGGAAACTGAGACCCACAAAGGTTAACTGATTTACCCAAGCTTTAGTGGCTTCAGGAGCTGAGTCAGAGAAACTGAACTCTGATAGTACAAAGAAAGAGCCCAGTACTTGGAGGGATTTGGATTGAAATTACCTGAGCAGCTCTTGGTAAGTCACAGCCTCAAGCTCTTGGTTTCATTTGAAAAATGAAAGAGGTGGTCTAAATCAGGACTTCATCTCAGAATTATGCCTTTAAATATATAAAATAAAATATATAGGAAAACAGAGGAAACCAATTATATTGAAATAGTTATTAAAATATTTTTATTGAGTTCCTGGCCCCCAGGGAAAGAAATGCTGGACTAGATGAATTTTATGGCCCCTACTAAGCTGATGCTCCTGATTCCATGCCCCATCTTTTAACTTTGCAACACTGTTAGCATCACAACTTCACAGCTAACAAAGCACTTTCCTCACAATGACCCTTAAAGGAAGGGGCTCTTGACCTTCTGTGAGCCATGGACCCCTTGGACAATCTGGTGATGCCTATGGACCCCTTCTTAGAATGATGATTTAAAATGCATAAAATCAAATACAGAGGATTACAAAGGAAAACAATTATGTTGAAATACAGTTATTAAAATATATATTAAAAAACAAATTCAGGATCTTGGGTTTTAAGCAGGATATTACATAGAGAACTAGCCTTGCAGTAAGGAAGACCTGAGCTTAAATAATGCCTCTGACATATTACACTGCCTATGTAACAGTGGACAAGATGCTGGACAAATTCATAAGACTTTAAGTTGCAGAAGAGATATGATTTGCATTGGGAGAAGGAACTTCCACACTTGTAGTTCCCCCTACTAATTCAATCACTAGGGAAGAAAAGAAGGGGAGGAAGAAGAAAAGGAAGAAAGGAAAGAAGAAAAAGATGGGAAATAAGGAGAAGGAGGAGGAGGAGAAAAAGGGAGAGGAGGGAGAGAAGAAACAGGAGAAGAAAAAGGAGGAGGGCTAGGAGGAGGAGGAGAAGACAGAGGAGGAGAAAGAGGAGGAGGAGGAGAAGAAGAAGAAAAAGAAGAAGAAGAAGAAGAAGGAAGAAGAAGAAGAAGAAGAAGAAGAAGAAGAAGAAGAAGAAGAAGGTTGTCTCCATTTTCTAGATAAAGAAAATATGAAGTTAACTAATATCTTCCAGGTTAGTGGCCAACTTGGCTTCGAACCCAATCCTTCTGACTCTGGTCTTTTCTATTTGTCTCCATGGCTTCTCATCTAGCCAGACATATTCTGCTTGAACGCCTATTTGGAAAACATCCGCATCCCAAGATCCATGAGACTTTAAATAAGTCCCAGGGTATATGGCTAGTGTTACTACTGTCAGATTTCCAAATTGCAAGGACAGAATCACACATCTCAACCTAGAGGGGACTTGAGAAGCTATCCATCAAAGCCCTTTCTTTATTTGACATATAAAGAAACTGAGGAAGAAAGAGGCTAATTGCTTTGCTCAAGGTCTCATAGTCCCAGGCAGGATTTTGGAATGAATTAGACGCTTTTCAGCTAGAGAGGCCTGTTTTTGTTGTTGTTGAGTCACGTTCAGTAATGTCCAACTCTCTGCGACTTCATTTGGAGTTTCTTTGGCAAAGATACTGGAGAGGTTGTCCATTTCCTTGGGAGCAAATAAATAAGACTTGAGTTTCATAATGATTTAAGGGCCTCATCTAGGCTGTCCTGGCAGGATAGAATGATCAAGACCTTAGAACTTTGGACAGGAACCAGGAACCAAGTCATCTAACCCTCATTAACAAAAAGTCCCATTACCACCACAATTCCCAATATCAGAGTCCTTTCTCATTGACCACCCACTTGGAGGCTGCCTTCTAAAATAACTATAGTTCTGTTTTCTACCCCTCTAGCTCTTTACTCTTCACAACAACCCCACAAGGTGGGTGCTGTGCCCCCATTTTATAGATGAAGGAAATGAGACAGACTAAAGTTAGCTGACCAGAATGAAGGGAGGATTCACAATATAAAGCAATCAATTTTCATTTCAAGAAAAAAAAATCTAAAAAATAAAGTTAGCTGACTTACCCAGGGTCATACAACTAGTATATGGCACAGGCAGATTTTGCATCCCTGTCCTTTTTAAGGAGGCAGCCTGGTACTATAAATAGAATGGCTGCCTCCTTAAAGAAGATCTGGATTCAAAATCTACACTGTGACATGTACTAGCTGTGTGATCCTGGGCAAGTCTCTTTACAACTCTGAATCTTGGTTTCTTCTTCTATAAAGTTAGGATAATGATAACACCCAAATCACAGGGCAGAGTTGGGGCTCAAATAAGTTAATGTATATAAAGTGCTTCGCAAACCTTAAAGTGCTATGTAAATGAGGATTATCTTTCTTTTTGGAGTTATTGCTATCACTAATTGTTTGCACTTGATTCAGGAGGGCCCCTTCACCTGGAGAGCTAGAACCTGAGGCCTCTTGACTCCTTGCCCAATGTCCCAATCTAGATTGGCTGAAGGAAGGCTTGCATTCCATATGGAGGCACTGAGTCTGGGAAGGAAACCAGGGCCCCCAGCCAGAGGACATACCTCCAAGATGATCTGGGAAGGAAGCAACATATTTTCTTCCCCTGCCATTGCCACATTCCTCAGCCTCCAGGAAGTTATCCTGAAAGCACTTAGGAGAACAGACTTTCAACTTATCCCCTGAGGGGGGAGACTGATTGTTAATAACAATAATAATAAAAATTAATAATTGAGAAGTCTCCTGCCCGCTCCCAGTAATCAACACATTAATGTTTGCTTTATTTCCACTGGGGATGGGAGGGTTTTACTCAACAGCCTCATTCTGCTTGGCTCACTTCGCCCAACTGGCTTCCCTACCCCCATCCCTGGCTCCCACCATCCCTAGCTGTCAGGTCAGTAGCGGCTGTTTTCTTCCTGGAGACAGATTGTCATCATTGCTATAGAAAACTAGTCCAGGGCCATTGTCCACACCTCCGCCATCATCACTGCCTCTGACTGTATATAATCTGATATCTCATTGTTATACTCTGCCTCTGCCTGTCTGCTTGTCTGTCTGTCTGCCAGTATCTCTCCTCCCCCCCCCCCCAGTGTAGAAGCTATATCACAATTATTGTATGGGGAAAATTTAGGATTGGTACAAAGCTCTGGGACCCAGCGAGCTTCACATTTTAACATTAGAAAAACACTCAAGGAGATCTCGTAGAGCATCAGAGATGAGAGGGCTCTTCAAGACCATTTAGCCAAAGCCCTTACAGGTTAGAAATCTGAGACCTATGGAAAACTAAGGGAACTAAAGAATGATCTGGTCTGGTGTAGGACTCAGGCCTCCTAATTTCTAATGCAGGGCTATTTGCTCTCAAGGAAGGGAGAAAGAAAAGAGAATGGAAGAATGGAAAAGAGGAAGGGAGGAAGGGAAGGAAGGAAGGAAGGAAGGAAGGAAGGAAGGAAGGAAGGAAGGGAGGGAGGGAGGGAGGGAGGGAGGGAGGGAGGGAGGGAGGAAGGAAGGAAGGAAGGAAGGAAGGAAGGAAGGAAGGAAGGAAGGAAAGAAAGGAAAGAAGGAAGAAAGGAAGGAAGGAAAGAAAGAAGGAAAGAAGGAAGGAAGGAAAGAAGGAAAGAAAGAAGAAAGGAAGGAAGGAAGGAAAGAAGGAAGGAAGGAAGGAAGGGGAGAAGGGAGGGAGAAAGGAAGGAGGGAGGGAGGGAAGAAGGAAATAAGCATTTATAAAGTTCATACTATATGCCGGGTACTGTGCTAAGAATTTTTTTTTAAAAAGCCTTTAAGATCATTTAGCCCAATCCTTTCATTTTCTAACTGAGGAAATGGAGGCCCAGATAAGTTGTATAACTTATAGGATCCCCTGATCAGAGACCTAGGGTCAGATGGGATGTCAGAAGTCTAATGCACTCATTTTACAGATATAGAAATCGAGACCCAGTAAGTTTCTTTAGCTTAGAGGACTTATAGATCGTAGATCTGCAGAAGGAAACTCGAAGGTCATAAAGTCCAAACCATTGATTTTACAGATGAATAAACTGAGGCAATAGGAAGTTAAGTGACTTTCTCATGGTCATGCAAGCAGTAGGCATCAGGAACAGGGTTTGAACCCTGGTTCTCTGACCCCAGACCAAATATCTTTTCCAAAGTTCCATGCTGCCTGGCAAACCTTGATTGATAAAGAGAAACAGAGCCTCCTTTTCATCCCACTACCCATCTCTGGAGGTGCTATTTTCCTTTATTAGGAAGGGGAGATGCAGTGGGAGCAAATGCTTAAAAAATCTGAAAGGCTGGTTATAATGGACTGTATTTCTAGACCCACACTTGGCTTGTGGGCAGAGGCATTAATGGCAATCAATGTATTATTCCTTATGAAAAATGCAGCAATCATGCTTGTTTCCATTGGCATCCATAGCAAAACAGAGCCAATTAAGGGGATGGCAGATAGGGGTAGGGGCACTGGTGCTGGTGCATGTTCTGGAGATCTGCAGAGTGCCCAGGCTAAGAGAAGCTGACTTAAAGGGGCAGTGCCCGGGACAACAAAGGCACTCCGGTGGAAAGAGGAAAGGGGGAGGGCTCCCTGAAAATCAGGGCAGCTTTCAGAATGAAGGTGATTTAGCAGCCTTGACTAATAAAAGCCTATTAAAATATCCCTCTCTCCCCCCTTCCTCACCAAGCCCCAGCCCTTGAAACTCCCATGCAAAGAAAGCCTCTGCCTTGCTATTTGTTAATCAGGTTGCCATGGCAACCAGATCCCAGGGAAAACTACATCTCCTCAAGGTAGAGTCAAAAGTGTGACACTTGGGGAAACTGAAGTGCCAAGAGGCAGCTCTTCCACCCCCTCTCCTGCCCTCCCTCCCAATCCCCACCCACACCCCCACCTGCCTCCCTGCTGTTATCTTCACAATAGGCAGTAATGACAGCACTCCAGAGCCAAGCTCTTTCTTTGAGGGGGGGGGGCGGCTGTTTATTTGTTCTTCCGATTTTCTCCCCTGGTATTTTCAAGGGCAAAATGCTTTCAAAGGCTGAGCAGAGTAGGGTAATGGCTCCCTATTTTTTCCCTCACCCCCATCCACAACGTACCCCCCACCCTCAGTCACCCCACATCCAACTGGCAAAGCCAACTCTGACCATAGGTAGGCTAGATAGCTGCTTATGAGCTATGATTTCAGGGTATGATTTAGTTTTAGTAAAAGCTTCTTAAATACACAGGTGTATGATTACAGTGTCTTGGAGGCAGTCTTTTTTTCCCTCTAGGCCCACCCTCTTTTCTCCCCCCAGTGCCTTTATGTCCCATAGCCACAAACTATTACAATTTCTGACCTCATTGTTTCTAGGCAGAAGAAAACCACTTGGACATTCAATAAATTTATTGGAATACCCTTCTCTCACCAAATCATAAAAGCACTTTTACATATGTTTCCAGAACTGCTTGACAGAATCTTTCAAATGTTGTGTGTGTGTGTGTGTGTGTGTGCACGCATGCACATGTTTTACAAGTTGTTCACCTCTAACTGTGAACAACTAGATTTGGGAAGGAAGGGAGTTTCAAGAAGGGTAACACCACTGTCTTTGGCATACCTAGCCTTCAAATCATTTCCTTACTAGATAATTCTGGGGATAGCCTGCCACTGGAATGACACTGAGAAAGACTGCCTTCCCTTTTCATCCAATGTGACAATTGTATACCTTTGTGGTAGCACATGGAAAGGCAAGCCTGGTATTCTGTGTATGACAGTTCAAAGGGACTCCTTTAGTTGTTCATGGTCACTGATTACTCCTGGCTATAAAAGAGTGTTCAAGATATTCCCATGACACTGGTAGTTGGGGGAGCAGACATGTTAGGGAGCCAGGTCTTGAGTTCCTATAAGAAACTGTGAAGCAGTTATTGAATATGTGAGGAGAATAGAAATGGGACACTGATGTGAGATCATGTAGCCTGTGAGGTAAATGGTTGTTTGTTTGGGTGTGGCTCTCTGGGAAGTTTGAGGAAATGAGAGGTGTGCCTCCCTAAAGGGCAGATTTAAAACACAAGTTCTTAACATGGTGGTTATAGGCTCCTCATCTGTAGACAGATTTCAAGCAGCCCATAGATTTGGATGGGAGAAAAAAATTGCATCTTTATTTTCACTGACTTCCAACCAAAATTTTGCAATTCTCAGTATTTCATTTAAATATGAAAGTATAAACCACAGTAACTTCAATAGACAGCCAATGTAGTTTTTTATACAAAATGGTTAAGAACCTCTGCCCTACAATACCGAAGAATTTATTATCCTTCAGCTGATGCAAAAAAAGGGCAGGGGTAGCAATTATGATCTCAGACAAAGTTATGGTTAAGTTACATTGAATTAAAAGAGAAAAACAGAGCAACTACATCTTGATAAAAGGTAGTATAAACAAGGAAGCAATATCAATACTGAACCTATATGCACCAAATACTATATTTTAAAATTTTTTTAAAGTTAAATGAATTACAGGTGGAGATAGATAGTAGTACTATAATAGCCAGGGACTTTAATCTTCCCCTCTCTGAACTAGATAAATCTAACCAAAAAAATAAGAAAGAAGTCAAGGAAGTAAATAGAATTTTAGGTAAACTAGATATGATAGCTATCTGGAGAGAACTGAATGGAAATAGAAAGGAATACATCTTTTTCTCAGTGGGTCATGGTGTGTTTACAAAGATTTATCATATATTAGCACATAAAAATGTTTGCAGTTAAAAGCAGAAAAGCAGAAATATTGAAAGCATCCTTTTAAGATCAATGAAATAAAATTATATTTAATAAAGGACTATATATAGAAACATAGATTAAAAACTAATTGGAAATTAAACAATATAATCTTTAAAAATGAGTGGGTTGAAGAAGAGCCTCTACCCTAGGATGAACCTTGACTTCTAAAGCATGGAGAAAATGAGAATTAAGGTGATACATGAAGGTCACTAGCTAGTATACTTAAGTGAATGTTAGATTCTGCTACTAATCCAGTGATTCTGGTTGTATTGGGGGTGGAGAGAGAGAGTGTGTGTTTGTATGTGTGGGGGGGAGGGGTTAATTGGGAATGGGGATAATAAGAAAACCATATCATACAAGGAATATCTAAATGAAATGATTTTGAGTCCCTAGTAGTCTTCACACAGAAAATGAGAGTGCTGGGGATGGGAGATGCCAATGGACCCAGAGCACTGGAACAGGAATAGTCCCATAGCAGCTTATTTCTTTTCAAACCATTATTTACATATACTTAGACTATCATTGCTAGGAAGCATCTGAGATGTCATATCGTCATTCCTATCATTATGTAGATGGGAAAACTGGGTTCTAAAGGAGCTGAGTGACTCATCCATAGTTTAGTTGGGTAGTCAGTGGCAGAAGCAGGATTAGGACTTAGGTCTCCTCACTTGCAGCCTGGGCTTTTATTTAATAACCCCATAATGCAATATTCTAGAAACTACAGTTTAATTTTAATGACCCCTTCTAAATCTAACTTTCTGTTTTCTCTGATTTTTAATGGCCATTGAATCTAAGAGTCAAGTCAAGCTAAGATTCCATTATTCTAATATTGAAATTATGCAGCAGGAATCTATCATCTCTCTACCACTGGTTCCTAGAGTCATGGTTAGTCATTGTGTTGATCTGTGGTTCAGCATAAGACTGACATTTTTGCACATGGATAATGTGTAGAATTACTTTTGCTTAACTGGGCTTATTTGCTACTAGGTGTTGTTATTGTTGGTTTTAATGGGGGTGGGGGAGTGGGAAGGGGTACTGTTGATAGTGATGAAAAAAAAAAGAAAGCAAGAAGAAAGGTTCATTGAAGAATTTTAAATGCTCCAAAGAGAACAGAAGGAAGTCCAGAAGGATGTACAGACAAGTAAGACTACTTTGAAACTAACATGTTGAATTTATTTTATATATATATATATATATATACATATATATGTATATATAGTAAGCTGTATATAATTGAGATTTATGGTATCATATAAAAGCTTCTTTTTCTGTTCTTTGTATTTGAAAGTGTTTGTGGTTTTTGTTTTGGTGTTTATCACATTAAGAATGACAAAAAAACCAAAAATAATTTTTAAAACTTGAAGAAATATAGGTGAACTTGGTAGTCATCCTGCTCTGTGTAAATAATTTTGTTGAGAATTTCCCCTTACCATTGTGGTAAAAGTTAGCAGACATTAACCAGCTTGTATGGATAGGGTTGTGAAGAAATAGGGCTGGGGATGGCAAGATATCAGGGTATTAGAGAAAAGAAATCTGAATGGTCTGGATTCATGGTGTAGCCTTCCAGGATAAGGAAATTCCAGCCTTGGTAAATCTGGCTGGTAACCAGAAAATCCACAGACAGATCCATAACACTTCTGTTATGGGCTCATCTAAAATTGCCCAAGCTACAGAGAAAGGCCTTTCTTAGTCATCACAGGACACAGAATCATTGCCCTCAGAAAACATTAAAGACAGAGAGACCAAAGCTATTGATAATCAAGGTTAAAGCAAACTATCCCCCAAACACAAAGATTATTGGATATACAAAAAAAGGCAAACCAGCTGCTCCTAAGCAGTCTGATTCTGCAAAGGGCTATGAATCCATCAACCAGTGCAGAAATTGGGCTAAGCTCTGGGGATAAAAAAGAGAGGAATTGGATTCATGAATCTCCATTCTCATCATGCTCCTTCTAGGCACTGGGAACATGAAATAAAACAGCTCCTGACTCCACCAAGCATACGTCAAGCATCCCCAAGGAGATGGGGAGAGGCACGTGAAGATTATATTCAAAATAATTTTTGGAGGGAAGAGATGGGACGGAAGGAGGGCACCAAGAACTTGTGAGATCAGGATAGGCTTTTTTGTAAGAGGTGGTGCTTGAGCTGAGCTTTCAAGGAAATGGGACTGAAGAAGCAAGAACCAATAATGTCATGATCAGTAAAATAATTAGAAAGAGAACATTGATTCAACATGCAAAAGCTGGGAGTGGGGAGAAGGGGAAAATGACTTAATCAGGCCAGGTTTCTTTTGTTTAATTCGGAAGGAATAGTAGGACTGAAGGAGAGGAATAGTTCTGAATGATAAATGATTGTGGATAGTCTACTATGAAGGGCAACTAGGTTGCACAGTGGATAGAGCACTGGTCCTGGAGTCAGGAAGATTCATCTTCCTGAGTTCAAATCTGGCCTCATATATTTATTAGCTGTGTGAGCCTGGGCAAGTCACTTAACCCTGTTTACCTCAGTTTCCTCAACTATAAAATGAGCTAGACAAGGAAATGGCAAATCACTCCAATATCTCTGACAAGAAAACTCCACATGGGGGCACAAAGAATAGCTGAATATCAACTATCAAGGCTGTACATTATTTAGATCTAGGGAATGAGCTGAGGAGAGACTCTGGCATTTGACTTAATACTACTGGGAAGTCTGGGTGGGCCCAATGGTCTAACCCAGGAGTTCTTAAGCTTTTATGTGTTATGGACCCCTTTAGCCCTCCAGTGATTCTCAGAATGAAGTTTTTAAATGCACAAAGTATATAATATTACAAAGAAAATTCAGCTATCAAAATATTTTAAAAAGTTCACAGACCCCAAGTGAAGGACCCTCTTGGTCTAATCCTCTAAGACCATATGGTCCCATTCACTAGACATTTTCTGCTATATACTGTCCAACCTTTTACTGGACTTCCTTGATTTCCTTCTATTTTCTCCTTAATAATCTGAATCCACAAAGCAAAGGGTGTGGGTCTTAGAAATGAGTCATGCTTCCATAGAAATCTCTCTTTCTGTTGATGGCTCTCCCCCCTCATCAGAGTTTGTAGCCAGGTCTGGGTGGACACTGTGTACGACATTTTAGACTTCCTTTATTCCACAAGTGAGTGGGTGGTAATTGCAGTCAGAATGACTCTCTCTTTGCCAGTGAAGCAGATTGAAATTGTCTGCAGAGCAAAATTGTCCTCCCCCTAAACCATGGAAACAGTACTTTCTGTGGGGGGAGGTCCAAGGGACAAACACAGCCCTGGAAAAGATGTGTCCAGGGAACAGCCCTCCTAATCCATGCTATGATGCCATGCATGCCAAAAGGCCACAAGGGGCAGGAGAGACAGAGAGAGAGAGAGACAGACAGACAGACAGACAGAGACAGAGAGACAGAAACAGAGAGACAGAGAGAGACAGAGAGACAAAGAGAGACAGAGACAGAGAGAGACAGAGACAGAGAGAGACACAGACAGAGAGAGAGAGGAAAAGGCCTAAAAGTTTCATTCCTATTATCTGCCTTCCTTTTCTGGGATATTTTCTCTGCTTTCCACATTCCGGTATTGCTCCCATCTTGCCCTTGTCCACAATTAGTATCTTCAAGATCTCCCCCCATTCCCATCACTCTAAACCTTCAGTATGAATTTCACTCAGAATACAGAAGCTCCTTTCTTTGGGAGAGCCAGGTTCTTACTCTGGAATGAAGGTCATTGTCTCAGAATCATTGACCTTAGAGATTATTTAGTCTGATCCACCCCAAAACAAATACAAAGTCCCTGAGAAATACTCAGCCAGTGAAAAAGTATATACGATTTCTGGAATAAGTCCATTATATTTGGGGTACTTCTAATTGTTAGGGTGTTTTTCTTGACATCAAAACAAACCTATAGCTGTAATTCCTGTACACTGAATAAATGAATGAATGAAAAAAGCATTGATTAAGTGCTTAATGTATGCAAAGCACTGAGCTAACCCTGGAGATACATATAAAATTGCTCTTAGTTACGACCTAAGGGCCAAGCAGAGTATCTACCCTTCTACCACATAACATCCTTTCAGTACATGAAAGTAAGCTATTATTTAGATCCTCTCGGATTCTCTGTCATTCATTGTTTCAGCTATCTTTACAATGGCATACCATCTTCAAACTGTATGCACATTATCATCTATTCTTTCAACCAATTCATTGATAAAACTGTTTAACAATGCCTAGCCAATGGAAGAGCCCTGTGGCACTCCACTAGAAACCTCCCTCCAAAAACCATCAACCTATTATTGACTGTAGTCATTCAATCAGTTCTGAATGCAGCTAACTGTATTATCATCTGACCTACATCTCTCCAACTTGTCAACAAGGAAAGCATGACTGTCAAATGCTTTACCAAAATTTAGATGTTCTTATATCCACGCCATTCCTCTGATCTTCCAGTCAAAAGAAATGAGGTTAGTCTGGAATGGCCTGTTTCTGAATGAAGTCATTTGGACTCTTCATGATTACTGCTTTCCCTCCTCCTGAAGCAGCTCTTTCTTGTTAAAAGGCCTCCCAGTGCCAATAGACATGTGTGCATAAGTGATAGGAGGATCAAGAAGGTGTCAAATCAATAAGGATTTTTACAGTATTATTCTTGCAATGTGTTGGGTATAGTGCTAAGGGATGTGAATGCAAACACAGACAGGACAATCCCCTCACCTAACAGTTTACATTCTAATGGAAGAAGAAAGTTTAGAGGCCAGAAGGAAGGCCAAGGTTGCTTGGCCCATCCATAGTGGAACTCAGTCCATCCTTTCTGACTTCTAGTACTGGGCTCTTTCTGCCATACAGAACTGCCTCCCTTGCCCTTCCACTGAGGAGACTGTAAGCTGTGTGCCAGGGCCCTTGCAACAGGCCTACACCCTTGGCAGGGGCATCTCACGGCCTTTCAGTGGTGGCATCCAGCACATGGTGTGTTTTGGAGTGACTATGGATAAAATGTCTTCTGGAAAAAAAAATCCCTCTAGTTTTTTTCCCACTGGCTCACGGGATCTTTTTTAGAAATATTTGGTCTTATTTCTGATCGATCTTCACTTGGCTTGGTGACTCCCACCACTTCAGCTGGAAGGTTTTTTTATCCCTCAGGCCTCACTGTTTACAGATCATTAACTACTTGACAAACATTTAACTGCACCTCACTGTTTAGTGGAACCCTGGGGTGAATCCCTTTATGAAGGAGAGAAGCTTTCTTTAAAGCAGAAGGCCCTTGTATAAAGGGAGTCACCTCCTAATTTGTGGATTTTTCAAGCTTGCTTTGCCTACAGTCGGGGTTCAGTGAATAGAATCATAAAATCTAGGACTTGGAGTGCATTCTCTAAAAAAGCCTTAACAAGAATTCTCTCCATAACATGCTATACAAATGATCATTCATTTTCTAATTGAAGACAGGGGCACATTGGAAATAGTCATGACCCTAGTGTTAGAAGGTCTAGGTTCAAATACAATTTCTGATCTCTGACGTTTCCCAGCAGTAGGTTTTGAATAAATGCTTGTTGAGTTGGCCTTGGACAAATTACTACATCTCCCAACACCTCAGTTTCCTCAACTGTAAAAATAAAGGAAATGACCCCTCAGGACCATTCCAGTAAATTCTAAATCTAAGATCCTATGATCTCCAGGAACAGGGAGCTTACTACCTCCTTAAACAGCCCAATCTACTTATGGACAATGCCATTAGGAAGTTTTTTCCTTATAGTGAGCCTGATATCATCAAGCCTGAGAGATACACCAAGATCATTATGGTCCTGTGTTCCATGGCAGTCAATGCTGATCAATATACATTGGTCAATATACATCATCTACATTGATTGACACTGACTCTTGTTGGACTATTGATTATTTCAGCTTACTGCCTCTCCCCTGTCTCTTGACCTCTACAAATGGGTTTGGCATAAATTATTTTACCTTAGCCCATCCAAAAAACAGCCTCAAGTTTGTCCCTCTGTAAAGCTGAAAAGTTGCTCAGGTTTGTCTTCACGGCTTCCCACCTCCCCTTTTTGGTTCCCCTTTATCTTCTCTCAGTGCTCCCTTCCCCTCACACAAGGAACACCAGTATTTTCTGCCACCTTAGATTCTCTTCTAGAAGAGGGAAAACATTTAATAAACTCTTAATAAGAGTCCTAAGTTGGCCCCCCGACCCAGAGAAATTTGCATTCTAAAAGAGGACCCTGGAGAGAGGGTAGAAACAGTCAGTCTCTTCATCCCACAACTATTGCCCAATGTCTAAAACAAAGTCTGGACAAGAGTCTTACACAAGATTCTTATACAAGACTTGTTCGTCCATATGGGACTTATTCAACAATATTCTATGCATTAAGTGAGGCCTCCAGATGAGATAGAAACATAAAGTCCTGCAGTTCTCCAAATCTGTTTCTGAAACAGGGTAATGCTGTGGCAGCTCCCAATCAGGGTGGTAGCTTGGCAGTAGAAGCATGACTTTCTACCTTTCCTCCTTTGCGTAGGAAAAGTCCCTCCTTAGAAGTGGGTTAAGGGTCCACTGCCTTAATTCAGGAGGCTTCTAGAGCAGTAATTAGTAGAAAAACAAACCAGTATGTCTTATTCCATGAACTTCTCTGTGCTTTGGGAATTTTGATCATAGTAACTAGTTGAGGGGACAAAGGAGGGAGGAACAGATGGGAGAAGGGAATCTGACTCATCTCATGGCTGACTCCGGGCTTGTTCTCATAGAGAAAAGAGTCCAATATTCATGGTCTTGGCTGGACTTCTGAGAGATTCTCCCTTGCACAGGTGGTTATGAGCTCATGCAAAGAATACAAGTGCCAAAAAGGTTTGTTTATGGCCTGAATTTCTGATTTGACTCAATTCTCCTGAATCTTTATCCAGCTGCTAAAGCTTGCAGTGAATGGGTCAACATTCATGTGGGTATTTTTGTCAAATGTTTCATGTTTAATGTGTCTTGAACTGATACATGAGATAACAGATAATGAACCAGTACTGGAATAAGCCTCAATACCATGGAAGAGAGGGGGAAAACCTGTTCTAAAAGGTAAAGATAAGGAAGGAGTCTATGTTAGGCAGGAGGAATGACTTTTGCGGTTGTATGGAGGAGTCTAGCTTTGTTGGAACACAGAGTACAGGAGGAATCGTGTGAAATAAGGTTAGAAAGGTAAATTGAAACCAGAACATGGAAAACTGTTGTTTTCAGTCATTTCAGTCATGTCTGACTCTTCGTGACCCCATTTGGGATTTACTTAGCATAGGTACTAGAGTGGTTTGCCATTTCCTTCTCTAGCTCATTTTATAGATGAGGAAACTGAGGCAAACAGGGGTAAGTGACTTACTTAGGGTCACACAGCTAGTAAATGTCTGATGCCCGATTTTAACTCAGATCTTCCTGACTCCAGACCCGATGCTTTATCCACTTTGCCACCTAAATGCTGCAGAGAACTTAGATGCCAAGAAAAAGAATTTCCATTTTATATAGAGGCAATAGGGAGCTTTTGAAGGTTTTTTAGGAAGGGAGTCATGTGGTCAGGCATGCATCTTAGGAAAATTGTTGTGTCAATTGTGCAAAAGATCAATTAGAAAGAGAATGTACTAGAGACAAAGATCAGAAACCCTGAGAGTCTCCCCCTCCCCGACCGATATTTTTTTTTTACTATAGGTAAAGAGGCCATTTTCTGCCTCATTTTTTACCTAGAGTTAATCATGGGATTGGAGCTGCCTCAGTCAAACTGAAACATGTTAAAGACCTTAGCTTGAAAAGGCCAAGGTTCCCCACTGCATCCTGGGCCATCTCCAGTTGTCCTGATCTATATCTGGACCCAGATGGCTCTGGAGGAGAAAGTGAGGCTGGTGACATTGCAAAGCCCCCCATCACTTAAATCGAATTCACTCGAATGTCATACCATTGCCTTCCTGCTGTCATGGTCTTCTTTGAGAACAAAGGACAGATGACAGTAGTCAAGGTACAAGCTGGGGGTAGGCAGTTTGTAAAGAGCAAGGGTTAGATGAAAGAAATACTTTGGAGATGAAATTGATGGGACAGGACAACAGTTTGTATGGGAAGGATGCAGAAAAGCAAGAATCAAGGTTCAATCAAAGGCATCAGGTCTAAAACTATATGACTGGAAAGACTTGAATGTGATATCATCAGCAGAAGTGAGAATGTTGGGAGGTGGGCAGGCTTAGAGGAAAGAGGATGAGTTCTCTTTGAACTTTAGGTGCCACTAAGACACTTCCCACTGGGTTGCTCTGAAAAGGCTTCACAAGAGAGATGGAATTTAAGACAAACATGTAGAATTACATTTGAAAATAATGTGCAGAATTACAATAGGTGAAAGAAACAGAGGGAGTGTCCCTCAGCCATTTGGAGACAGAGGACAGAAGTTCATTGATATACATATATGTATGTGTATATATATGTGTGTGTGTGTATACATATGTATGTATGTATATACACATATATATGAGTCATTCAGGTCATCAGTGAAGTCATAGGAGCTCATGAAATCACCAAGTAAAGAATGTTAGAAAGAAAAAAGAAAATTACATGAGACAACCTTGAGCAATACCCATACTTCTGAGGTAGGATCAGGAAAATCAAATATTAAAGGTCTAGTCAAACAAGGAGGGGGAAAAAGCAAAGAGGAATATCACACAATCAAAGCAAGGATAGACTATTCAGGATTGGGTTTCTAAGCATCAAATGATCCAGAAAGATCAAGGTTCATGAGGATACAGAAAATACCATTAGATTTATCAATTAAGAGGTCATCGGAAACCTTGGACATCGAAGTTTTAGTACATCATGGAATCAGAAACAGCATTGCAAAGAATTAAACAGTGAAGGAATGGGAAGAAAATGGTTGTATCTGGTCCAGATCTGGTCTTCTTAGGAAATTACTATTCAAAGGGAGAAGAGTTTGGGGGTGATAGGTACAGGGTTTGTCAGGATCAAGGAGAAATGTTTTTGTTCACTATCCAGCTTGTTTATTTTTAAGGACAAAAGATCCTCAAGCACTTTTGACTCTAGCATGTCTTAGGCAGAATTTAAGCAGTTAGGAATAAGCAGTTAGGCAAGGATCAAGAAGGAGACAGTGTTGAAGTTCACTTTTGGTCATGTTGGACTTGAGGCACTGGTAATTGATGCAGATAGAGATGTTCTGCTGATATTTGGATATTTATTCTTGGAGTTATAGGTTAAGAAGTCATCTGCAGAGAGAATAAATAAATTTATACAATCAATTAAAATGGCAAGAGACAAAGCATACTCACAAAACGGAAAATGTCCTAGAACAGAGTTTTAAGGAGCTCTCACGTTTCAGATGTGGGAGATGGACAAGGAAGGAAGGAAGGAATGGTCAGATAGGTAGGAGAAAAATCAAGTCGGGCAAGAGTCACAAAGGTAAGAATCACCTATATAGCATCTATGACAGGTAGTTGGTCACTCAGCCAACTTGAATGCTTCCAGTTAGGGAGCTCACAGTATAGCAATATAAATTATTTCATTTTTTGGACAGTTCCAATTGTTAAAAAGTTCTTTCTTATTGAACCCAAACTTCCTGCAACTTCTAAATATAAATGCTAGTTCTCTCTTCCCAGACACTTTTAAACTACACTAAACTCTAATCCTTCTTCCTCATCTGACCTCCAATTATTTGAAGAAGCTTACTTGGACTACTGAGCTATGATTTTCCCAGGTTGGTTAGTACCTCCCATTACCCAGATGAGAACCTACCAACATCTTCTCAGGCTGTACAACTCTATCCATATTGCACTAGAATCTTTTGTTAAGGGTTGACCCAATACTGAGGTGTCCTTCTTATTTTTTTTTGTTATCTCAAACATATGAGAATACAATTCTAGTTTTCATTTTTATTTCATTTTCATTTCATTTATTGCTACAAGATAATAAAGTTTGTATAGCATTTCAAGGTTTGTAAAGCACTAAACACGTATTGATTCATTTGAGCTCAGAACAACCCTGAGAGGAATATATTATTTTCATACCTATTTTACAGTTGAGGAAACTGAAACTAAGAGGTTAAATGACTTGCTCAGGGTCACTTAGCTACAGGTAATATCTGAGACAGGATATGAATCCAGGCATTTGTGACTCAAGGTTCAGCATTCTCCACACTACATGCCATTGCCTCTCATGCCCTATAAGCTGCTGTTGTTGGCCATACATTCATTTTATAGATCATAAACGTCTTCTTGGCATTACAGATAGGAAGACAGCTATCATCTATAAAAAGACTAGGTTAAATAAGATCATTTCTAAGGTACCTCCCAACTCTAATATCTAAGATCCTATGACTTTATGCTCTTCCACAAATCTTCTCTTGTCCAAGCTTTTATAGCTCCAGTTTGTTTAACATTTGTCACATTTAAATAGTTTCCAATCTTTTCACAATCTTAGTTTTCTCTCTTTTAAAATGTGGAGCAAAGAGTTGGATTCAGGCCACAAAAGAGTGAAACTATCTCTGTCACTCTCTATGTCTCTCTGTCTTTCTCTGACTCTTTGTCTCTGACTCTCTGGCTCTGTCTCCATCCATTCCTTCATCCACACCTCTCTCCTCCTCGTCCTCCTCGTCCTCCTCCTCCTTCTCCTCATACACTCATTTTTACACTTTTACAATGTAACTGTAATAGGCAAGATATGATAAATACTACATGAATTCAGTGTCTAGAACTAGAAGTGACAAAGAGAGGGAAAGGAAGAGAGAGAAAGGAATCACTTCCCACTGAGTTGCTCTGAGAAGGCTTCAAGAAAGAGATAGAATTTGAGATAAACATATAGAATCACATTTGAGAATAACATGTAGAATTACAATAGGTGAAAGAAACAGAGGGAGCCATACGAATAAAGGGAAAGTCCTAAGATATGTTTGAGGAATAATAACTGAAGGCACTGTACTCAACCACAGGATTTTCCTAAGGAATAGGAGAAAATAATAAACTTGGAAATGTAGGGTGAGTCTAGAATATAGAAGTATTTAAATACCAAGTTAAGGAGCTTGGACTTTATCTTACAGGCAATGGAAAGGGTTTGGGGATCTTGGAGTGGAGATTGACATGATTTCTCCTCAGTTTCCACTGATCTCCCCTTCCTTTGAACTCATCTAGGTCAAACTCACTGTCCAGTATCATTTACTATCATTTGTCATTGTTCAGTCATTGTCAACTCTATGTGATCCCATTTGGGATTTTCTTGGCAAAGATACTGAAATAGTTTGCCATTTCCTTCCCCAGTTTATTTTACAGATGAGGAATTAAGGCAAACAAGGTTAAGCAATCTTCCTAGGGTCACACTGCTAATATGTATCTGGGGCCAGATTTGAACTCATGAAAAGTGTTCCTGATTCTAAGCACAGTGATCTATTCGCTGTGCCATCTAGTTGTCCATTTACTGCCTAGTGATCATTAATTAGTTAACTTTTCGTGTCTATTTCTCCTCTCTTCAACCACAAGGAATTTCCTTACAGGCAGGAATGATGTTTTACATGTTTATATGCTGCACAGAGTCTAGCATGGTGCTACTTCCATAGTAAATATTCAGTAAGTGTTTGGTGGTGATAAAGGATAATGGTGATAAAATGCCCAGAGTTTCAGGAAAGTTAATCAGGCAGCTCTTTGCAAGGTAGAATGGAAGGAGAGAACCTGGAGGCAGACTTAGCTCTGGAGGCAGATACAACCAAATCCAGACTCTTCTCCTCCAGAATCGTCTGCCTCCAGGCTACATAATTCCCCAAGCAGAATTGTTGCTGCCAGATCAGAGTAAGGGAAGATGCCAGATCTTCATAGCTGACAGCTCCCTGTGAACTTGAACCATGCCTTGGCTGGAAGCTCAGGGAAGTTCATATAAGTCATCTCCACTGGGCTGGAGCTTTTGAAAACCTCTGTGTCTTGGCCCCAAGCCTGACTGGAACTCAGAGTGTCAAAGTTCCACAATGAGCCCCGTCTGTTTTCAACCCAGCTAGTGTCCCCCCACCTTAGCCCAGAGCCGAGGCCAGCTGGGGACCTCTCCCCAGCTTGGCAGGGTGACTTCTCCACATCCAAGAAGATCAGATGGTTTTGATAAAGCCAATAATCTTCTGTGGTTTTTTCCAAGCCCACAAGCCTTTTCAAGTTCACCCACCACCAAACAAAGTGCGTTTTTTCTCAGGGAATCCTTCTCTTCATTGCATAAGGCACCCCTAGGGGTAAGACATATGATTCATGGCTAGACAAAAGACTTGGACTGAGGGTGGTGGGAGAGTGTTTTCATGTTATTCTCCAACCAGAGCCAGCATTTGACAACATTATTTTGGTGTTAGCACCCTGGCCTATCTCCCTTCCATGCTTCCCCTTGACATTTATCCTTTGACACCATCCAGGAACACCTTTTGTGTCCCATTCTGCCAGGCTTTGCTCTCAGTTACCTGTCACTGTCAAAGAGCTGTGTGGCTATGACAGCAACAACAATAAGCAATAATTGTGTTTGCATAGCGCCATACCATGCAGAAGGTACTTTCATTCAGTATCACTTTTAAGCCTCACAGTACTTTTGTAAAATAGGCAGAACGCATGTAATGTCCATTTCACAGATGAAAAAACAGGTTCAGAGAAGTAACTGGATCATGGAATGTTATAATTGAAAGTAATCTTTGAATTTACTGCCTTTCATTTATAAATGACAAAGACAAGTTTCAGATAGGTAACAGGGATGACATAACTATCCATGGAATGTTATAGCTGGAAGGGACCTTAGGAGTTATTTACTCTAATTCTACCACATTAAAGATGAGAAAAGAAATACTGAAAAATAGAGACTTGCCTGTGGTCTCATGAACAGTTAGTGACTGTGGCATGCGCCAAACCAAGTTCTCCTGACTCCTAGCCCTGTGGTCCTTCTAATACATTGGTAAGATGTTAACTGATAATGGATTAAGATGCCATCTTTCCAGAAATATTTACATCTTAACAGAGGACTTCCAAAAGACCCCAAAAAAACTTCTTTCAAGAGTATAAATTTCTTTTTTTATATATTTTCCCAACTACATGTAAGACCACTTTTTAGTATACATTTTTAAAAATTCTGAATCCAAAATTTGTCCTCCCACAACACACCCCTTGCTGAGGTGGTAAGCAATTTGATATAGGTTATTCATGTGTAATCATGCAAAACATATTTCCATATTAGTCATGTTGTGAAGGAAAACACAGACCAATGAAAAAAGAAACACACAAAGTAAAGAAAAATGATATGCTTTGATCTGCATTCAGACTCCATCAGTTCTTTCTCTGAAAGTGGAGAGAATTTTTCATCTTGAGTCCTTTGGAATTGTCTTCAATTATTGTATTGCTGAGAATAGATAAGTCATTCAGAATTGATCATCATATAATATTACTGTTACTATGTATAAAGTTCTCTTAGTTCTGCACACTTCACTTTGTCTCAGTTCATGTAAGTCTTTCCATGTTTTGCTGAAATAATCCTGCTTGTCATTTCTATTTTTTTTATTTTTTTTATTTTTTTTAATTTATGGAATAAAACAAGGATTTCCATATCATGGTACAATAAAAAAAGATGATTGCACATGAAACTGCAAATCTACTATGCACAACTTGTTATTCCTTTTAAATATATAAAAAAATTATCATGCGAAATTTCTTTTTTTCTTTCCTTCTCCTTACCCTAGAGATGTTTACCATTAGATGCAAATAGGCGTGTCTGTGCATATGTATATATGTACATATGCATATATGTATATGTAAAATTGTTCTATACATATTTCTATTAATCAGTTCTTTCTCTGGATGTAGATAGCATCTTTCTTCATGTGTTCTTTGTAGTTAGTTGGGGGTATTTATAATATTCAAAATGACTTTTTCACTCAAAGTCATTCTTTATTTTTATTTTGCTTTTTTTTTTTTTGGAGGGCAATTGGGGTTAAGTGACTTGCCCAAAGTCACAGTGGCTGGTTTTTGTGTCAAGCGTCTGAGGCCTGGATTTGAACTCAGGTCCTTCTGACTCCAGGGCCGGTGCTCTATTCACTGTGCCACCTAGCCACCCCCAAAGTCATTCTTAAAAGAATTTTACTATTACTGTAAACAATGTTCTCTCAGTTCTTCTCATTTTGTTCTTCATTAATTTGTGCAGCTCTATCCATTTTTTTTCTAAAATTAAGAAGCTTATCATTTCTTACAGCACAGCAGTATTCTATGACAGACACGTACCATAATTTGTTCAGCCATTCCCCAATTGCTGGGCATCCATGTCATTTCCAATGTTTTTGCCACCACAAAGAGTGATGCTATAAACATTTTAAAAAATTTTTTTCTCTTTTTGCTTTTTGGAGGGCAGTTGGGATTAAGTGACTTGCCCAAAGTCACACGGCTAGTTTTTGTGTTAAATGTCTGAGACCGGATTTGAACTCAGGTCCTCCTGACTCCAGGGCCGGTGCCCTATTCACTGCGCCACCTAGCCGCCCTGCTATAAACATTTTAGAACATATAGGTTCTTTTCTTTGTTCTCTAATCATCTTTGGAAATAAACTGTCATGATATTTTGGGTCAAATGGTATGGGTAGTTTAACAACTCTTTGGGCATAATTCTAGATTGCTCTCCAAAATGGCTGGATCAGTTCACAGCTCTACCAACAACAAATCAATGTCTCAGTTTTTCCACATTCCCTCCAACAATTGTCACTCTTCCCTTCTATAATTTTAGCCTATCTGGTGGGTATAAAATGATATCGCAAGGCTATCTTAACTTGCATTTTTCTAATCAGTGATGATTTAGGTTATTTTTATATGATAATAAATTGTTTCGATTTTTTCATTGGAAAACTGCCTTTTCAGATCTTTTGACCATTTTTATCAATTGGGGAATGACTCATGTTCTTACAGATTTGACAAAGGTTCTTTATATATTTTAGATATGAGATCTTTATCTGATAAATTGTATATAAAAACTTTCCCCCAATTTTCTGCTTTCCTTCTGATCTTGGCTACATGTTTTATTTGTACAAAACCTTTTGAATTTAATCTAATCAAAATTATCCATTCTATACCTAGTTTTGCCCTCTATTTACTATTTATTCTTAAATTGACCACCTATCCATAAGCCTGATAAGTAATATGCTCTATGTTCTCCTAATTTTCTTGTAAAATCTCTAGGACATGCAACCTATATTTAGGACATGTTTCCATTTTGACCTTACCTTAGCAAATGGTGTAAGATATTGGTCTATACCCAGTTTCTGCCATACTGCTTTCCAGTTTTCCCAATATTATTAACCAAATAATGAATTCTTATCCCAAAATTTTAAGTCTTTATACATGTCAAATACAATGTTATAATGTTTATTTGCTGCTGTAAATTCTATGCCTATATTCTGTCAATCTGCCTTTCTATTTCTTAGCCAATACCAGATAGTTTTGATAATTACTGCTTATAATATAGTTTAAGATCTGGTACTGCTAAAGCTCCTTCCTTTACATTTTCCCCATTATTTCATTTGCTATTCCCATTTTCTTGCTCTTTCAAAAAATCTTTCATTATTTTTATACCATAATAGTAATACACCCCCAACTTGTTCAGTATTCTGCAATTGATAGACATCCCCTCAATCAAAGGCATTCATTTCTAACGGTTGAATTTTAATTCAGCCAGACAGAGCTAGTGAAGATTTTTTTTCTTTTGTGGGAGGAGGGCATTTCTGGTACCCATTAAAGTATTTGTAGCTTGCTCTGTCATGTTCTAAACCTACCCTTTCTTCAGAGATCCATTTCCCATATAATTTAATGACTAAATCTGTTTTCTTCTAAGGCAGCATAAGGATCAATCAGTTAGGGTAAACAGCTACAGAATTGCTAAGTGGGCAGTGGAGATATTCATTGAGATGCTCCTTAAAATCCCCTTAACACATTTTCAAGGAAATTGTATGGAAAGATCTTTTAGTTGATTAAGACATCCCAGACCCCACCAAGTCTCTCTCTGGGAAACAAATCAGAGATTGATCCAAGGTCTTGCCTCTTAGCTCATCCAACCTGAAGCTCCTATCCCAACTTAGAAGATCCCATCCCAACTTAGAAGATCCCATCCCTTAAATAGTTGCATTTCACCAAGAAATTCTGTCAGTATGACTCTACCCTCCACCTTTCAGCCTCTAATTTATTGTTCTCAAACTTCCCATAGCATTCACTGCTGTGCTCCTAATCTCTGATTATTTAATGATCACAGCCTCTCAAAGTTGGAAAGAAGCCAAGAAAACATCTGGTACAACCCATACCTGATCAAGAAAGGCTTCTGTGATATCCCTGGACAATGTGCACACAGCCTCAGGTTGAAGATCTTTGTGGAGGGAGAGCTGGCTGTCTCCTGAGATAACCCATTTCTGAACTTTTACATAGTTCTAATTGTTAGGAAGTTGTTGTTTCTCCTTGTATCAAGCTGACATCTACTTCTGCTGCTTCTAACCATTATTTCTGGTTTTGTCATCTGCGGCCAACGGAACCATTATAACTAATCAGCCACATGACAACCTTTCAAATATGAGAAGACAAATCTTGTCCCTCTAAATCCTCTCTCTCTCTCTCTCTCTCTCTCTCTCTCTCTCTCTCTCTCTCTCTCTCTCTCTCTCTCTCTCTCTCTCTCTTCCACACACACAGGCTAAAACATCACCAGTGACTTCAAAACATGGTCTTGTAAACTCTTACCCCCCTGGTTGCTTTCCTTTGGACATAATGCAGTTCTTTAATTTTCTCTCTAAAAAGTAGTGCCCAGAGCTGAATCCAACAATCCAGATTGAGCTTCTCAGTGTAGAGTCCTCTCAGGGGTATCATCTTATTCATTCTGGGTCTTTGGCTCTATTAATGCATATAAAGTTTATACTAGCTTTGGGCACTGCCATGATACACACTTTTGCCTCATAAGAAATTGCAGTATAGTAAAGCTCATGTTTTTTTTTCACATGATCTGATGTCTATTCCATGAGTCTCCCACCTTTTACTTTTGTAGATAATTTTTTTCACATTTTAACACATTTCCTTATAATATTTTTTACATTTTTTCTTATTAAATTAATACATCATTTGATATACATGTTCTCCCAGGAATGCTGTGTGGGTACAAGGCATGGCATATGACAATCTTCAAAAAAAATCAGTGTTGCTGGTGATCCCAGAAGAAATGGATATCTGTCTGTTTATCTATCTGTCTGTCTATCTATCTATCCATCCATCCACCTATATACACACACCTATACACACACATAGGTATACATACACTAGATAGATAAATAGATAGATAGATGGATAGATGGATGGATGGATGGATGGATGGATGGATGGATGGGTAGGTGGATGGATGGGTAGATGGATAGATAGATGGGTAGATAGATAGACAGACAGGCAGACAGACAGACAGGCAGGCAGACAGACAGACAGACCGACAGACAGACAGACAGACAGACAGACAGACAGACAGACAGATAGATAGATAGATAGATAGATAGATAGATAGATAGATAGATAGAGTGTAAGTAGGCTTCAGCATATATCCAATGATGCTGTTGAAATGAAAGAACTTGGGTTCAAATCCTGACTCTGATGTCTACAGCTTGTGTGTTCTTGGGCAAGTCAACTTGAACTCCTGGACTTCAGTTTCTTCATCTGTAAAATAAGGGGCTTGGATTCAGTGGCCTCTGAGACCCCTTCCACATGTAAATCCATAATTCTGTGTATGGCCAAGAACTGGAGGAAAGAATATCCATCAGGAAATGTACGATTGAAAAAGGAGGGGCCTGACCATGTAAGGAGAAAGAAGAGCAGAGAGGTAGCCCAAGGGCTGGACTTATACCCATAAGGTGTAAAAGGTATAGAGAAAGACCTCTAGCATGATCTATGGAGAAACACAAGAATCAGACAGGAAGAGAAGACATGGATGGGTGACACCTTACACCGAGGGAAGGAATAACCCCATACATGAGCATAAAATTACTCTCTTCTAGTTTTCATTTTCAACACAAGATAATAAAACCACATATATTTGAGAACTTCATTTTGTTTTTCTCTACATCCTAACAGGAGGTACATAAAAGGAAGCAGTATTAGTGAGCATAGTAGCAATAATAATAATGGATCATTTATTTATAACACTTTGAAATTAGCAAAGCATTTCATTTTTAGTCCTCATAACAACACTATGAGGTATGTGTGATTACCCTCCATTTTGTAAATGAGGAACTTCAGGCTTTGAAAGAGGAATAATTTGTTCAGAATCACATGAATAGTAAGTACCTGCTGTGAGATTTTAGCCCTAGTCTTTCTGATCTTAAATCTAGAGCTCTGTCCTCTATAATATGGTACCTCTGGATTTGGACTCTGCAGTCCTGGGTTTTAGTACTTGTTCTGCTACTTACTAGTCAAGCAAATCATTTAGTCTTTATAGGATTGTTTCCAGGAGATGTAACAAGGGGTTAGAATAGATGTTCTCCTTAGTCCTTTCCAGCTCTAAATCTAATGACTGTAGGGTCAAAAATGTTTGTGGAATTGAATTAAACCTAAAATTGTCTGAACATATCAGACTTTCTTGGTCAACTGCCCCCTCTCCCT
This sequence comes from Pseudocheirus occidentalis, assembly GCA_028646575.1. NCBI lineage: Eukaryota > Metazoa > Chordata > Mammalia > Diprotodontia > Pseudocheiridae > Pseudocheirus > Pseudocheirus occidentalis. The sequence goes on along the minus strand of CM053598.1, from coordinate 49,875,388 downwards.
CTCAAAATATTGACAAATATTTTCTCATTTGATTCTCACAACAATCCTGGAAGATAGATACTATTACTGCCCCATTTTACAGTTAAAGAAACTAAGACAAATAGAGGTTTAGGGAGTTGCCCAGGGTGACACAGTGAGTATTGGAGGCTAGATTTAAACTCTTGTCTTGCTGACTCAAGGCCGAGAGCTCTACCACTGTGCCATCTTTGACGTCACCTTTCTCATTTGTTTGAACAACTTTCATCAGATTTGGAGACATTTAATGGATGATGTGAGAGAAAAAATCAATAGGTGTCTCTTTAGGTTGATACAATAAGGATGTCTGGTGATCTAGACTCATGGGATTGCCGATCTAGAACTTACAAGTTCTTAAAAGACCAATTTCTTCATTTTAACGCTGAAGAAACCGAAGGAGGAAGTTGAAATGACTTCCATAAGGGGTGTGTGACTAAGTGGAAGAGTTAGGATTCCCCAAGGAGAAAGAGAAGTTTAACCCTTATCCATGCAGCATGGACTACTTTGGGAGGCAGAATTTTTAAGAACAGAAGTAATATAATATAAACTGGGACTTGGAGTTAGTATGGTGTAGGTTCAAATCCCACTTCAGAAATTTATTGTGTGACTCTGAGTAATTCATTTAATTTCCTGTACCCCACTTCCCTTCTCTATAAAAATAAGAGCATTTGGCCCCACCAGTTAAGCTTCAAATCAGTGACCCCTTGTTGTAGAATAGATTGTTTTCTGGGGATGACTCAGACTAGAAGGCCACTACCATCCTTTCCAACAATCAAACTCTATGTGATTCTGTGATATCTCCATGATGGCACAGGGGAAGTTACTGGGGGCCATTGGGACACTGACTACCTTGTGAAAAGAAGCTCCAGTATAATTCAAACTGCTTACTATTCCTCTGAATGAGAAATCCAAGAAATGATGATGTTTTGCTTTCAAACCTGCTTCCTGCCATCTGCAGAATGACACCAATGAACAGAAGGCAGAGATGAACTTTGCTGACTAGCCACCTCTTGGGTCAGGGGGCCTTATTTCAATCTACAGAAGCACAAATCAATCCACAGTTCTACTGGAGCTCTTCCTTCTCTTTATTTAAAAACAAGCACATTCATTTGTTTTGCATTTAACAAGCATTTATTTTCTCTCCCTCCACCCCCCCCCCCCGCCTTCTGCATCCCATTGAAAAGAAAAAAAGATAAAGGCAAACCAAAGTCTTGAAACAAATATGCATAGTTAAGCAAAACAAATTCCCACATTGGCCATGTCTAAAAAATAAATGTTTCCTTCTGCATCTTGAGTCTATTGCCTTTCTTTCAGGAAGTGGGCTTCCTTGTCACTCTTCTGGAATCACGATAATTAGGGAATGGCCAAATTATGCATCTAAGGGAATATTATTGTGCCATAAGAAATTATGAAAGGGAAAGTTTCAGAGAAACCTCAGAAGACTTATATGAGTCGATCCAGAATGGAATGAGCAGAACCAGGAGAACAATTTTTACAACAACAATATCACAGAGTAAAACAACTTTGTAAGTCTCCTTTTCTCTTTTGCTTATCTGACAAAGTTACAACTCTGTCCTGTTGAATTAAACAAGAAATATTTACTATCTCTTTCAAATGGTTTTTCCTTGACTTTCTTTATCCTGGAAAGAAACAGGAATCCCATAAATATATGAAAACAAATAATCATGAAGGAAAAATACCCATTTCTTAACAGAGTGAGAGGTGTGTACTGTTTCACTAACCTAGGGAGACAATGTGGCATAGTGGAAAGAGTGCTGGATTAGGAGTCAAAGGACATAGGTTCAAATCCTGACTCTCCCACTTACTATCTGTGTGACTTCAGGTGAGTCAAGTAATGTGTTCAGGGCTCAGTTGGACTAGATGAACTTATAATAGGTTCCTTCTCTCCAAATGTGTGATCCTACAAAAATGAAGAGCTTGAAGCATTTAGGTACTTTGTAATGCTAAGATTCTGTGACTAAAACTAATCTTTTTAATTGAAATGTCATGAGACACATGGAAACCTGCCAACAAAGTCTGGCAGTCCCAGCCAAGAGATTTATTGAGGTCTGTGAGACACAAAAACAATTATATTCTAAAGTAGACCTTTCACATAGATTGTTGGTAAAAAGACAGCAGTTCAAAAAGTGAAGGCAGCATGTCAGATTTGGAGGGAGAGGATCTGGGTTCAAATTCTAGTTTAGCCACTTATTCCACTATGCAGCTTTGGTCAAGTCATTTCATGTCTCTAGGAGACAGGTAAATAATAGGGTGGGATTTAAGTAGATCACCTCTAAGGAAAATCCTGTCCAATTTTATCCTCATCACAATCTAGACGAATACAGCTTCCACCTTTAGTAATACAAATCCAAAGGTGATATGATGGCAGACAGAATCACAGTAGCTGAATCACTATTGATTCCAAATTAAACTCCAATTAATTCTGTATACAGAGACTAGATCAAACCCCCTCAATCATGGCTCATTGGTCATTTAACAGCACCTTGGTCCTTCATCTCCTCAATGAACAGGGTCTACTGCATTTCCCAAAACATTTGGCAAAGTATTTGGGAGATGACTTGGTCTCTAGTGACTGAAATACCTGGATCCCTTAGGAAAGTCATGTAACCTTCTTGTTTTGCAAGGTTATTTTGGTTAGACTTTAGCTGTCTCTAATTCAGATTTAATAAGGCAGTTCCTGTGACTGTGATTTAAAGCCCAATTGATCATCCAAATGGTTATTGATGTTTTAACACTCGGAAATCAATGTAGGTGGTATTTTATGAGTTGATAAACTTTAATAAACGACTGTTAAATTTCCCATCTGGATTTATTTCCTTAGGTGTATTTTTTTTAAAAAAAGGAAAAACTTGGACTGTATTTTAAACACCTGTTTATCAAAGCTTCATAAATTTCTAGTAAAATGCATATCTAGAGCAATTAAACAGTTGTTAAATCTTTAAGTATACTTAATGAGCAGCTATATTTTTAAAAATGTGTAATAACAGCTAACTCTTCCCTTTCTCTTTTCCTGATTTAACAACATAATGTTATTTTTTGCCAGAACATATCTAGGTCCTCCCTTTACATGTGACCTTCCATAGAAATAGGTCACTGAACATATGAAATACTCAAACTATATATCCTGCCCTGCCAGTCTCTCAGTTCCCAGGTTTTCAGACTTACTTTGAAACTTCTTTAATGTCTCCATACTCCAATGGTTTGGTTGGTATTCCTTATCCTGATGCAAATTGCAACCCATCCATGGCTACCCATCCAATATTACTCTCATTCATATCTTTCCATAGAACTCTGTCACAGGGGATTTACTCAAAGTGTTAATGGCTGCCATAATGCTTTCCCAACACCTCCCAGATTCCAGTGCAACATGCAGGCTTTCTTCTTATCTCTTCCTCTAATCACATGATCAGTCCACCAAGCTATCTGTTTTGCTCATATATTTCTTTGAACCAGATATCCTTTTTAATGCTTCACCTTCATAATTCCTTGCAGTTTGCTCACACCTACTGCTTAGCTCTCTGTTGCCCTTTGGACATTTTCATCTTCCGTAGAAAAGCCATCAAAGACTCTTTGGAGATTCCATGACTAGAAGCCATATTATCATACTATCATACTAGAAGTTTAGAACAAGGATAAGGATCGAGCCTACAATTTCATTAATGCAGAGGTGAGGAAATTCCTTCTACCAGCACCTTTTCTTCAATGATTAGGCTTAGACTGTTTCCTAGAGCACTGAGAGGTTGTGACTCGCCCAGGGTCACACAGCCAGAAGTTACCAGAGGCAGGATTCAAACCCAGATCTTCCAGTTTTGAGGCCAGGTCTCCATGCACTATTCCATGCTAACTCTCTGCCAGGAGAGAATCAGTGATTAAAAGATGACCCTTTGTTTCCAGGAGGAGTCTGGGCTCATTAAAAGACATTTACTATTTTCCAAAGACAATCTAGTGGGGTTTCCTCCTTCTATTCAATTCTGGGCCCAACGCACTGACCATTTTCCATGTCTATTTAAGTTCTCTGTCCTAATGGTTAAGCTCTGGTTTATCTATCCAACTTCATGTTAGAGTCTGGACAAATATGCATTACTCATCCACATGGCTTTTCCTAAGAGGACTGTCTGGTCAAACTATTTTTCTCTATAATTATGTATTTCACCAGAAGGCTCTACCACGTTCAGGGGTATGATGAAATCAGTCAGTTACCAGTTAGAATCACTTACATGACGGTGTTGAACCCCTTTAGTGAGCATGCATCATCTGCTTTCCTTGATATAAATAATCAAAAGGTGGTCAAAGAAAGTTATCTTTGTTATGTAGTATACATAATCTTCTAAAATTCTAACATATACATGGGAGGTACAACTGCAGAAGAGCCTATAAGGTACCATTTTACTCTATGAAATCAAATGGGATTTTGGTCAGTAAATAACAGTGAAATGAACAGTGGAATCATCAACTAAATAACAGCATAGTAGGATACCACATTCTCCCCAACTTTGGGTAAATGTGTGATAGAAAGGCAAGTGTAGTAGACAGAGTGCTAGACTTGGAGTCAGGAAGATATAAGGTCAAGTTTCCCCTCAGATACTCTCTTTTTAATGTAACTCAACAGAAATACAGGTCTGTACCCTGAGGCCACTCACGGTGACTCAGGATAACCTAGGTTCAGATGTGACTTGTGCTCTTTATGACTTATGTGCCAGCCTTAGGTAAGTCATTTCATTTCTGTGGGCCAAAGTTCCCTCATCTATAAGATAAGGAGACTGAACTAGAGGATCTCTAAAAATCTAAAGATTTTCCAGATGAAAATCAATGATCCTATAATAATCCTACCTTGATTATAAAGACTCTTGGAATTAGAGAAAACATCATTCCCATTGTCAGACAACACAGCATAAGATGAGCCTTCTGGGGCATTAGAGGAAGAGGAGGTAAGCGTTCAGAACACTCCTCAAGATCTTCTGGCCAAGAGTTGTTTTATTTTTTCAGTTTTATATAACTGATGGTGGAGAGGATGTTCCATTCCACCCACACACCCCAAAGGAGGGTAATGGAATCAGCACAATATTGGACAGGTGCTCCAGATAGAGCCAAAGCCACTTTTCTCCCAAATGAAGAAAACATCAAGGAATGACTCCTATTTCCTCACATGGTCCCCAAGTTGATAATGCATGTATGCCACGGTAGGAAGCAGTGGGTTAAAAGCAGTAGGCAGACTCAAATGTAATGAACACGATGGCAGAACAAGAAAAATGGGGAGAAGATTGCTGAAAATGGGGGGCTTTGCTTTTGCAAATAGGACTTCTCGTCATTTTCATTTAATACCCTATTCCATGAAAGGCTGGGGAAGTCACAAAACACTACTAATGATTTCCATCTGTGATCTCATCTATAATAACAAGATGACTGATATCATCAGGCAGGGTAATCTTCTATCAAATGCTTTGCTTAGATTTTGAAATCAAACTCACTGAGGCATATGGTTTCTCCCAGTCCTGGCCCACAGAAGATGAATCTGTCATTAGAGCTGCAAGGAAAAGGAACAAAACATGTTTTCCATAAACCTAAATGACTTGGGTAGGGGCAGGAATTGCCTTTTCCCTCTGATTTGCGGACTAGCTAGTTGGCAAAATAGTTGAAATTTGTGACAGGCAATGAGAGCTATGGGGGAAGGGGTTGGGGCAGGGGCATTGTAGTTGTGTGATCCCCAGCAAGTTATTTGAGGATGTTTATGGTGAAATAAAGACCCGTGACGTGACAAAATATCTGTCTTTAAGTATTTCAATATCTGTAATATGGAAGATGGATGAGACTTACTCCACTTGGCCCCAGAGTTGCAAAAAAGGCAATTTAAGCTTAATAAGAGGAATAACTTTCTAGCAATTAGAAGTAGCCTAAAGTAGAATGCGGTTCTTTGAGAGATGGTGGGTTCCTCATCATTGGAAGTTTCCAAGCATAGGATACCTAAACAATTATTGGATAGCAATTCCTGATTGGACACAGGTTGGACTAGATAACTTCTGAATTCCCTTTGAATTCTACCATTCTATGATTCTGTGGACCTAAGATTTTCCATCTGTAAATGGGATAGCATATAGGTATAGAAGTTGTGACTGATTACAGATCTTGGCTGCTAGTTACCAGTTCAATCAACCTGGTAGTTGATTAGTGCAGACAAGATTTCATTCCTACTCCAAGATACTATGTTGATCTAAATTCTTCAACTTAATGATTCAAAATTTATGTCCCTTCACCCAGGATGAGGGAAAATAAATCATCTGCAAATCTGTGCAGAATCTGCACACCCATCCTTGTGTTAGGTGCTGTAGAGGGTATAAAGGAAGAAGGAAACATAGTTCCTGTCTTCAAAAAGCTAACTTTCCATTCAACCTAACAGGAAAATTTCTAAGAAGCCAGATGAAGAGGCAGAGTTTCCAAGGGATGTGGAATCATCAATTAGTCACTTGGATATAAACAAATCAGCTTCCCAGGAAAAAGCTGATGGGACCTCTCTGCTATCCCAACTTCCTTTAAATGTGCCCCTATTCCAACTGTGCCACTTGGTTTCTTTCCCAAGCATCATCTCTGAAGGACCCTGTCTGGCTCCAAACCTATGGTTCTGTAACTTTACAGAACTCTATCTCTATAGCAGACTACAGCAGTTCCAAAAGTGGGCAGAACGAATGTTGGTTGTGCTGGGTGTATTCACTTTGTGCTTCTAACCCTGTCAATAGGAAGAGCTAGTCAGCTGAGATGAGAGGCATAAAAGATAGATAAAAAGCTCATCAGAAGTCCCAGGGATGTGTAATGTCAGGAAATCAGAAAACCAATCCTCTGCAAGTATGAATAACATTTGAGTCTTTTAAAAGATTCCAACAGAGGGGGCATCTTTTAAAATTATTTTTATTGCAAGTAAACACAAATAATTAAAAAAGAATACAGGCTACAGACTAGTACAATATAAAAGAAGAAAGATTCTGTTCCATTGTACCTTTGGAACAAGATCAGGATGAGGCATTGCATGGTGAAAACTTACAATTACAGAAAGCTTTGTTTGAGTTATTTCTAAAGCAATAGTTGCTGTCCATCCCACACAGAAGAGAAAAAAGCTACAAGGGCATTCAGAAGTGGAAGAAACCTCGAAGTTATAGGAAAAGGAGGAGGGGGGGAAACACACAAGACAGAAAGAAATGTAGTCAGTAGAGCAGACTGACACAAAAGGGAACATAAGATGTCACCCAGGAGTAAGATGTAGAAAGATAAATATCAAATAATCTCTTCCCTTGACTGCAAATTGGAGAATCTTAGCTTGAGACCTAGAAGGAAGCTTAGAGATCACTAAAGCCAACAACCTCATTTTCTAGAGAAGCATACTGAGTGCTAGGGAAATTAAATGACTTTCCTACAAGGTCATCCAGAAAGTAAGTATCAAAGGTAGGATTTGAACTCAGGTCTTTGATGCTAAGTTCAGCATACTTTCTACTGCACCACACAAGAAGTAGTTTGTATAGTAGGAGAAATGCTCAACTTGGAGTCACAAGTCCTGTGTTCAAGCCCTGATCCCATTGACTGTGACTTTAATTGTTCCTGAGTCTCATTTTCACCACATTAATGACAAGAATTTGGCTTACCTTGCAGGAAGATCTCAAGATGGTTAAATTGAGATAATGTATATGAAACACTTTGCCATATAAGAATGTCAGCTAATATTAATATTATTAATTATTATTGTCATAATTACTGTATGAACTCTAGTGTACCTAAAGTTAGAACATGAAGGCTGGAATTGCTCAGAGTCGATCCAAGGGGGAATACTGAAGATCTCCATCCCTTTCCTTTTCTGTGGTTTGGCGAAAAAACTCATCTACTATGGAGGTTGCTGCAAAACTACTACTAGTAATAAAAGGCCTAACTATAAAGGAAAGATTGACCTTTTTCTCCTTGGCCCCAGAAAGCAGACCCAGAAGCAGTGGGTAAGAGAAGTAAAACAAAATGAATCTAGGCAGTTTCATGAGAACTTCCTAACAAGGAGAAAGTTGTCTCAAATGGACTGAGAAAATAGTAGGGTCTTCCTGCCCCAGCCTCCTTTTCTTCCCCGCTCCTGACACAGGTCATGGAGAAGAAGCTGGGTGATACAGTAAGAATTCTGATCAGGTGCTGGTTGAACCAGATGTTTATTGAGGTCCTTTACATCCCTTAAAATTCTGTATTTCTGTGATATCCCAGCAGAGTGGTATTCTCACATTTTAATCATCAACGTAAGGTGGGATTCAATAAAGCCAAGATGGAGTTAAAGTTTGTATTCATATATCATTCACTGTCCTTGCCCATCTCCCTTTGCCTAATCTGGTGCTTTTTCTCCCTATCCCATCCCAATCCGTGCTAACCTTGTGTCTCGTTCCCACAGGATGTTACTTTTAGCAAGTTGTCATAGTTAGAACGGATCTGATAAACTAATCCTCACTTAGGTATTAACTGATAAGGGATTAAAATGCTCTCTTCTAGTGCCACTTTTATATAAATGCCAACTAATGAAAATTGTAATCACCATTATAATCACACTAATCATCAATGAACAGATGACAAATCCCAGTATTACAAATAGAAATCCCGAATTATCCTTAAGCATTGATAACAAACTCTATTAGAACTGGAACATTCTCACAGACAAAACCGTTGTCCACAATCCCTTGAATTCAACATCGACCCATAAAAAATGACATGGCTCCAAACCACTTTTTTTAACACCATGAAGTACAGGATGAAAAATGGATTAAGAATGATAACAAGGATGGTGGTAGGAATCGTGATGATGACCATGATTATGATGGGAGAATCCTAGAAAGTAATACCTTTAAAATTAAAGAAATTTTTTATTTTTATTCAAGAAAATCTTTAGTCACTTGGTATTAGCAGGCCAATCAGACAGATTTTTTTGAAGGAGGATGCCTGCCTGGAAAACGTCACCATGTTCTATAGACGTCCACCCACTCATAGGATCATGGGATTTAGGGCTGGAATGACATCTGAGCAATCCTCCTCCTCCACAAGCCTTTTCCAATGCCCCCAGATCCCACCTACCAACTTGTCAGCCCTCTCACCCTCTTCCCAGTAAAAAGCCTTTCTTTTGACTTTGTATATACTTTGCATTAACTTGTTTGTGTGAGAGCAGCACATCCTCTTTAGAAGGCAAGATCCTCAAGAAAAGAAGCAATTATGTTTTTTTATCTTTGTGCACTCAGTGCCTAGGAAAATGCCCAGCACACAATAAATCCCTAATAAAAGCTTATGGAATAGAATTCATTTGAAATTCCTCATTTTCTAGATGAGAAAAATGAAATCTTAGGAAGCTCCTCCTTGTCTGAAATCACACAGATAGCAAGCAAATGACCTGGCATTTCATCTGTTATTTGATTTAAGCCTTAATACTATTTCTACTAGGCCAAGAAAGGCCAGTCCTGCACCACTTTACCAAGAGAGCATGTTTTCTCGTTCTGTGGCTTCTAATCCTCTCATTGAATAATCGTGTATGTTTGCAATATGCAATAGAGGCCATCACATGAGGTAGATATGACAGACTGGGAAATAGAGGGCAAGGAATCTGCATCTGGCTTTTTCTTTGTGGCTTCTTCTGTTTTCACAGGTCTGGTACTGCCAGTGATGACCCCACAGCCTGGCTGCTTTTGATTGGAACCTGTAAACCAGTAACTCAAAGGTGTTTCCATGCATCAAGACTCCAGTGTGGCAATTGCCTGCACTTGCCCACTCCTTCCTAATAAATAGAAGAGAGACAGGTGCAGACTTATGGAATGATGTCTGTCTATTCCTGCCCCCCTGGCTTAAGGTCCACCTTAAGACTTTGGAAAGAAACTCACTTCCCCCTCCTTCCATAATCAAACTAGGTTGGCTTCAAATTGTTTCTATTTTAATCCCTTCTAGCCCACAAGGCACCACTGTCAAGAGTGGCGGGCATCCATTACTGTCAGACAGATGCTCATTGGCCTACATGCAACCCCCTCACACACAGCTCAGTTGTTAAAGTCAGGCGCAATTTTCCCTCTGCTCCCTCAATCCTTCTCCCCACAGTCGTAGGCTGTCCAGGCTGGACTGAGCAACTAGAGTATAACGAAATAGAAAAAAACCAAGATGTTGAGGGGACTGCAGACCATGCCATGGAACAGTCAAAAGACTGTGTGAGAGCAGCACACAGAAGAGAAGAGAGGGGGAGGACATGAGAATTATCTTCAAGTGTTTGAAAGATTATTGGATGTAAGAGAGATTTGATTTGCTTGTTTTGGACCCAGAGGGTAGCACTAGAAGCAATGAGTGAAAGATGCCAAGAGGAGGATTTAGATTTGACATGCAGGAAAATCTTCTTAACAGTTAGAACTGTCCAAGTTTGAATGAGTTGCCTTGGGAAAGAGAAGATCCCTGCTTATTAAAAGTCTTTAAGCAAAGGCATTAGACTTTAGAAATGTGGCCTCCGAGATACCTTGCAACCCTGAGATTCTGTGGTTTAGTGACCTGGTTATAAGGTGTTCACTCCGCTCAAGAATTCTGTGTGTCTGACCTAGAATTTCCACCCCCACTCATGCTTCTGCTCCCAGAACAGTAATACCTCCCTTGGACTGGTTCATTTCTATTTGTTTTTTGACTAAGGAAAAGAGGTCATTTGTTCACCTCATTCCTTACATCGTCTCAATCACTAAATAGACATTGCCTCAGACAAACTGAAACCTGGCAAAGACCTGAGCTAAAAAAGGCCAAGGTCTCCCACTGCATCCAGGGCCCTAGGCTGCCACCCTGATCATTTGTCCCAAATGACTAAGGAGGAGAGAGTGAGGCTGGTACTTTGCACAGCCCTGCCTCACTTAAATCTAATTCACTTTCAAGTCATGATATCACCTTCCTGATGTCATGGACCTCTTTCAGAATGAAGGACAGACAACAGCAAAAACATAACTTCATACTCCAGCCACAGCTTTGCTTCTTCCAAGAATTGCCTCAGATTCTCATCTTCCTAGCAATCCAATGATTGACTCCTACATGCCCACCTGGAAGACTGAGTACATCATACAACCTTTACTTATCTATATATGGGGGGAATATTTGTGTGATATAGAGGGAATAGCACAGGGATAGGAGTTACAGGACTCATTTTCTATTCCTGGCTCAACAAACTCCCCATACAATCTTGGCTAAGTCACAAATGCATTAGGATTCTTCTTCTTTCTTTAGCTTCCTTATTTACCTTCTTTATTGAGGTATGTTACCCCAAGTCTTTAAAGGTTTAATACCACCATAAGAGGAAATTGAAGCAAGTCTACCACTCTCCCATAGATCTTGAAGATGGAATTTCTAACCCTTACAGTAAGGTGGGCATGTAGGATTCAATCATTGGATTGGTAGGAAAATGAAAACCTGAATGTTGTCACACAGTCTGCCACTGCACCCTCAGGATTTCTGGTGCTTTCCATTTGTCCTACAGCTGCCCTCTCATATGAATGTTGTCTTCTCCAAATAGAACAGGAACTTCTTGAGAGTAGAGACTGACCTGTTTTTCTGTCTGTATTATTGTCACTTAGCACAGTATTTGGCACATGGTAAATGATTAATAAGTGTTTTTTTCATCTATCCATCCATTCATTCATTCATCATGCATCATTGCTCCAACAATGAAGTAGTTTTGTATCCTTGGCAGGATACTATTGATGATGATGATTCATGACAAAGATGAAGAAAAATAATTATCTTATTTGATAGAATTCAGATAGAAAGGATGCTAGGATGAATCACTCTTGGGCAATTATTTTTTATTTATTATTTTCACAGGCAGGTAAAATAACTGCTTTTTATAATTGAATAAATGCATTAGGAGGCAAGCTCATCTTCTATAAACTCACTAAAAGCATACTTGGTATAACTCCAGAAGTGCACAGAAAGAAAGACAATTTGCACCTCATCCTGTTCCCATGAGATTTAATTTCTTCTACTAAGGTTCTATATTATAAAAGTTTTTTATTATACAAAGCTTGAAGATTATGAGTATTTGGTAATAGTGACATCTATTTAAAACCTCATTCTTGACTTTTATGGGCAATTGTGGGTAACAGTTTGATCTGTTAAAGAGATGACTCCACCTAACATTCACAAAGGAAGTGCTGTTACAATGGTCTGGTTCCAGCAGAGTTTATTGGCTGAGTTCTCTCTGATATTTATTTTTCAGGTCTGCATCTACAGTAAAGTGATTTGTCACCTGTCAGTTTATAAAAGATAGTGAGCTTCTGATCAATAATTCTAGCCACCAGGTTATGTCATGCAAGGTAACAGTCATAGGTATATAATGTTTTGTGGTTGTCTTTATAACAACCCTGTGAGATTCTCAGTTTAAGTATTATTATCATTGTCTTTTACAGATGAGGAAACTGAAGCTCAGAAAGATTAATTTATTTTCCCAACATCATCTAGCTAGCAAGTGACTGAGCAGAAGCTTTTTTTTTTCTGCTTTTTTTGGAGGGCAGTTGGGGTTAAGTGACTTGCCCAAGGTCACACGGCTAGTTTTTGTGTTAAGTGTCTGAGGCCGGATTTGAACTCAGGTACTCCTGACTCCAGGGCCGGTGCTCTACTCACTGCATCACCTAACTGCCCCCTGAGCAGAAGCTTTTAAACCCAGAACTTTTGACTTTAGAACTTGTGTTCCCTCCACTCCACACCACCATGCCATTATTTGGATCACAGTACGCTTGTCACAGAAAAGGAACCTTTTCATTAGGAAGACAATGCTTTTATTTGCCTTGAAAAGCACTTCCTTTGTGAATGTTAGGTGGAGTCATCTCTTTAAAAACAGGCTTCAAAATTCATTTTTATCCTTCTATCCCCCAATTAGGCTTAGTTTGGCAAAGAATTCTTGGGCATTGTTCTGGGATCATTACCACTGGTGTCCATAGTGCCAGCAGTATGAAAGCCAGAAGGAAAATAAAGAGGAGCATTCTCTGGCCTTCTAAGATGTGTTTCCCTCCTCCTCACTCCAATCCTTCCTACCTCTCAACACCAGTTATGGAGCTAATGAGAAAGAAGTGTGTTTGCCTAATGCTTGCCAAGGCAGTATGACTGTTTGTTTGTGCCCTTCCTGCTGCACATTCTGTCCTTGAGAATCAAGTGCATCATTTCTGATTTGCCCATTTGGAACTTCTAGCAGCTTTGGCATTGATACCCTAATCCTCTTGGCATATATACAGAACACCCTTCTCCCTTCTTGGTTACCATAATGTTCTAACCAATAAATGGGATACATTTTATAAGCTTATCTATTCATTATACTAATGGATGTAGAAACACGTGGTAGCTCTATTTGAGCAGTTGGAGAAGAAGGATGACTTTCTTCACTGTGGTTTTGGCAAGTCTTGGGAGATGTAGGTGAAAAAAAATTGAAGCCAGATGGTTCTATCAGAGAAATTTCTAATTGTTTCCCTTTGCCTTACTTCTTTGCCACCTTTTAAAATCCCAGAATATTAGGATGGCAAAGTTAGAAGGAGCCTTGGAGATGTTTAGTCTAAGGTCCTCAGTTTACAAATGAGGAAACTGAGGCTTGGAGGAGGAAAATTACCTTGTCTAAGTTGACAGCAATTCAACAGCTGAACCTTGGTTTTGTACTTGTCAAGTTATTCTGGAAGAAATGCTTTACTGTGATAAAAAAAAGCACCCCTCCTTTTGGTGAAGAAGTAGGAAAGCAAAGATACTGAATGTTACATATATTGTCATCTGGATATCTGTGTTATTTGGTTTTGCTTAACTCTTTTTTTCTTTATGACAAGGGGAGGTTATATGGGGGTAAGGAATAGAATTTCAAGAAATATACATGGTGTAAAAAGTGGAAGAGTTACAGTGATTTGCATTCAGAATGAATCAATATGGTAATACCACACTAGTCAAGTTACATTCACGATTTGTGGTCCACTTGACATGCAGTGACGACAAACTACTTGGTTTCAACTTCAAAGATTTATGGTTAACTGATTCATGGTTAACTGATGGAAGAATGTGAAGCACCATGACTAACTGAAGAATAGCTGTATATGGAATAATGGCCAGAATTTGTTCTTGTTTGCCTGATAAATCCTCAGCTAGAAAAATCCAGGGAGGAGAGGGGCAATCAACAGTGGCAAATGCTATGGGGAGATCAAGAAGGATAACAGCTAAATACAGTGTTTCACCAAAAAAGAAAATCAGACTAAAGTGATGATGAAAGCTCACATCTATATATTTCAAGGTTTATAGAGACCTTCATACATATTATCTTATTTGATCCTTAACAACCCCAAGACATATCTGCATTTTGCAGATGAAGAAACTTACATTGAAAGAGGTTAAGTGACTTGCTCAAGGTCATAAATGCATAATAAATGTATGAGACAGGATTCAAACTCTGGTCTTCCTGGCTCTAAGTAAGTCCAGTGCTCTATCCACTGGCTATCTCATTCACAAGAAGAAAGTTTGAAATCTATACTAAAACCCCAAGGGTGTTAAGAGCATCAGGGTGACAGAATTTAGCATAAAAAATTCACCCAGGCTTTGATCACTTGTTGGGGTGAGATACAGTCAAGGCAGTCTCCAAACACCCATGATTAATGATTTATAGATCTGCAGGAGGAGGAAGGTATAGTGTTTGGGATTGGTTAGCAATGGTCTTCCAAAGAGGCTCTCTTCAAATTTGGCACAAATAGCTGCCCCAGGGCTTCAGGTAAGTGTAGTATCCTGCTCAGTGCAGAGATACATGGGTTGCAGTCACTTCACATCAGGGAAGCTCCCTGAGGCAACCCTAGGTCAATGATTTTATTGGTGGAGAGAAGATGATCAAATGTATCTAGTTGGTTTCTCATCTAAGACGTCATCAAAGGGAGTTGCTACAAATTGAATAGAGAGCACAAGCATGAGAAATGGAAGTTTCCAGGTAAAGGCAGGACAGGGGCATTATTTGGGAAGAAGGAGAATGCCCAATGTCCAGACCAGAGAGCCTAATACCTGAAAGAAATCATAGAGGTTTAGGGCTATACGTTTGACTCAGTAATACCACTTCTGGGGTTTTATCTCAAAGAGATCATAGAAGTGGGAGGAAGATCCATATATACAAAAATATTTATTGCAGCTCTCTTTGTGGTGGCAAAAAATTGGAAATTAAGGGGGGCATGCCCATCAATTGGGGAATAGCTAAACAAGTTGTGGTATATGAATGTAATGGAATACTATTGTGCTGTAAGAAATGGGTAGGAGACAGTCTTCATATTCACCTGGAGAGTCATATACAAACTGATGTTAAGTGAGAAGAGCAGAACCAGGAAAACTTTGTACACAATCACAGACACATCATATGTGTGATGACCAACTTTGATAAATTGGACTCTTCTCAGCAATGCACAGTTATAAGACAACTCTACAAATCTCAGGATGGAAGGAGATATCTACATTCAGAGAAAGATCTAGAAGATTAGAGTTTAAATGGAGACTGAAGCAATCAGCATGCTATCGTTCTTTTTCGTGTTTGGTTCTCTTTCTTTTTTCCCATTGTTCACTCCATTGATTACAACCTTTCTATACAACCAGACTAATGTCTCTTGTGAAAGTATGTGCAGATCCTATACTTGATTGCAAGCTGCCATGGGGGGAAGGAAGAAGGAGGGGAGAAAATTTGAAATTCAAGGGATTGTGGAACTGAATCTTGTAAACTAAAAGTAAATAAACAAATCAATTTTAAAAAAGAAATCATAGAGGTTCATAGGCTCAAACTGTTTTGAATGATAATGCTTAATATATAACTTAATGACATTTATTAATAACTTTTTATACTTTATTAAAGATTTTTATTCAAATAATTTCATTAATTATTTAATTAATTTTTGGGTTATTTACTGTTTGTTGTGTCAACTATTATGTTAAATAGCCAATTTATTTGTTAATTGTACATAGATATACATCATCCCTCACAGCAGCTCTGTGAGGTAGGTAGCACAAGTATTATTGCTCCCATTTTATAGATGAGGAAACTGGGACTCTAGGAGGTTCAGTGCCTTGCCTAGGATTCACCCAGCTGAGTACTATCTCTTGTGGGATTTGAAACCGGGTATCCTGACTCTAATTCCAGCCTCCTCCCCATTATAACAGGTCACCAAATCTAGTTTTTAACCAAGGCTTCATGAAAACAATTCCCAAGTGTACTACATGTAGTAGGCCCAACAGTAGTATGATAATTGCTTTCTGGAATAATTCAATTTTTCTATTTTTTTAAAGTATCATTTATGGGCAAATTACTCATGTTGACAGCTTGTGAATGACTTGATTTCCTCAGGCAGTTTCTCTGCTGGCCAATCCCTCTATACCCAGTTCCAGGCAAAGACTCATCTGGGCTCTATTTCAGTTAACCATGAATTCTAATTACCCCCAAAGAGGTAAAACTTCAAGGGGAGCTGACAGAGAATAATCAGGAAGCTATTCATTATAGCAGAATCTGCACAATATCAATATTCAGTATTGTTCTTCAAGGCTTATAAAAAAAGCTTGTAGTTCATAAGCCTTGAGCAAAGTCTCTTGACCTATGATCCCAAGGATCTAGGCTTATCCTCAGAAAAAGATCTTAGGAGGAAAAAAGGACCAATACACAGTGTAAGCAATCCACTCACTACCAAAGACTCCTAGGACTCAGTGCCTCCTAATGTATAAGAGACGGCTCCTTTGTCAATGTCTCACACACAACCCTTCCGTAGATAACATTGTTCTTGAGTAGTAAGTTAATGGGGCCTCAGCACCATCTGGAATTTTTGGCTAAGTACTTCTCCAACACCATAAGGTAGGAAGCCAATCATAAGAAGCAATGGTTTCCACTCATTATAATGTACTAGCACAGATTCAGAAGTCAATAACTATTTGACATTCTGGAAAGAATCCTCGGGCTGGCATTTTCAGTGCCTTGGAACTACTTTTACTCCGGCAGATGATACAATGATGTCGTGCCTTGACAATGACTGCCTTTTGTAAAAGAAAAATAAACATGTCGGAAATAAAAGAGTCCTAGAAAGGCTTCAAACTCTTGTTGGTAGGAAAAACATTGTTTTTAGGAGCAGATATATTATAGATAGCCCAGACTATTTATCTTAGGTAGGCCAACTATCAACAGCATTGACCTAAGAATGTGATGCTGGAAAGTGTGAATTTCACCTGTGTTGTTCTGTCATTCTTTCACAACCTCTATTAATGGCATATTTTGATATCCTGGAGCATGAAAGTGACTCGGAATTTTTAAAGTTTATTACAGCAGAGGATAAGATCTGTAGGTCCATCCAAACTGGAAAGGCTCGTAGAATCATAGCTCTAGAGACAGAAGAGACAGAGAGGTCTTCCAGCCCAGCTCCCTTTTCATTACAGAAAAGTGAATATCGTGAAGGTTAAAGACTTACATAAGTAATAAATGTCAGGCAGCCTTTGAACCCAGTTTTGCCAACTCCAGAGCCCATATTCTTTACAGGTTTGGCAAAAGAACTGTGTCTGTTATCAAAGGGTCTGAAAACTTGCTGATTCTGAAGAAATTTTGGTAAAGGACACCAAAAGGTTGGCCATGAGGTAACGAGTTACTGCGAGGGGGGAAAAATATCATCTCCTGTTGAACAATCTCCTGGTGTCATTTACCTTAACGTCTTTATAGGGATATCATAGGGTCAGTAACATCTGGGAGAATGACTCATTTTCTAGTAAGGTGCTTTGGACAAAGGACACTCTAAATAAATGTTAGTGGGATGGAAAGATACAAAGAATGACCTTATTTTAAAAAAGATTTCTGGAAATTCCACATTGCTACATTATCTACTTCTTCATTTCTTCCCTATTTCAAGTTACATGATTTCCCCAGGGGCTGACAGCCCTCCACCAGCACAATTCTGACTCCCTGGATGCCTAGGAACAGCTCGTCATGGAAATATTTTGCCATGTGTGTACTCCCAGAATGCAGAGAGTACATGAAGCAGTAGGAAACCCACGCCCAAAGAAATAAAGGGCTGGCATGATTAAACAAGAGCATCCCAAGAGGACTGACAGCTAGGTTCCATTGAGAACAGCTGCTGATGATCTTGGGGACAGATAGGTTTTACACAGATTTTCCCTCCAGTAAGAACAGTGATCAATTATACATTAGAGAGGACACCTGTACAAATATGGGCTGTACTCATTGGCCTTTGAGGTGGGAACCCTCAGATTCTTTGAGTCTGTTTATTACTGACTACAGACAGTGGATATTAGCACTTCTTAACCCCTGACATCTCTGCATGCTCTCACCACCTCCTTACTAAAATATAAGCTCCTTGAGGACAGGGAAATTGTCGTACTTTTGTATGATCCCCAGCACCCAGAAATTGGGATGCTAATAAAAGTTTATTTAATTGAATCAAAGAGAATTACACTCCAGAAAGATAGAACTTTGCTGAGAACACCTGATTCAGTTAGTTGCCCAAACTCTTTGTGCTGTTGTATTCTCTTCCTTCCTTCCTTTCTTCCTTCCTCCCTTCCTTCCTTCCTTCCTTCCTTCCTTCCTTCCTTCTTTCCTTCCTTCCTTCCTTCCTTCCTTCCTTCCTTCCTTCCTTCCTTCCTTCCTTCCTTCCTTCCTTCCTTCCTTCCTTCCTTCCTCCCTCGCTCCCTCCTTCTCTATCTCCCTCTCTCTCTCTCTCTATCTCTCTCTCTCTCTGTCTCTCTCTCTCTCTGTCTCTCCCTCCCTCCCCCTCTCTCTACCCCCCCCTCTCAGAACAGTACATTTCTAATTTTCAAGTGAATTTGGTCTAATGGCTAGATCCAAAAGGAAAGATACTGACAGCCTGTGAAATGTGATGACTTCCCATTGTCAGGGTGTTCCAATGGTCCAAATGCCTTCCTATGTAGCTAAGTCAATTTCTTCCCATGAATCTTTGAGGCCAGACATTAGTTTGGTTGGTGGAAGCTTCTCAACAGAGTCTCACTGAACCTTCATAATAGCATTGCTAGTATCAACTGGGTGATCCCTATAATCTTGAAGACTTCAGTGTGACCCCAACAACTTTGGTTGTGTGCCTCATGAGAAAATTTGTGATTAGTTTGTGGATTATTGATACTCCACAATTGAAGCAGACTTCCATCAAGGGCTTTACAAACATGGGCTATTCTTAAGCAAATACATGTGAGTATGACAAAGAGAGCATTAAACTTCAGGTCAGGATAAAACACTGGGGTTGTATTGAGTTCAAAACTTACCTTTGATACTTGCTAGCTGTGTAGCGATAGGCAAGTGATTTTACCTCTTCAAACCTCAGTTTCCACATCTGTGGAATGGGAATGATCATTGTGATCTTGATCAGAGTGGTACAATGAAAAGTACCCTCACTCTGGGATCAGAAAGCCTGGGTTCAAATCCTACCTCTATGATATTGGGCAAGTCATTAACCTAGCTGGATCTCAGTTTCCTTATCTATAAAATGAAGGCATTTAGATTAAATGGCCCTTGGGGTCTTTTGCAACTCCAGATCTATACTCTTCTATACTACCTTGCAGAATTAATATGAGAAAGGCACCCTATAAACTTCAAAGCATTGCACAAAGGAGTTATTATTTTCCAGTGCTCAAAGCCTTCTATGAATGAGTCCAAATTCTATGGTATCCTGAAGCATTCTGCCACTGAGTTTCTGAGCAGCGTATAACCCTGGGGTTTTACTGTCATGTGAATAATTAATATCACCTGACACCAGGTGGACTGAATTGCTGTGATAGTTTCAGGACTTCCAGTTTCTCTCAATAGCGGTGGCTCTTTATTTTGCAGAAAGCACTATGCCTTCTAGACCCCATGAGCAGAGATACAGCATTAGCCTCCAAAACCTGAACATGCCCTAAGTGAGTTTCAGTATTACAGTGCATGTTTCCAGAGTTCTGCTGACATCATCGGTATGATTTGTGTCTGTGTGGGATGGGCAGCATTCATATTAGAAGCTGCACCTTTAATTTCTGTAACTTGCCCCGATGGTGGAGGGTCACTGCCTTTGGATGTTACAAATGTCAGTTTTGGTGTAGTCAAAAGGTAGCTTTGGTAGGTTCAGCCATGAACTCTACAACATGATACTAAGGAATCTCCCAAATCCCAGACTTGAAACAAATGCACCATTTTATGATATAAGTAGCATAGACCTCACCAGGCAGGTATGGGCCTCAGCTTCCTCACAGATCGGTGGTTATGTTAAATTATTCCTAAAGTCACATTTGGGTTTTCATCACATAAGTCCTATGAAATTGCAATTTCTGAACTGATGATGAATAAGTTTCCAATAATCCCAGAAATACATCAAATATCTTAGTCCTCAGGAAACTAGAGGGCTACCCCAGTGTCAAGTGACTACACCCCACACATCCATGCATGGAGCAGCAGGCTGCACTTGCCTCGATTGCAGGAGAATCTATCTGGGCCAAGTATAAAGACAGCTTCTGTAAAAGACCAGTGCCCAACATGTGTTTTTCTTCCTGAAGATCTATAAATCATCACACAGTGATGTTGGGGAGCCTCCCTGGTTGTTTCTGACCTTAATAAGTGATCATGGGGGGCGTCTAAGCGGCGCAGTGAATAGAGCACCGGCCCTGGAGTCAGGAGTACCTGAGTTCAAATCCGGCCTCAGACACTTAACACAACAACCAGCTGTATGACCTTGGGTAAGTCACTTAACCCCAACTGCCCTCCAAAAAGCAAAAAGAAAAAAATTTTTAAAAAAATGATCATAACTTGGCTACATTCTTTGCCCTAAGCCCCTCTGGCTTCATTGCCTCTGATACTCACCTGGCTACTCCTAACAAACACCCCAGAGGTTTTGTTTCAGTGCTTGAGCTTCCCCTTGTGAATGAGTTATCTAGCGGATAGAACCCAAGATTGGTCATTTAATCCTGGTGGCACCCAAATATAAGCTTATTATTGTACTTTTATTTTAAAAGAAAAAAATGAAAGATGCTGAATCCCTGCATTGTCCTATTGGCTATTTGTAGCATCCAAATGCAAACTTTTAAAATTCCACTGATAGTCAATAGGACAACAAAATAATTCAGGATCTTATATTTCATTTCTTTCTAGGTAAAAGTAAAGTTGTTTTGCACATGAATCCCAGCAAGCCAGATACATCATTAAATTCTTTAACATGCCCGCAAAACTTTATTTTTAAGTACAAGCACTGCTCAGGTTTGGCTTTGAGGCTATATTTAATTGCTTATTTTGGAAACATTAAAATTCCATATAAATATAAGCTATCATTATTTGTGTTGTCTTTATTACTTAAGGATAGAGAGTTACATTGTAACTTCTCCAATTTAAAAAAAGGTCCCATTCTTGGTTTTTGAATGATGCAAGGTTGAGGTACAAGCTGGCACGAACGACTGGACTGTCATATGATCATACATTATTGCTACAACAGTCCTCAGGGCTGGCTACACTCTAGAAATCACTGTGGCATACATTTCTGGATACAGAGAATGAACAAAATACTAAGCAATTCAAAGGACATAAAATAACTAACATCATGCCATCGTGTCCCCCGGCACACATGCATAATAACACCCCAGACTTGACTATAATAAAGAGAGATGTTGCCACTCAAAAATGCAGTGAAACTAAAGTAGAAACAAGCAAATGTAGAGAACGGCTCAGCTGGATCAAATATTCACCCAAACAGATGTTGTAAAAATCACCGGAAATACACTGATTGTTATTTCTAGGTCTGGTTACGTCTGAGGCACCTCTGGGTAGCTTTGAGGTGTTTTTTTGGTGATAATACTGGACCTGGAAACTCAGTGATTCTTGAGAACCAAGGAAGGGATTTGTGAGATAAGACCAGGCAGCAGTGCACCTTGAGGAGGTGTACCAGCCCAAAATGGAAGGCAAGTTCAGTCACTTCTGTGCCTGTGCCCTTGAGTGAAGGCAACCTCTTTGGATGCCATTTCTTCCCCATAAAAATATAGTTCACCATCTGCCCCATTCCTTATCATCTCACTGACAACAGAATAGTTATTCTCTCTAAGATAAGGCTTATACAGATTACTATTATTGATTAAAAATTAAGATGAAATTGTCCTTGTCCTCCCTGTGGTTTCGGCCTGGGATGAGCTTGAGGCTAAATCAGGCTGCATCTGTGACTCTAGATGCCTTGTGAGTGATGTTCACAAAGTACCACTCTGCTTATCCTTGGGAAGAAGAAGAAGAAAAGCTTTTGTTCTTGTTCTCAGAATCAAGAAGGATAAACTCCAGATGGATTCCTTGCCCCATGGCTATTTCTGACTGGAACATGAAAAATAGTACTGAAATCACTCTGGGAATGTCAATTGTTTGAGGGCTGGGGACATGATTGTGACTGAGACACTGATGTACAAGTTGGGAAGGCACTTAAGCAATAAAAGAGCAGCTCAAGCCAAGTGACAGAAGTCTGGTGCCCATCTGTCTCTGTTGATCTGTCTTACCACAGAGTCCAGCTTACATTGAAGCTATTTGTTGTATACTTGTATCTGACTCTTTTTGACCTCATTTGGAATTTTCTTGGCAGAGATACTAGAGTGGTTTGCCATTTCCTTCTCCAGCTCATTTTACAGATGAGGAGACTGAGGCAAATAGGACTATATGGATTAGTGTAGTGTCGAGTATGTTTCTTAGGCCAAATCTGAACTCACAAAGATGAGGCATTCTGACTTCAGACCTGGGTTCTATCCAATGTGCCACCTAGCTGCCATTGAAGATATTACCAACAGGAATTTCTACCTATGTACAAAAATATTTATAGTGTCTCTTTTTGCGGTGGTAAAAAAATTGGAAAACAAGGGGATGCCCATCAATTGGGGAATGGTTAAACAAGTTGTGGTGTATGAATGTAATGGAATACTACTGTGCTATAAGAAATGAGGAGCAAACGGACTTCATAATAACCTGGAGAGACTTATATAAATGGATGCTGAATGAGGCGAGCAGAACCAGGAGAACTTTGTACACAATCACAGACACAACATATGTGTGATGACTAACCTCAGTAGACTGGGCTCCTCTCAGCAATGTAAGGTTATAAGACAACTCCAAGGGACTCATGATTGAAAGAGATATTCTCATCCAGAGAAAGGGAGTCTGAGTGTAGATTGAAACAAACTACTTGTAGTTGCTTTTTCTTGTTTTATTTTACTTTCTCTTTCCCACTGATCATTCCATCAGTAACAATCCTTCTTTACAACCTGACTAATAATTAATGGGAAGATATCTGTAGTTCCTATAACTGTGTGCATGTCGCCATGATGGGGGCAGGGTGAGGGAGGGGGAGAAAATGTGAAACTCAAGGGATTGTGGAACTGAATGTTGTAAACTAAAAGTAAATAAACCAATTTAATTTTTTTTAATTAATTTAATTTAATTTTTAAAAAGAAGATATTACCAACAGGCATTTCTAGGCCAGGAATTGAAGTGACCAACCCCATTGTCCCAGATGATTGCTATACCTACCTTATTCTGAAGAAACTGAGAGGAAATAGTAGTAAGTTATGACGAAAGAAAGAGTATGGCAAAAAGCGTACTGGAATAGGGTCCAGGTTCAGGTCTCAGTCCTGATGCTTCCTGTTCGACCCTGGGCCAGTCACCTTATCACTCAAATCCTGTGTCCTCATTTGCAAAATGAGGGATTTGGACTAGATCAGTGGTTGTCAATCTTCCTAATGCTATGACCCTTTAATACAGTTCCTCATGTTGTGGTGACCCCCAACCATAAAATTATTTTCATTGCTACTTCATAATTGTAATTTTGCTACTGTTATGGATCGTAATGTAAATATCTGATATGCAGGAGATACTTTCATTGTTACAAACTGAATATAACCCACAGGTTGAGAACCGCTGGATTAGATGATTTGGCCAAAGAAAGTAAATTGTGCTTCTTGAGGGTTGTTTTTTTATCTTTATATCCTCAACACCTGGCCCAGTAACTGAAGAATACTGAGCGTCTAATAAATGCTTAAGGGTAGCTGAACCTAGAGTTCCAGGCCTGGAATCAGGAAAACCTGAGTTTAAATCCTGCCTCAGACACTTACTGGATGTGTCACTCTGGGCAAGTCACTTAACCCTGTTTGCCTCAGTTTCCTTACCTGTAAAATGATCTTCAGAAGGGAATGGCAAATTATTCCATTACTTTGCCAAGAAAACCCCAAATGGGGTCCCAAAGAGTCAGACAAAACTAGAAGGACTGAAACAACAACCATAATAAATGTTTAGTGAATGAAATAGTATCTTGTAAGTTTGTAATTCTGTAGCCTGAGGGCAAAGACTGTTTTTTTTTTTTGAGGCTCCTAAAAATCCTTAGGAGCAGGAAATGGAGGCTTCCAGAGGACAGCGGTTCAAATGCCAGCTCTTTCACTGACTCCCCAGGTGACCTTGGACAAGCAAACATTCATGAAGTGCCTACTATGTGTCAGGAATTGCACTAAGTGGAGGTGAAGCAAATGTAGATCCCACGGAATTGACATTCCACCATGAACCATAAAAATAGAGTGTGAAGGGACTGTAGGGACATTCTAGTCAACTCTTCTCATTTTACAGGTAAGGAAACCGAGGCCCAGAGTAGTTGAATGACTTGCCCTACATCATTTAGATAGAAAGTATCTAAGGCAGACTTTGAACCCAAGTGTCTCTGACTCCAGACTCAGCGCTCTTCTTAATCACACTCATAGACGCTCAAAAAAACGGGGCTTAATAAGTGTTTCTTGAGACTAGTTTTTTCCATTCCCTCGGCCATGGAGGAAAAGAGGCCTGGGCAGCTTTTGAAAGCAGGTTTCTCCCCATTCCTTCCTATAAAGGAGCAACAGCTGCACCATACCTGGAACTCATGGCAATCACACTTCCACCAGATGGGTTCCACCATCCCCAGCACACAGGTGCCTCATGGTGAGGCTTCAGCCCAGCAGATGGTAGTCATAATGACTCAGAATGTTTAACAACAGTTTGCTTGTTGTATCATCTCATTCTGTGATGGTGGGGAGCATTCCTGGGCTCTGGCAGGATTCTCTGCTGCATGAAAAGCCAGGGTGATCTTCCTGTTAACAGATGAATCACTGAACTGAGTTGCAAGCTGGAAACTCCAGTAGTATTTGGAGATTTTCAAGGTGATGACCTTGTAGAGAGAGGAGGGTTTGTGTTTTTTTTAAGTCTGATTTTTCTTACAAGTCCCACAGCAACAATGAGAACCTTTCCCCTCATCTCTCCCAAGATGGTTTCAGCAAAAATGGAAGCTGAACTTTGTAGCCCATTGGAGAGTTTCCAGGGCCAAGTCAAAGAACTTGCTGATTAGTACCTTAGGGAAGCAATGGTCTCAGTAGAGGGAGTGAGGGAGTTCTAAGCTTCCTGGTGCCAGAATTCCATTGCAGTCCTCACATCTCCCCCTTCCAGGCCTTCTAAAGCCCTTAAAAGTGCCTGGACCCTACACGTTGGGCCTTGTATATATGTTGCCTTATTACATGGAATTGTCCTTAATTCAATTCAACTAAATAATAATAATAGCTAACTATTAATTAGTTAATTGATAACTAATAATACAGTTTCAACACTGTGCTAAGTACATTACAATTATTATCTCATTTGTTTTCCAAAAAATAGCCATTTATAAAAGTATGTTTTGGCCAGAATTGGTAGGTTCATTCATTCAATTATTTATTCAGACATTGAATAATCATTTACTAAGTGCCAACTGTGTGGTAGGTACAGAGGAAGACAAAAATCAAAACACTTTCCCCTCGAAGAATTTACATTCTAGTCTGGAATCAAGGAGACCTAAGTTCAAATCCAGCCTCAGACATTTACCAGTGGTGTGACCCTGGGCAAATCACTTAACGTCTGTTTTCCTCAATTTCCTCAACTACTAAATGGGGATAATAATAGTACCTACCTCACAGGATTTTTGTGAGAATTAAATGTGCTAGTATCTATAATGTGCTTAGTGCTTAGTATACACTCGGTGCTATATAAATGTTTATTCCCTTTGCCTCTTCTCCCCCTCCCTGATAAATCTGCAAGCTTCTTGGGAACAAGATGAATGCATTACAGCTCTATGGATCCAACAAGCACCTAGGATAGGACGGCCCACAGCAAAGACACTCAATAGATATTTCTTCCTTTGGTTGTAAGCACACCATAAGCACCTAGTGAACTGAATTCCAAAGCCACCACTCCACCCTCAACTGTATTTCAACAGAATGATTTAGTGGAGTTCCTCAGGCTAGGTTAATCAAACGTTCTGGTTTTAGCCCTTGCTTTAAGAAAATACTGGAGGTTAATGAGGGGAAGTTTTTGAAGGAGTTTGGGATTGCCTCCTAGTATTATAAATCAGGCCACTCTGGGCACTCTCCTCCCTCAGGATGCAGGACAGCACCCTCTCCAGCCTTTTGTAGAGCAAAGCTCCATGGGATCACAGATTTAGACTTGAAAAGCACCTTCTGGGCCATAAATCCAACCCCTTCATTTCACAGAGGCACAGAAATTATTTTCCCAGCTGTCGCACAGCTAGTAAGGGACTAAAGGAAGACTTGAACCCAGTTCTTCCTAACCCCAGGTCTGGCTCCCCATTCACTATTGTGTGACTTGTCTCTCATTTGCTTCTGAACAGAAGTGTTTCTTTAATTGGCTTATTGTGTCTTTCCCTCTCACTCTCAGGGTCACTGGGAGAGGCTGTGATTATGAGTAGGTTTTATCTGTTTGTTGTTTTAGTTTTTACGTTTATCACCATCACCATGGCAATACTGAGATGGCTGTGGTTTTCTGAAACCCTAAGCCCAGAAACATGACCATGGTTTACATCCCTTCCTCAGTTCCCTCCATCCACGATTTCTACAGGACCTCTAGGAAAAATGGTTAGTCTCATTTGCTAGCCTCCAACAACTGGCCCTCCTATGTTTGTCTATCCTGTCCTTTTTAAAAATGCATTCTAATATGGTGCTGAAAATCTTGTTCACTAACCCAGAGTGATTGAGTTCATTTGTACAGCAAAGACAGGGAGCTATGGATAACCAAGTCTAATCCTAGAATGTGATTTATATTTACATTTACAAAAATAAAGTTATATTTTTCCCATTCAAGTTCACGGACCCCTTGTGAGTCCATGGATAGTAGGTTATGAACCCCTTCTCTATATAGAGAAGTGGTCATTGCACTTCTCCATCAGGGATTCTCAGCTTGGTTTGTACCCAGGCCCTCTTTGGTAGTCCAGTGAAGTCTATGGACCCCTTCTAGGTATAATGTTTTAAAGCAACTGAAGGAAATGCTTAATTTCAATTTGAAATTAGGGAAAAAAAGATATATTTTTTCCATTCAAGCTCGTGGACCCCTTGTGAGTCCATAGATAGTAGGTTATGAATCCCTTTTCTATATAGAGAAGAATATGAGTCTTTTGCACATCACTCAGTAAAGGAATGGATAAGATCTATACTGAGACCCTCATGCCCCATGGCTCCCTTACAGATTTCATAGAAGGCAGTAGGGAATCATAGACCTGTGTCCTACCAACAAAAAAAATAATTTGCACAATTTGCTATCTGCTGTGTATCAGGCACTGTGCTAGGCACTGGGGGTGGTGGCGGTGGAGGGATCCAAAAGTCAAAATGAAACAGTCCTGATCCTCAAATTGTGTCCTATTTCCACTGAGTCACCCTGAAGGGAGAAGGTGATCAGTCTCCCCCCAGCTACCCAGTGTCCTAGGGAAGGGGAGGGGCTGTCAGTATTTCTTAACATTTCTCACTGGGGAAAGAGAAACAGAGACAAAGATAGAGACAGAGACAATGACAGAGAAATACAGAGATAAAGACAATTACAAAGCAAGATTAGGAATTGTCTGCCAGGGAATCCAATGGCATTTAAGATCTAGAAACTCTGAGTGAGAAAACGATGACAATGACCTGAAACAGTACCCAAGCCTTCAGAGAGTGCATGTGTGGCCCTGGGAATAAGGATCACACACACTTAGCCCAGCCCTGATCATCTAGTCCAGACTCATGGGGTGGGAATGGGTTGGCAGCTCTATTCTCAAAAATTGAACAAGTAACTAATTTGATAATGATGTAGGCTCCAGAAGTCAGACAGTGTGAAGCCACCAAGTGGAGGGGAGGCCATTACATAACAGAAAGATGTATTCTAGTCTATGATGTTCCAAGTGTTACTGGGTCCCTCTTTCTCATATCTTCCCACAGAAGAGGCTGGGTAAGTAAGGGTTAGGCAGAAAAGGGTTTTGTTTTTGTGGGTAGCCTCTTGTAAATGTCACCAATACCTCATCAATCATACCCACAGATTCCCCATCATTCTATGGGAATCCTCCATCCTATCAGTGAACCCAACATGTGGTTAGTGAACTCTTCTTGTATGCCAAACCTCAGAAACAGACACAGGAACAGAGGTTTTTAATCGGGGGTTATGTCTGGGTGCTGTGGTCGGGGGATGGAGAGAAGGAATTGGGAAGGTTAGTGCCATGAAAGAGGTTCTTCCTCATCAATATGTTATTGATCCCACAAACTCATTTCTCTCCAATATTTTCCTTTTAAATGGCAAAGACCCCAAACACATGAAGTCATGAACAACTCAGTAGGAATCCACATAACAAAAAGTCATAGAGTAAGAGTTGTAAGGGACATTAGAGGTCTTTTAGTTTACAGAGGCCCAGGGAAGTCCAACAACCTCCCCAAGATCATGTAATAACAAAGGGCAAAAACAGGTTTTGAAACCAGTTTCACTGTTTCTACAACCAAGATCTTATCTGTTGTATCATCGTACTTCTCCATCAGGGATTCTCAACTTGGTTTGTACCCTGATCCCCTTTGGTAGTCCAGTGAAGTCCAAGGACCCCTTCTAGGTATAATGTTTTATTTTTTTAATGTAATAAATTTTGTTTTCTTGTTTACAATGTTCATTTTTATGAGATCTTTGAATTACAAATTTTCTCCCCATCTTTCCCCTACCCCAACCCCAAAACAGTGATCCCACTGTAAAGCCCGTCCCCTGCTCTGCTCTCTAACTTTCTGGTAGGGCAGGGAGGGTCTCCCTATCCCAACCCCTGTATTCTTGATTCCTAGTTGCAGGTATTGCAGAGCTTTAAATTCTAGATTCTTTTGGTTCCTCCCTTGTCACCCACCCCTGTTGGAAGGACAACCAATTCAATACAGGATGTGTAGGCGTAGGTATAATGTTTTAAAGCAACCAAAGGAATTGCTAAATTTCAATTAGAAATTAGGAAAAATAAAGATATATTTTTCTCATTGAAGTTCGTAGACCCCTTGTGAATCCATAAATAGTAGGTTATGAACTCCTTCTCTATTTTTTTCTGTTACCAAAGAGAAAGATAGAAAAGAAAGGTGGCTAAAGAGAGTAGGGTTCTAAAAGTCAAGAAGAGCTACATAGAGAGGAGACATGAAATGCAGTGAACACCAATAATCCCGTTTGCAGAAAGGGGTAGGAAGGTACCAAGAAAGCAGAAGGTCCTATCTTTCCACCAAGTTCTTCACAGACACATTGTAAAGGAAAGCACACATGGACACACACAGACACACATATCCTATGTAACCCAAATGTGGTGTCACAGTACAATTTATGGCCCTGAAATGTCCCACTGTTAGCTTTTGAGTTACCGAGCTATAGCCAAGAATTGGGCCTGTCCCAGAAAAGCCATCGTAACCAGCCAAGCATGGCACATCAAAGCTTCAGAGAAGGCATCATCATTTCACTTGGGTTCTGTAATGTGAATGGTCTATAAATATCACATTCTCTCCTTCCCATTAAAAAAAAACAACCACTAAAATAAATCTTTCAGCACTTTCTTACCTTTGGGTCAAGCCTGGGTGGTCTGTTTCTCACTTTAAAAATACTTTCATTTTCTTTTCCTCAAACAGCCAAAATGAATGTTAATTTTTGGCTACAACTGAGGTCTTCTGTGGAAACATAGCAAGTATGGAACAGCCTGATGAAAATGGCTTCTGGAGTCTCCCCAGGAATGGGGGGATAGAGGCTGAAGGTCAGTTTCTGATCGGAAGAGTTCATTTTCTATGGTCCATGTGCCAAAATCCATAGGTTATCTTGACATAAATTCATCTGGTCCATAGCTCCATAAAATGCACTTCAGGCCAGAGCACCTTGTAAAGGAGATTATGGGGAAGAGGGACATCAACTATTGGTCACTGACTCAGAAAACTTGAGTTCACATCATAGCTCTTAAACTTACTAGCTACGCAATCCTGATTTAATGTTTTCTCATGTTCAAAATGGAAATAATATTGCTTCTATTATGTACTTCACAGGGATATTATAAGGATAAAATTCAATGAGATAGACTGTTAAGTGCTTTACAAACCATGACTTATCCTGGATGTATACAGTAGGCATTTGTAAATGCTTACAGAATCGAATGCAAGAGTTATAGGCCTATTTCTCAGTGACTTGGTCAAGTCATTTTGCCTCTCTCAGGTTCTCCATACATAAAACAAGATTTGGATTAGATGATCTAACAATTTATGGGTCGGAGACAAACCATTCTCAATTCTATAGGTTCTTAATATTTGACATATAGCTCCAAAATACAATAACCATGCTCTGACTCTAATCTCAGCATTGTGTTGATCAGTCTCTATATAAGGATATTCCTCCAAAACATGTGTAACTCAGATTCCATGTAAGCCTGCGATGGGAGGTGGGGAATTTCTGCATGCTGCTTCATATGAAAAGAGGTGTGACTGTTGATCGGCAGAGAGAATTCTGTGTATCTGTACTGATTACTACAGAATTAGTGCCATAGGTTTTCAGGAGAAACACATGGACAGAGGATGCTAAGTAGGAGAGAGATATTCACAAAGAACAAACACCAAGATCTCCACAGAGCCCCTGATATGTAGGAGAAGCTTGGGCTCCAACACTTTGGATTTCCAGGGCCTGCAATCCAGAGAGGATTTCCTTTGGATGAGACTAGCATCTATTTATTTGAGCTGAGATATCATTTCACACGCAGCTGAAGAGCTCATTTGCTCTTGTGTATTTTCTGGCATATTCTAGTCTGTAGAACTTCTCCAATTTCTGTTTATTGTTTTGTCTGGTTAAGTGGGTTTACTCATTATTTGATATTTTGATGGTTTTTGTATAACCAGTATTTGGTGGGAAGGAACTGGTAGCGTAAGCGAAGAGCTATGCTCTCCCTAAGAGTGACCCAGGGAAATAACTTCCCATCTTAACTCAGGTTCATACCCCTATGCCAGAGATATTTGAGGAGGGCAGATAGATGCAATTCTTGTTTGATACCTCTTGTGCAGCACAAAAATGAGAAAATGCTGGATTTGGAGAGGTCAAGTGTTCTTTGTCTCCTCTCATTCCCACAACCTGACCACAGCCTGATCAAGATTTGAGATCCTTTCTCTTAGCCCTATCAAGAATGCTGTTGTAGGGGGCGGCTAGGTGACACAGTGAATAGAGAACTGGCCCTGAAGTCAGGAGGAAGTGAGTTCAAATCTGGCCTCAGATACTTAACACACACACACACACACACACACACACACACACCAAAAAAAACTAGCCATGTGACCTTGGGCAAGTCACTTAACCCCAATTGCCCTACCTTCCCCTCCTCCAAAAAGCCAAAAAAGAAAAGAAAAGAATGCTGTTGTACCAGCTCCATACTTTAGAGCTATGGGTCTTCATCTGTGAGGTTAGTAGTGTTGGAATTAAAAGACCTGGGTTCAAACATTCACTCAAATCCCATCTCCAGCATTTTGTGTGTGACCTTGGGCACACAATTAGCCTCTCTGTCCTTCAGCTCCTCACTCAACAGGTTGCCATTCTCCTGGGTTTCCAGCCTCTACCTCCCACCAGGCACTCTAAGCTACTATCCTGGTTCTCTGAGCTTCTGATTGGAAAGCATTTATCCTATGTTGTCTAATCTCCGGCCCAGCACAATGCTATTCCACAGGCACCTACACATCATGTTCCTGGCCTCCATTATCCCACCCTGGGACTCTGCCCTTCAGTTTGGCAGCATTTACCATGTGTAGTCTGGCCCCAGACCCCCATCTCACTACTCCCAGCCACTCCATCCCATCATGTCCCTGCATTCTAGCCTCCACCTCCCAGTGGCAATTCTAGGCTCCCACCATGCATTGCCAGGCTTCTGAGTAATGAACATTTAAGTTATATTTACCTGGACCCAGAATGGTATCTTATTCCTCAACCTTTTGCAGGCCACACATGAGTAACCTTCTTCCTACTACCCCTTCCTACTCTAGCACTGTCACAACCTAACACTATCACAACACTCCTTCCTGACCACCAAATGAGATAATATTCGTAGAACATTTAGCACAGTGCCTGCACCTAGAAGGTACTTGTTTTTTCTCCTTTCTACTTCTCCACTATACAAGTTGCCATATCTCCTAGAATATAAGCTCCTTGAGAGCAATGACTATCTCTCTGGTTGATATTTAAATCCTCAGGATTTCAGGGTCCAGTGTATACTCAGTACTTAATAAATGCTTTTCCATTGTCTCCCATCACCTTCTTCTCCTTCCTGTCTTTAGATGAAGAAAGGCTAGAGAAGAAGGTCCCAGAAGGAGCCCTGTACTATCATTGGGACAACGCCAGTTAATCACTTAAAATAAAAACAATTAAGGAGTCAGAAATAAAGAAAAAAAATGAATATGTCTTTGCTGGGATGCTTCCCCCAAGCACAGATGGTGATCACTGACTCATAGTTCTTGCTTTGTGCATTCTCTGCCCACCCTGTCCCCCACACTGAACTTACCATAGCTGTGCCAACAGCCTAACAGCACACGTTACAACAGCTGTCAACTTTGAAAAAATATCAAAGAGGCTACCCAGAGAAACAAGATTTCATTTCAGGCAAATACTTCTCTGGCCTCGCCACCCATGGACAGGAGCTTCTCTTGTAGGCAGAAGCTTGTAAGTTGGTGAGAATTCTTGCCATTTGGTTTGATTCCAATAAGCTGTATGGAGGGGTGGGTAGAAAAGGAAGTACATGCAAATATAGTTTGTTCAGACTTCTGTTGATTTTAATCTGCTTTGAAGACCTTAATCTGGAGGGGAGAGGGAGGTTTAAAATTTTTTTTGTTCCTAAATGGCTTCATTGTAAGAGGGTTCCAATTTTCATGATCTTGATCATATTGGCCCTAAAGGAAGTCAGTGGTGACATGAGTATGACAAAGTCAGCTGTGACTCTCTATGGGAGGGTGGTAGACTCTCATAGACTTACATGAGCATTTTGCCCCTAAATGAGAGGTAGAGTCTGTGTTGTGGAGTTGTATCACAAAATCACAAAATCTCAGAACTAAAATAAAGCACTGAGGTTTTCTAGTCCAACTTCATACCCAGTGCAGGAACTGACATCTCAGCATCTTCAACAGGGGGTATCATCCAGTCTCTGCTCAAATACTTTCAGTGCTAAGGAGCTCCATGATGAATAGTGTGACCAGTGTGGCCGTTGCTTTCAGTCCCACTGACCTTCCCAAGATCATTAGAATGGAGAGGGAAGAAGGGGGTCTGAGGGCTTTATGAGTCATCCCAGAATCCTTTGGCCCCAGATTTCATTTCACTTCATCTTTCCCATATTATAAAAATGGGAAATCAGAATCACAGGATCTCAGAGTTGGATGGAAGCTCAGCTATCAGCTTAAATCATACCTTCATAAGCATTCTTTTTACAATATATTCAATAAATGGTCCCCTAGCCTCTGCCTGAAGACTTCAAGTGAAGGAGAATCCCACCCCCATTCCCCATATACATACTTCCCAACTAACTGACAAGGTCTAATTTTTAGGAAGTTTCCCCCCAACTCCAACCTTAAATTTGCCTCTGAAATTTCTAACCATTGATTTTTAGTTTTGCCCTCTGGGGACAAGCAGAACATTTCTAATCCCTCTATCACAGAATCATTGAATCTCAGCAACATAAATGACCCTAAGAGGTCACCTAAGATAGCTATTTGGCCTGCTGGATAGAGTACTGTGCTTAAAGTCAGGAAGCCTACTTCAAACACTTATTAGTTAGACAAGTCACTCGCTGTCTCCCAGTTTCAGCTTCTGCATCTTTAAAATTAAGATAAGAATAGCACACATACCTCAAAGGGTTGCTGGGAGGACCAAATGAAATTACACATGGAAAATGCTTCTAAAACTTTCAGTTCTATAGAAATTCAATCTATTCTTATCAGCTAGCTATTATCTAGTCCAAATTTCTATATCCTGCATGAATTCCCTCTACGATGACCTGGATAAATTATCATGTGCCATTTGCATGGTGGGAAATGCACCACTTCCATTTTTTTTTCCATTTTGACGCTTAGGCTTTCTAGTTTTATAATACTGACAGGAAAACAGACTTGGTCCCACACGTCAAATCTATCTATCTATCTATCTATCCATTCATTTATCTATCCATCTATTTATTTATAAATTTACTTTTAGTTTATGGAAGAAAATAAGCATTTTCATAATAATATAAAAATACAATTGCAATGAAATGAATCTTTTATGTACAATTTGCTATTCCTTTTAAATATACAACAAAGTTATCCTGTAAATTTCCTTTTTTCCCTTATTTTTTTCTTCCCTCATCCCCCTGCCCCTCCACCCCTCTTTTCATGAAATGGCGAAGAGCAAAATCAGTAGAATCAAGAAGACATTGTATACAGTAACAATAATATTGTTTTACACTGCTTCCTTAGTTGGCATGAACTGTTGGCAAGTTCTTCCTTATATTAAGACTGAATCTACTTCCATAAGGTTTCTGCCTGTGGTTCACAGTCTCCCACTTCAGAACTAGGCATAAAGGCTATGATTCTTCTACATGACATGCCTTGGAATATTTGAAGGTGTGTTCATCATTCTCTCCCCAAGTCGTCTTTTCTCCATACCAAACATGCCCACGTCTTTCAGTCCTCGTATGCCCCTATTTTTAGTGGCATCTTGGTCAGCATCCTCTGAGTGTGAACTAATTTCTTAGTGTGCTTAATGCATACAGTACAATATTGAAAACAATGCTCTAGTTATGGTCTCATAAGTATAGAATGCAGTAGGATTATGGCCTCCTTACTATGGGAGAGACTCTATTAATTTCGTTCATTGTTTATTTTAGCTTAATTCACTAATTTATATTCATTTCCTCATTCAATATTTACTGAATGCCTGTTATATATAATTCAGGTCATAAGATAATCTATTTAAAGTGCTCTCTAAACATTGAAAAACTATATAAGTGTCAGCTATCATGATGATAGTTGTCACTAGTATTAGCATTCAATTTGAATAACTGGAGGATACCCAAAGCTATTCCTGGGGTTTAATTCATATACAAGTCCTTTTGCCCAATGAGGGAAAAGGATGGGATGTGGTAAGGCATTGGAATGCATCTCTGGCTGAGGATCATCTGCACTTTCTATACTTTAATGCCTCAGAGGACAATATAATCTCACAATATAGATTCATCTAGAGACACAGATCACAATCCATCCCTGTCCGTCCATCTTGAGTGACACTTGCTCATGTTGACCCAAAAGGCTGTGGACTTTCTTCTAATCATCCCGTTACTTCATGGGTACCAGTGGGGCACACAGTTAATACATCAGTTATTCCTCTCTTTCATCAGGTAGCTATCCCATCACTTTAACTGGTCATACATTCCTCTGATGGAGTTCTTGTTTGCCACTTCTTTCTTATATATCTTCATTGGTGACCTGTTTCTGTCTACACCCACCCAGTATGGTCCTCTCTGTTGCCCCTAACTTCAGTTCTTCAGAGACTATGGCTTGTCACCATTCAACATCAGTGCAAGGATGTTAACGCTAAAAGATTGATCTTTGTTTCAGTGAGACACAGGGTCATGAGAAGAACTGTATAGTTTTCCAAAGGCAATTATCCTAACAGACTATAAAGATATTCAGCTCTACTCATCTCTACAAAATTCCTATAAAAGTAATTTACACACATGATGGGTATATTTCATGAAGGTCTGAGAAGGAAACTGATAGGCTTCAGCAAGTTACCTCTTCATGGTCACTTCATTGACTGTAATGCATAGAGCCCTGATGATATAATAAATCTACTGTGCTTATTGTTTGTTGACTATAAAAATCACCTAATTCAGTACAGCAAAATGTCATCTTAAAGGACTTTGTTCAACCAGGCATCTCTCAAACACGTCAAAATCATACAAGATTCAATAAGGGAGACAAACATTTATGAAACATTTAGTATGTACTGAGCTCACATTCTAGTGAGTGAGACAGCATATAAATGACTGTGTATAAAAGACATATACAGAGTTGTTCAGTTGTGTCCAACTCCTTATGACCTCACTTGGGGTTTTCTTAACAAAGATACTAGAGTGGCTCACCATTTCCTTCTCCAGCTCATTTTATAGATGAGGAAACTGAGGCAAACAGGGTTAGGTGACTTGCTAGTAAGTGTCTGAGGTTGGATTTCAGCTCAGGTCTTCCTGATTCCAGACCTGGTGCTCTATCCACCCTATCACCTAGCTGCCCAGTACACAGTTGAGGGAAAGTAATATTAGACTCTGGGCAACTAGAGCAGGACTCTGGGAAAGTCAGCATCACAGCTGATGAGAGAAAGCAGTCTTAGCATGTTCAGAAAGTACTCAAGGAGTAGATGGAAAGCCCTTTAGGTATGGAGGAACGTCAGTACAAATGCCTAATCAGGTGATATAGGGTCACCATGTTACCAACAGCAAATAAGCGAGCCCAGTTGGATTATAACAACTGAGATAACATTGTTTGATGAACTTTTTCTTGTTAATATTCATTGTGTGTGAGTCTTAAGGGAAAAAAGTGGATTGTTGGCCTATGCTTGAACTTGGGAATTGCCAGGAATGAGAGATTCTACATTGTAAACCCCCCAAAGGAGTCCCTTTTGACTTACCCAAGCTCACCCTGAGCCCAAGGAGAGACATGGGTCTGTGATGCTTCTGAGTCAGAAAAATAGCATCCTTTGTAAGCTCCTTAAGGACAGGACTGATATGGCCTTTCTTTGAATTCCCAGCACTCAACATAGTATCTGGCATGTTCTAAGTGCTCGGTAAATACTTGTTGATTTGGTGATTGGTGATATGTGAATTTCCTTCCTAGTATAACCTAAATAATTTCATAAGATAATAGGTATAGATCTAGACCATCTTAACGATCCACCCTTCCCCCTTTTTCCAGATGAAGAAACTGAGTCCAAGAGATGAGGTGATTTCCCCAATGTCACACAAGTGGCAGAGCCCTAACCCAAACCTTGGGCCTCTACCTCCAGTGCATGTGCCCTCCCATCACACTTTTAAGAGAAGTATCTTCTTAAGAGAAATCTTCCCTGAAAAATCTGTATAACACCATGGTAATCACCAGGACGTTCAACCAGGACAGTGCTATGTATGAGTCACACTCTAAAGAAGGTGTTCAGACTAACCTGGACCTAGCCAGTGATCTATGGGCTCAGCCTGAGATGCTGCTTGAGAAGGCTGTTATATTAAATAGATATTATTTCTTGGAGCTATCTAAAGAGAAGAGGGAAATTTCTGGAATATCCATCTATCTGGTGATCATTGGTTCAACAGGCTAAAGTGGGCCTTTCTGATGCAGAAACTGCCATCCCTGCTCCATCCCACTACATCTTGAATCTCTCCTGCTGGGGAGGGGGAAAGGGGAATAATATATGTCAATATTCCTTGTTTTTATACATTGGTGAGATGGGGAAGAGATTATGGAGAGCATACAAAGTGACCTAATGGGGTTGGAGAAACTGCAACCTTTGGGCAGGGCTATGTGTAACTATGGGATTCTCTGAACTTTATAACTGAGCTCTAAGGTTTCTAAGGAGAGGCAGAGCCTGGGGGGGAGGGTGCGATGGGGAAGGGTTACATAGATGGACATCCCTGAACTAAGCGCCAAGGGACATATAACATATGGATATAGAACAGTACATGGTCCAATTTGCAAAGAGCTTCCTACATAATCTGGAGCACATGACAAATATACATAGAGCGCTAAACAAAAGTGCCAGAGATTCAAGATAATTTAGACTTTTTTCTATTATATTTATTTCATCCTGCACTTAAGAAATAAAATGAATATTTCCATAACATAGTAGAATGGGGGGGAGGTGATTGTAGATGAAACTTCAAATCTATTATGTACCACTTGCTATTCCTTTTAAATATGTAATAAAAGTTTAGAGCACTGGTCGAGAAACTAGGTGAGACTTTTTGGATTGAAGGATATGAAATTCCTTACACAGAAATTTCTTTTTTCCAATTCAGATTTGCAATTTATCTCTAACTTATAGTCTTAGAGTTGAGGCAGATGCACTAAAAGGTTGTGTTATTGCTATTGTTGTTGAGTTATTTCAGTCCTGTCCAACACTTCGTGACCCCCTTTGGGGGTTTTCTTGGCAAAGATACTGAAGTGGTTTGCCATTTTCTTCTCCAGCTCATTTTACAGATGAGGAAACTGAGGCAAACTGAGTTAGGTGACTTGCCTAGAGTCACATAGCTAGTAAGTGTCTGAAGCTGGATTTCAACTCATGTCCTTCTGGCTCCATACTCCACGCTCTATTCACTGCACCATCTAGCTGCCCACAAGAGGTTGAGTAACATCAGTTCAATTCAATTCAACCAGCATTTATTAAACACCTACTATGAACAAGGCCCTTAGACTACAACAAAAAAAAAAATTAAACGACCCTTGCCCTCAAGAATCTAATATGGGAGGGGAATGGGGGAAGCACTCAGATAAGTGAATATGAAATATATACAAAGCAAATGATGCACCTGTTCATATTGCTAGTATATCTCATAGCCAGAACCTGAACTCATGTCATTCTAACTGAGTCTACCACACCACGCTGCCTTCTGGAACATATGACAGTTGAATATGATACAGCTTCTTCTACCTCAAAGAGCTTACAATCTCTGTCACAATTTGGTAGCTACCAAGGGTCTAATAAGCAGAATATAAAATGTATACCATGAATACAGGGAAGGGAGAGACCCATCCAGCCTGTGGTAGTCAAAGAAAACTTCATGGGGGAGGATGAGCCTTGAAAGACAGATGGATAGTGATAAAGAATCAGTAAACAAGTATTTATTGGGAGCTCACCCTGTGGAAAGCATTGTGCTGGTGGTTCAAAAGCATAAGGTGACAAGAAGAGGGGGTGATGTGTAAAAAAATTCAGATACAAAAATCAGCATGGATGAAACCAGGGTGGCTGACATGGAGGGTTCATCCATGAAGGCAGTTGGAAAGATGGACCATAACAACATCCCATGATTTCTTAGAGAATAAATGGAGTGTCAAAGAGCACCATGGAGGGTCCACCATTGTGAACAGTTTTGAGAAAGACTGCAAAAGTCAGTGAGCCATGTTTTGTCTGCACAAATTGAGTTTAGAAAAGATATAGTGAAATTGAATCCGTGGGTTTTGCTTTCAGCATGTTTCCCACAAAATCTCCTTATTTCAAAGGTAACAGTGCTATGTTCTTTCCAAACCTGTAAAAAACATAAAAATAATATTTAAGTTCATCCAATCCAGTAAGCAATTTGAAAAAAAATTGTACTTTGGTACCTAGGTCTGATGCCACATAGAGTTCTCTTTCTGAAGTCTTCATGTTGGATTGTTTCTTTTTTTTCCCATGATAATAATGAGCTTCTAGAAAAAAGCTTTTACTGGGCACTACATTAAGGTGTGTGTGTGTGTGTGTGTGTGTGTGTGTGTGTGTGTGCGCGTGCGCAGTGGAACTAGACCAACTGTATAGTATACCAGTCAGTCAACAAGCATCCTTTAAGTGTTTAAAATGTGGCAGACACTTTGCTAAGCACTGGAGTTGGAAAAAAAGGCTAAAATATAGTCTCTGACCTTGAAAAGTTCATGTTTTAATGGAGGAGCCAACATGCAAACAATTATACACATATGAGATATGGGTAAATAGGAGATAATCTCAGAGGAAAGACATTAGAAATAAGAGTCGAGGTGGAAAGGAGAAGACTGCAGGAAAAGTCTTCTGCCAAAGATGAGCTGAATCTATTTTTTTTTTACTTTTTTTTATTCACTTGTTTATTTACTTTTAGTTTACAAGATTCAGTTCCAGAATCACTTGAGTTTCAGATTTTCTCCTCTCCCTTCTTCCCCTCCCCCAATGGTGACATACAATCCTGTATGGAATCTGCAAACACTTTCACATTGTACAATAGTCTGGTTGTATAGAAACGTTGGGGACCAATGAAGCAAACAATGGGGGAAAAAATGAAAGAAAAGAAACAAAACCAAACATGGAAAAGAACAATAGCATGTGTTGCTTTAGTCTCCATTTAAACTCTGGTCTTTCTAAAACCTTTTCAGAGTGTAGATATCTCCTTCCATTCTGAGACTTGTAGAGCTGTCTTTTAACTGTGCGTTGCTGAGAAGAGCCCAGTTTATCAAGGTTGGTCGTCACACAAATGATGTATCTGTGACTCTGTACAAATTTTTCCTGGTTCTACTCTTCTCACTTAGCATCAATTCAT
This sequence comes from Pseudocheirus occidentalis, assembly GCA_028646575.1. Taxonomy (NCBI): domain Eukaryota; kingdom Metazoa; phylum Chordata; class Mammalia; order Diprotodontia; family Pseudocheiridae; genus Pseudocheirus; species Pseudocheirus occidentalis. Next base: position 49,834,778 of record CM053598.1, on the reverse strand, counting down.
ATAAGCCTCTGCAGGTAATTATGAAGTCCATCTCCTTCCCATTTCTTATAGCACAATAGTATTCCATTACATTCATAGGCCATAACTTGTTCAGCCATTCCCCAATTGATGGGCATCCCCTAGTTTCCAGGGTTTTGCCACCACAAAGAGAGCTGCAATAAATATTTTTGTACATATGGGTCCTCTTCTGACTTCTATGATCTCTTTGGGATACAACCCCAAAAGTGGTATTACTGGGTCAAAATGTATGCAATTATTTATAGCTCTTTGGGAATAGTTCCAGATTGCCCTCCAGAATGGTTGTATCAGTTCACAGTTCCACCAACAATGCATTAGATTTAGGATTTTTCTACATCCTTTCCAGCACTTGTCATTTTCCTGTTTTGTCATCTTAGCCAATCTGACTGGTGAAATGTGGTACCTCAAAGTTGTTTCATTTGCATTTCTCGAATCAATAGTCATTTAGAGCATTTTTCTATATGCTTAAAGATATCTTTAATTTCTACCTCTGAAAATTGCCTGTTCGTATCTTTTGCCCATTTATCAATTGGGAAATGACTTGTATTCTTATAAATTTTACTTAATTCCCTGTATATTTTAGAAATGAGGCCTTTATCAGAGACACTGGTTGTAAATATTCTTTCCCAATTTCCCACTTCCCTCTTAATCTTGGTTATATTGGCTTTGTTTGTACAGAACCTTTTTCACTTTAATGTAATCAAGATTATCCATTTTGCATTTTATAATGCTCTCCAACTCTTCTTTGGTCATAAAGTATTTCCTACTCCATAAATCTGACACGTAAACTATTCCTTGCTTCTCCAGATTATTTACAGTAACAGCCTTTATACCTAGATTGTGCACCCATTTAGACTTGACTTTGGTGTATGGTGTTAAATGATGGTCTATGCCCAGTTTCTGCCGTACTGTAGTCCAATTTTCCCAGCAGTTTTTGTCAGATAGTGAATTCTTAACCCAGAAACTGGGGTTTTTGGGCTTATCAAATAGTATGTTACTATAGTCATTGACTACTGAGTCTTTTGTAACCAGTCTATTCCATTGATTCACTACTCTATTCCTTAGCCAGTACCAGGCAGTTTTGAGGACTGCTGCTTTATAATAGAGATTAAAATCTGGTATGGCTAGGCCACCTTCCCTAACATTTCTTTTCATTAATTGCCTTGATATTCTGGACTTTTTGTTCTTCCAAATGAATTTTGTCACTATTTTTTCTAGTTCTATAAAGTAATTTTTGGTAGATTGATTGGAATGGCACTAAATATGTAATTTAAATTAGGTAAAAGTGTCATTTTTTATTATATTAGCCCTACCCAGCCATGAGCAATTGATGTGTTTCCAATTAGTAAGATCTGCTTTTATTTGTGTGAAAAGTGTTTTGTAGTTGTGTTCATAGAGGTACTGGGTTTGTTTTGGCAGGTAGATTCCCAAATATTTTATAGTGTCTACAGTAACTTTAAATGGGGTTTCTCTTACTATCTCTTGCTGTTGGACTTCATTGGAAATATATAGGAATGCTAGATGAGCTGAATCTTGAAGGAAGTCAGAGAAGTCAGGGGATGAGGTAAGGAGGAAAGAATTCCAGGCACAAGGAACAGGTAGGGAAAATGCAAGGAATCAGGAGGTGGAGTGACCTGCATAATGACAACCAACAAGGTCAGTGGCATTGGATCACAATATATGGAAGAAACAAAACTGTAAGAAAACTGGACAGAGAGGAATGTGCCAGGTTGTTAGGGACTTTAAAAAACCTTGAGAAGAAGCCTTTAAAAGGAGTTTACATTTAATCCCGGAGGTAATAGGAAGCCAATAGAGTTTACTGAAAAGAGCAATGATCTCCACTTTAATGAGATCATTTTGGCAGCTGAGTGAAGAATGGACTAAAGTGGGGAGGGCCTTGAGGCAGGAAAATAGACTATTTCAATAGTGAAGTGATAAGGACCTGTTCTAGAGCAGTTCTACTTATGGTGATACAGATTTTAAAAAGCAAAACAAGCAAGGGCTTTTATTTTTGTTTGCAGGAAACACACATGGGGTGAAAAGTTCATTTGATTATTAGGGAGGCTGGCTCAATAGTATTATTTTGCATATCTGGCAGTGTTTTCTACTTTTTAAAAAAAAATCCAATCCAATTATTTAAAATGTCATGGTGCTTAAAAAGGAATTCAATAACATGAGATTTAATAGGGGTGAATATGAATTCTATGTTTATGTTCAAATAATCAGCTTCAAAAACACATAATGAAAGATCCAGGGGAAGGGACTTAGGCTGAGAATAGGATAAGTTCGTGTAGCTGGACAGACGCATCAAATGCCAAGGCATTTCAGTAGGACTTTGTCTCATCAGTTACATAAAATAAAACACAGAGAGTATATTTTGGACAGTTAAGAAAAATCCCAATCTTCATCATTCTAGCCCAGTGACTAGAGGAGAAACCAGCATTTTAAGCATAACTTACATGTCTCGCCTACAAAGATAGCCTGTCATTCAAATGTCTCCTGTGCCCTGCAGATTCCTGGACTAGCCACTGAACCAGTCTGATTTGGTGCACATATAATTACATCCACATCAGCAGATTTATTTTTCTGGGGAAGGCAGTGATGTACAAAGTATCTCTTTGTCCAGTTCTTTAGTTCATCAACAAATAATTATGGAGTGCTTGCTGTGTGCCTATCCCTGTGCAAAGAGCTATGAGGGGAAAGCAAGAGGAACAGCAAAACATCATGAAAATGTTGGATTCAGAGAAACCAAGAGACAGGTAGAATCTCTGGAAATCAAAGTAGACGTCACCAAGTCCTCATTTATCAGCTTTATGTATTGTAAAGCCCCTTACTCAGAACCTATGTATTCTTACTTTTTCACAATACTAATAATGTTTCTCATTTGATCTCTAAGGTCATAGCAGAGCAAAAGCAGCAAGGTAGAAGGGAGGAGAGGGGCTGTTCCATGTAGGAACATTGAAAAGAGGGAGATGAAGTACTTGGAGGTATGACAGCAAAGGAGACAGAAAAGTCTGGAGCCACTTAGCCTGGGACCATTCAGTATAGGGGCAAATGTGTGTGTGTGTGTGTGTGTGTGTGTGTGTGTGTGTGAGCAGCCCCTGACACCATCTTTGTACTACAGTGTAATGCAATGAGGCGTATTTAAAATGATGATCCTGTATTACTGAAGTGAGGTAAAATTCGGGAAAGTAAGTTAGCGTGGTAGATAGAGCACTGGACCTAGAGTCAGGAAGACCTGTGTTCAAACTTGTCTGAGACACTTACTAATTGTATGACCCTTGCCAAGTCATTTAACCTTGTTTGGCTCAATTCCTCATCTATAAAATTAGCTAGAGAAGGGAAGGTCAAATGACTCTCTTTGCTAAGAAAATCCCCAATACCCACAAAGAGTTAGACCAAACCAAACAAGATAAATTCTGTTTGATCTAATATATAAACAGGCAGGAGGAAATTTTATCAAAAATATTTATTTCTGAAATAGTCCATTAAAAATGTCATGATGCTTAAAAAGGAATCCAATAACATGAAATTTAATAGGGGTGAATGTCAGTTTCTATATTTATGTTCAAATAATCAGCTTCAAAAACAGAATGAAGGATCTAGGGAAAGGGACTTGGGCTGAGAATAGGATGAGTTTGACTAGCCGGATGAACACACCAAGGTCAAGGCTTTTCAGTAGGTTTTTGTCTCATCAGGCACATAAAATAAGACAGAATTAGAAGATGGTAATAGCTCATACTAATATAGTGCTTTAGGTTTACACAGCTGTTTACTTGTTACAGCCCTATGATCTTTCCCAATATACTCTCTCCATAGTTCCCCCCAAAATAATTTCTCTAAAACAGTGATAAAACCTTGCCACTCACATGCTCAAAATTCTCCAGTGACTCCCTATTGCCTCTCAGATACAATGCTTTCTTTGCAGTAGCATCTAAAGCCTTTAACAAGAAAACATTACTGAACTTTTGGACAAATATTACATATTACTCACTTTCACACACCTTTAAACACTGCCTTTTCTGACTAATCTGATGGGAGTGGAGAATCAGCTGCAGCCCAAGCAAGTATAAACAAACTTTACTTTCTATATATTGTTCTCCCAAGCTTGGAGGGCACTTTTACCTCTCCTTACCTTTTGGAATCCTGACCTTCCTGCAAGGCTCAGTTCAAGGGTTTCCTCCTATCAGAAGCTTTGAGGATTTCTCCAGTCATAGCTATCCTGGCCATCTTGAAATTATCTTGCAAACTGATGTATCTTCATATCATACCTCTTGAGGTCAGGGACTGCTTTTTACTTTTTAGTCAATCAATAAACATTTTTTTATTTTTTATTTTTTTAATTAAAATTTATGTTATTTTTGGTTTACATCATTCATTTCCACAAGATTTTGAGTTATAAATATTCTCCCCATCTTTCCTCTACCCCCCATCCCAAAAGAGAGTTCCCACTGTATACTCCCTCCCCCAATCTGCTCTCTCCTGTATCCTCCCCCATCCCTCCTCCCACTTTCTGGTAGGGCAAGATGGATCTCTATACAGTGCCTGTATATCTTATTTCCCAGTCGCATGTAAAAAAAAAATAATTTTTAAACATTTGATTTTAAAACTTTGAATTCCAGATTCTTTCCCTTCCTCTCTCATCACCCACTCTTATTTGGAAAATAAACAATTCAATATAGGTTGTGCAAGTATAGTTATGCAAAACATTTCCACATTGGATATATTGTGAAAGACTGACTGTATTTCCCTCCATCCTATTCCACTCCCCCACTTGTTCTATTCTCTACTTTGACCCTATCCCTTTTCAAAAGTGTGTGCTTCTAATTACCCTCCTCCCCAACCTGCCCTCCCTTCCATCATCCCCCCTCTCATCCCCTTCTCCCCTACTCTCCTGTAGGGCAAGATACCCAATTTAGTGTGTATGTCATTCCCTCTCTAAGCCAAATTCAATGAGAGTAAGGTTGACCCATTCCCTTTTGCCTTACTGTTCTTCCCTTCCACTGTAACAGTTATCCCTGGCCTCTTCTATATGAAATGATTGACCCTATTCTGTCTCTTCCCATCTCCTCTCATTATATTCCTCTATCATCTCTCAATTTCACCTTTTAAATATCATCCTATATTTCACTGAGTGGCCATATTTTCCCCTGAAACATTATACTCAGTTTTGCTGAGTAGGTGATTCTTGGTTTTAATCCTAGCTCCTCTGATCTCTGGAATATCATATTCCAAGCCCTTCAGTCCCTTAATGTAGAAGCTGCTAGATCCTGTGTTATCCTGATTGTGTTTCAACAAAATTCAAATTGTTCCTTCTTGGCTGCTTATAATATTTTCTTCTTGATCTGGGAACTCCAGAACCTGGCTATAATATTCCTAGAAGTTTTCTTTTCAGGATCTTTTCTAAGTTAATTGGTGAATTCTTTCCATTTCTATTTTGCCCTCTGGTTCTAAAATATCATGGCAAATTTCCTTGAGAATTTCTTGAAGGATGATTTCTAGGTTCTTTTTTTGATCATGGCTTTCAGGTAGTCCAACAAGTTTTAAATTATCTCTCCTGAATCTATTTTCCAGGTCAGTGGTTTTTCCAGTGAAATATTTCACATTGCCTTCTATTTTTCCATTTGTTTGTATCTGTTTAATAGTGTCTTGATTTCACATAAAGTCATTAGCTTCCATTTTCTCCAATCTAATTCTGAAGGAATTATTCTCTTCAGTGAGCTTTTGAAGTTCTTTTTTCCATCTGGCAAATTCAGCTTTTTAAGGTATTCTTCTCCTCATTGGCTTTTTGGACCTCTTTTGCCGTTTGAGTTAATCCATTTTTAAGGTGTTATTTTCTTCAGTCAGGTTGTTGACTCTATTTTCATGATTTTCTTGCATCATTCTCATTTCTCTTCCCAACTTTTCCTCCATTTCTCTTACTTGATTTTCAAAAACCTTCTTGGGTTCTTCCATGGCCTGTAACCAATTCATACTCTTCTTAGAAGCTTTTGATGCAGGAGTTCTGACTTTGTGTCTTCCTCCCATTCCATGCCTTGATCCTTTTTGTCCCCTAAAAAGGAATCTAAAGTTGGATTGCTATGCTTCCTTTGCTTCCTTTGCTTTCTCTTGTTGCCACTCAATTACTTGACTTTTGCACTTTTTGCACCATTATCTGCAGGTCAGGAGCTCTGAAGTAGCCACATGGAGGCAGCTGCCCCTCTGCCACTTCTAGCTCCTAGGGCAGCAGCTGGACCTGCTCTTCCCTCCCCCCAAGTTCCAACAGAGTTCTATACTGTCCTCTCACTTTTTCTTTAGCATTTATGGGTTGATAATTCTGGAAACCACCACTGCTGCTGGTTGATCCACTCTCCTGAAATCCACTGCCGCTGCTGATCAGGGCCGCCGTGGGGCTAAAACCAGGGCCTGGCGGAGCTGAGCTTGTCTCTAAGTACACTGCAATGAACCCTTCCTGTCTGCCTGACAGGCTGCCTTCAGCAGGAGATTTGTTTCTCCCTCTCACTTTGTGCATTCTGGAGCTCTAAAGTTTGTTTAGAGTCATATTTTATAGGTATTTGAGGTGAGTATTGGGGGAGTGATGGAGTTCTCCTGTTTCTATGCTGCCATCTTGGCTCTGTCCCCAGGCAGAAAGCCTAAATGAACATTTATTAAGTGCCTACTGTGTACCAGACACTATGCTACACCTTAGCAAGGGGATACGAGATTAGAGATAAAAGCCAGTCCCCCACCCTCAAGAAATGTGTAGTCTTTATATCTCTGGTATATAGCACAATACCCTGTACATTTAGTTTTGTGGGTAAAAAGTGCAAGTATTATTAATAATAATTATAATAAATATAGCTGACATTTTCTAACACTTTGAGCTTTGAAAATTTATATATATGCGTGTGGGTATGTGTGTGTATAAATCTCTATATATGTACATATATATGTACAGAAAGAAGGAGAGGAATAATATACATATTTTCTCTCACTTGAGCCTCAGAGCAACCCTTTAAGGTAGGCACTATGGGTTTTATTATTCACATTTTTATAGCTGAGGAAACTGAGGTACATTAGAGATTAAATTATTTGCCCATAGGCACATAACTGGAATGTCAGAATTAAAATTTAAACTCAAATGTCTTCTGATCCCAAGTCCAAAATTCTCTCTTTACTGCCTCTCCAAGCATAAACACTAGCTTCATTGAAACTAGACTCTATATCATTCTTATCCCTTTAAATTGCTCATTATAGCTCATATATTTATGTACATATATGAATTTATATGTTTATGTGTTTATATACACTTATATATTATATGTGTATGCATATATGTATGCGTGCATGTATATATACAGGGTGGCCCCAAAGGCTTAGTGCAGTTTAAGCTTTAATAGCTTAAACTTCACTATTAATAAGCTTCAGTGACTTAGAACTGCATCCTGTATGACATATTTTATGATTTACAAACCACTATACACCCATCTTCATGACAGCTATGAAGTAGCTTCATGACAACTATGAAGTAAGTAATGAAAGTATATCCACATTTCTCAGATGAGGAAACAAGCTTAGATGGATGAAATGATTTGACCAAGTTCACATAGCTAAAAAGTGGCAGAACTGGAACTCTAACCCAGTTCTTGTGATCAAGTATCATGTTATCTACATATAGATTATACTTTCAAAAATCATCATGCCTGGAGTAATTTTATGGTTATTTTCTTTTAAAGAACAACTTGTTCAATGATTGTAGGGGTGGAAGGCATTGAGACAGTCTATGTCACCGAAGCTGAGCATGAGGAACATCAGAAAGTAGCACCCCTTGTGTCCGCTCTATGGTAACTGTGTTCCATCATACCAAAGTTACCTAGTGCATAGGTCTTTTTGCAAGGCACCTGTTTTGAGTAGATACATTGTCTTGAATTGAAAAGGATAGGAGAGATGGCCCTTGGTTTTCCTGTAATTATCTAAATTAGTACACTTATTCAGCATTTGCTTAGTCTCCTCAACCTGCTTTGGCTGCATGCTTGAGGAACTAGGATTTATGATTAGCCTAAGAGATTACATTGTCAAAGCTTTATCTCTATCAGGACAAGATATAGTCCCACTATATAATCTGGTCTCATCCTACCTGTTCCAGCCTTCTCCTTCTCCTCTGCAACATCCAGGCTTCATTCTAGTTAGACCTGTACCTTGCTTTTGCTCCTATCTAAATCTCATCCATCTTTCAAGATCCAATTAAAGTTCCACCCTTTCCAAGATGACAAGTTATTTTCCTGATTGCTTTCATACTTGTGTTATGCAGATAACACATATTGTATACTATATCCTGTATAACAGGCATATTTAGCAAACCCCTCACTCTGCTGTACAGATATATAATGCCTTTTTCCTTGATTGCAGTCATACTTGGACACCTAGCTGGGGCACGGAGGTAATTCTGGCTTCTTACACTCCATCAGTGCCGTAAAACCTCTGAAAGTTTTGCAGAACTAGTGTTGCACAGGCTCTAAAGCTATTCTTGCAACTCCACTTATATTGAAAAGTTGAATCCTCAGAGCTTGGCTTCTATAGCTCCACCCACAGGATCTGGGTATAACCCAGAGGGGTTGGGAGATGTCTTTATAATGTTATATCTCAAAGCCCCGACCAATGTGCTTTCTCTCTTGACTATCTGTTGATATCAATTAGACAAACATACTTAATTAGTTTTTTAGTGAGTATTCACTAAGGTGGTATTAGAAGTACAGTTGGTATAAAACATCTCTCCAAAGGTACGTGACACACTCTCACCCAAGTACAAAAAAATGTATGGAGATGAATTTGGAATGCAAATTCCAAAAAAAAGTAAGCTCAGGCTTAGAGCACAGGAGGCAAAAGGTGTAGCTCATAATTCCTGAAAATCCTTTCACTGCAGTTCTCAAGATATTTCTCTTGGCCATGGTGTAGCATTTCTGCTGAGAAAAGAGCTGAGAAATGAATCTACCCTTCCCCAGTGTGTCCAGTTGGTTCTCTGCCCACAGTGCATATGCTACTCCCAAGTCATTGTTAGACTCAAGATGTTGCTGCAACATCAATGAAAAGTCTCAATTTTTTGGTTCACTAATGTTCATTAGACCCTGTTCTGGTTAAGAGGGGGGGTGACTGACACATGATACAGAGGCCCCTTTCTTCCCCACCCCCGTCTAAGTGATTCTTAGGAGCTTGACTAGTAATTTTCATCACTAAGCTTCAAGATGTTGGAATTTCTGGGTTTAGAACTGTTCCGCTATTTTATGCAAAAACTTCAAGGAGTGACCAGGTTTTCTCAATCAGCCCAAACACACTTCCTATGCAACATCACTCCAGTTTATCCAATGGACTTCAAGATTTAATTGATAAAGAACTCTTCTAAACTTAGTCTAAAACCTATTCTTGATTGATTCAGTTGAGAAATGTTCTTACCTAGTTATGATATCACCATCTTGAAAGTTTTAAGTAAGGATGGGGTCATTTGATTAATTGAATTAGTTGAACACTCCACTCCTCCTTAAACCAGAAAGACTTTGAGTATAGGACAAGAGATGGAACTGTTATCTAAAGATCATCCTGGTGTGGTGTCAAGAGTTTCAAAATCACCTAAGGGTTATTGAAAATATCAGGCAGGTCCTCTTCATCTCAGAGATGAAGCCTAGACTATCAAAGAATGACTTTTTTTATCACAGACTCACCAATAATGGAAGGAAAATCAAAGATGAGACATTAAACAGTCACAGGACACAAAATGTCCAGGAAAAGTGGAAATGTCAGTATTCAGTCGCTTCACCTATCCCCTTCCCACGTATCCCCCTTGTTCAAAGAAACTTTAAATTTCTTTCTGTTGTCTCTCTGATTTAAATGCAAAACAAAATAAAATTCCTCAGCCTGATATTTAATGCCTCTCTCAATCTAGGACTGCTCTAGTTTTCTATTATTATTTCACATTACTTCCCATACATGCACTCAGTATTCCAGACTTGCTAACTAAACCATTTCCTCAACTTCATATTCCATATCTTTCTTTGTGCCTTTATACATGTTATCTCCATACTTGGAGTGCACTTCATCCTGGTGTCTGATTCTTAGATTCTCTAGTTTCCATCCAAGTTCTACTCAGGCACCACTCCCCTTTTGAGTGGGAATCTCTTCTCATATACTTTCCAAATTATCTTATATTTGCTTATTTATATACATGTTGTAGCATCCCATTAGAACACAACCTTCTTGAAGGCAGAAAATATTTTGTCTTTGTCTTTGGATTCCTACTTTCTACCACTGGACTTTGCACATAATAATTGTTTAATAAATGTTTATGGGGTTGAATTTACATACTGGTAGAGATATACAGAGAAATATGCACATCAGGGCATAAACTCACTCACATAGGAGAGATAACTGAACTGGAGTTCTATAGGGTAATTGTTTCTGCTGCCGCTTAAAGATGAATAACAATGTTAATAGCAGGCTCAAGTAGGCATTGGAGGTTTCAGACAATTGCAGCAGTAGCTGGGTGGTCATCATGACATGAATGGGTTTTTCTTGCTTCAATACTCTACACACAATAAGGCTTTGCAAATTATAAATCCTAAACCTGTGAATAATAAGTGTCAGCCTCCCAACCCCCCCTTCTTTCCCTCCCCCCCCCCATGAGAGAAGAGTGGGATTCATGGTGCCAGGAATATTGACTTTCATTTGCCTATAACTCCCCCACTACCCCTGGCCATGGTGCTGACATGAAATTTGGCGAATACCATAGGATGGCTACTAGGTGAGCATTGGGGGCAGTAGAGGATTGAGGAGGAAAGCCGCAGAAACTCAAAAGACATATACTAAGGCATGGGTGGCCACAATTTGCCTTAGTGGAAGGAATACTTATAAGGACAAAATAATGGATATTTTGAAATATTAAAACAAATGTAATGTCATTTGAATGAAATATTTACAAACCGTTTCAGATAAGTAAGCTCTATTTTTTCCTCCAATTATAAACTCTGACATTAGAAACCAAATTATAAGCTTTGTTACAAGCCATATGATGTTGTAAAACTCATTTTACATCTCTGAGTATCAGTTTCTTCATCTATAAAATGGGGAGTAACAGCATACAGTGTAGTAAAGAGAAACAGGAAGAGACAAAGAGAAAAGGGGAAACTGTTCCCTAGCCCCTCTCTCCATCCTTGAGTAAGCAAGGAGAGGGAAACAAGAAAACTCACATTATGTCTGTTGTTAAGACTACAGTTAGACTGAGACTGATGGTAGCAGCAGCAGTGATATGCTATAAGAAAAATACTAAAAGTACCAAAAGACTCAATGTGAGAATAATAATGTCCAACCTCTCAACACCTTTTCAGGGGCATACCTAACTGAGTTAGACATAGGAAGAAGCTAACTGGCATTCTACATGAGAAGGGCAACTGCTGAACCACTCAGATGAATGGAGATGAATGGAGAACTTCACACTATCTTCTAGGAAATTGAAACCAATCATGAAATAGGAAATGCAAAAGGAACCTTAGAAATGCCCTAGTGCTAATCCCTCCACTTTACAATTGGGGAAACTGAGGGTCAGAAGAGGGGATATAACCTGCTCATTTCCCATTTGCACATTCTCCTCATTTGCCAGGTCACACAGATCTATCAAAATGATCATTCTGGAAGGGTACTTAAAACTTAAAGTAGTCCACATCCCTCATTTAGCAGATTCAGAAACTGAAGCCCGGAGATGTAACATGACTTGTTTGAAGTCCACATGGATAACTAATATCAGAAGAAGAATACAAACTCAATGCCTCTGACTCCGAAGCCAGTGCTCTTTCTGCCACAGCTGAGCTGCCATCAAGTAGGAACAAAATCCAAGCACGGCTAAGGATACTTGTATTTTTCCATCCATGAGCTTGGCAATCCCTTAATGTACTTTTTCCCTACAATTACTGGAAGACAGGAAAACTGGCACCCCAAATTTCCCCTTCATTGGAACATAACTAGCCAAGATCAGCCTCTTCCCTGACAACCTAGAAGGGACAGAGTTCTCTTCAGTGTAGTTCAGCTGGGACAACTAGATTAGTGGAGACTCCTCACCAAGGGAATTAAGGTATCAGAGAACCTGGATGGCTAATGAGATTGGCAATTAAAATTCATGGCAGCAGAGAGCCAAGAGGCTGCCTCACCAATTACAAATCACATTACCTCTGCACAAGTTCCAGCGTCCTATCTTGGGCTATCTTCCCAGCCTCTTGCTTACTGAGTTCCCTGGGAAGTGTTTGCCAGCCCTATTTTTAGAATTCCTCTGCAAAAAAAATCCTTGAATGTGGTCTGCCAAAAGTGTTCTTGTTTGTGATAATGCATTGAGTTGTTAGGATGGTGAATGGTCTCCCCATTTCTGATGCTTTCTTCCTTTCTCCAGCCATTCCCTTGCCTTACTTTTTTTCTTTTAGAAGACCAAATATAGAATAGTTATGCTTCAACTTCTGTGTTCATTCCAATTCTCCTCATTCTTAATTTCTTCCTTAACCATTCTCCCATCAGAATCCAACCCACATCAATTAGCAGACAAAATCACATTTTAAAAAAAAGTTATCTCCCAACTGATCCTTTTTTAAAAAAATCCATGAAAATATGTTTTTTTCCATCTCTAGTATTGCACAAGTATCAAATTGGTTCTCATTTCAGCATCTAGTCACACAAAAGGTTAAGATACTCATAATCTGCTTAGGAATTTCTCCTAAATTGAGTTGACTGCACTCTTGAGATAATATATCTGGGGAACTATGATCTACAGTCTCTGGCTTTATCTCCAAACCACTCATAATAGGATTAATGCCTGGTTCAGGGACACTAAATAGAGCGTGACCAGAATATAGTACTAGTGAGAATCACACCTTATTCATACACATACACACATGTGCACAATACACATACAAAGGTATCCTGAGATAGGAATCACTTGGTTTTAGTAATGGATGCAATTACATGAAACAAATACAAATAGAACTTTCAGTAATTAAAGCCACAACATTTGAGAGGTTTTAGAAGAAATGTTTCCCAGTCATTTGGGGATTAAAATCCCACCTTGGGAATCAAACAACCTGTTTTAAATCAAGGCAGTCTCCAGTACAAGGGGATCTCAGCATTAACATGAAAATGTATCAGGTGAGAGCAAATCTGTAATTGATCCCTTAAACAGAGCATCACTGGCCCTGGATAAGCTTAGTAGGTAAGCCAGAGACATGCAGACTGGGAACAGCAGAAAAACAAAAAGAGATAGAGAAAAAGAAATATAAGAAGGAGAAAACACACTCCTCAGCTTCAAGAACTAGCCAGTCCCTTCTCCAAGATCTTGAAGCCCACTCTCCCAAGAGGAAAATGTTCAGGGCCTCTAATTGAAAGCACCTTTCCTTCTGACTGCCATAGAAGTGAGCTGAGCAGAATAGATAGGGCCAAGAAATAAGGATTTGCCAAGTGAACAGCTCTGTGATTTGCAGAGTTATAAGGAGTGTTACAGGGAAAGAGAAAGCTGACCCTGATTTAGAAAGGAGACTCAGGACACCTGGTATTTATGAAATTTTAATGAAAACAGGCCTGGCTTATCCTCCCCGGGGCCATCTCTTAGAGGACTCTGGCCCAGATACATTTGATGAGCAGCGGTTAAAATCATTTCCTGGACATTTAGTGACCTCGTGCAACCTGTTCAACATGCTGTCAATTACTGGGCAGTGAAGCTGCTGACTACAGCTGGGTGTCTCCACTAGTGGGGACTGGAGAGGGGTCCTTAAGAGAGTCTGGCCATGCCTGCTTCTAGGAACTGTTCAAAGAGGTCAGCTCCTGCAGACTGCCCTCACGCAAAATTGCTTTGTCAATCACACTCTAAGCAAAATCCCTGGGTAATCTAGATCTCAAAGCAATAAATGACTTATGTTCCACAGAGTCAAAATCTGATAAGCAGTTCTTCAAAGTCCCTTCTGGGAAAACTTGCTTGGCCAGTGACAATTTTCTATTGGACCAAGGTTATAACCCCTGCCATGAGCACACCTCAAGAGAAAAAGAACTTGTCTTGAAGGTATCAGAATCCTTTTTGTCTAACTACATGGATCCTACCATCTCTTGCCTGAGCCTGCCTGAAGGAAAAGGGGAGGCCTTGAAAGATGTTTTCCAAATTGTAACCATCTCTAACCTTCTAGCACAATCATCACTGTCCAGCCCTTAACTGGATACCACTAAGAGCATTGATCTTGGAATCAGGTTTGAATCCTGCCTCCATCACTTACTAGCTATGAACCAGGGCAAGTCACTTAACTTCCCAGGGGCATCCGTGCTTCATCTATAAAATGAGCAAGTTGAACTAGATGGCTTCCTCTTGTCCCTGACAGCTCACTACACTTATAATATGCAAGACATAAACAGGAAATAGAGAGAAAGTCAATCCAATGATGAAACTCTCCAGAAATGCACTGCTCTCCCATAGAGAGGTCCCAGTTGGCTCCCTTACCTTCCCTTCTGACAGCTTAATCAGGTCTACAGTATGAGAAGAATGGGCTAACTCTACTTTGGATGACTTAGTGCATGGCACAGTACATAGTAGGTACTTTAAAAATAATTGTTAACTTGACTTATTGATTAGAGGCAGTCAGAGAGAGAGCGTGGTGCCCTTCTTGGGATTGTTGGCAATAACCACAATCTTTCTGTCCCATAGAGTACTCACTAACTTTTCTAATTATAATAACTGGTAATGCCCACACCTACCACTGCCCTCCAAGATATACTTTCTTCCTTTTCCAGTATTTTGGGCATGAAAACCCCATTTTGGGAATCCAACAACCTGTTTGAAATAAAGACAGCCTCCAGTACAAGGGGATCTCAACATTAATATGAGTGTTTCCCTGAAATTGATCCCTTAAGCAAAGCGTCACTGGCCCTGGAAAAACATAGTGGGTGAGCAGGAGATAGGCAGACAGAGAACATTTGGGAAATAAAGTCAGATGGGTACAGAGAAAGCAAGGCAGAGTCAGGAAATACACCTGGGCAATGACCCTGCCAGGATGGGACAGGTGAATGTGGGCCCTCTTATCACTGGTCATCCATGATCACCACCTCATAGGAAGGAAATGGGCTTCCTTATGTCTACTTGAGGGGATTATATCACACAGACCAGCACATATTCAATCTGTCTCTCTTCATTGGCATGTCATACAGTTGCCAATATTTTCATCCATTGTCGATTGTGTACCTTCCTAATTTGAATACTTAAAAGCATACATGGCATGTCCAATATTCAGCATTCTCTTTGCATAGATCTCCCAAGAGGAAGATCTATCTCACTCTGCTCTTGAAAGTCCGGTTAGTGTTAATAGCCATGGTAATCATTCCCTTTGCCTTTTACTTATGTTCAGATCTCTGCCTGGAACAGCAGGACACCATCTTTGTTATTTTCTTATTGGTGTAGAAGTTTGAACTCAAAAGTCCATTTGAGAAGAGGTTTTCCTAAATTAAGAGGTAGCTGGGTGGCACAGCAGATAGAACTCTAGGATTGGCATCAAGAAGATTCATCTTCATGAGTTCAAATCCAACCTCAGACACTTAGTAGCTGTGTGGCTCTGGGCAAGTCACTTAACACTGTTTGCCTCAGTTTCCTCATCTGTACAATTATCTGGAAAAGGAAATGGCAAATCACTACAGTATCTCTGCCAGGAAAACCCCAAATGGGGTCATGAAGAGTCAGACGAGACTGAAATGATGGAACAACAGGTTTCCTAAACTAATCTGCTAAAGGTTAATAAAGGCCATCTCCTCAAGTTAGCTTGTCTCATGACTCTGCTATTTTCAGTGAGAGCAGGAAGATTGAAGCCTTGACCCTCCAGGGCAAGTTCAAGAAAAGTTCCCTGGCTAAGTGTCAATAAAGGTGGAGGGATTGTGTTGCTAAGGCCAACTTAGCCCAGACATGACCCTGAGGAAAGTACAATCACCACCCACCAAGCTAAACAACCAAGAATGACCTCTCCCAGGAAGGTCAGTGTAATGTTTTCCTGACTTATTCACCCTCCTCCCAAAGGTCTCCCTTCAGCTCTCTAATCGCTGGTCTGGGGCAGACAATTGTCCTCCTTCCACCTCGCTTCAAATCTAATTTGTACAGATGATGAGAGTTTCTGTAACTCCAGAACCAATGAAGTCTTATTGCATATGCTTTCCATTCTAACCCCTGTTCCTTGTTGCCCGGCTCCAAGTTAAAACCCCCTTAAAAACAATCAGAGACAAGATCTTGGCTAAATTCCCAGGATTTCTTCTCTAGGCATAGGTTACCATGCTAACAGTCTTTGAAATTCTTATTTAAACCCTTGTGAAACTTCCTTCAGCACTCTTTCTGCCAATACAAGATGCCTCTCAATAGGTAGAGTTCATTAATAAATGCTAACAAGCAATATCCTCCTCCCACCCACCTACCCCCACCACTGTAGATCTATGATGGCTCTAAACACATTCCATTTGTGATGAAGGTATCCCAAAATAACCAGGACCCCTCTGCCGTTTTTAATAGCTCTCCCCCAGCAAAGGGGATCCTCCAGGGCATCTCCACAGATATTCACAGGAAGGTGTGCCTGGTATGCCAGAGGAGAACAAAGGGCCACTCAGTCAGTCTACCAACATTTACCAAGCACCTACTATATGCCAGGTATAGTTCTGAGTGCCGGAGATGCCAAGAGAGACAACACACAGCCCCAACTCTCAAGAATCTCTTAGTCTAACTGGGAGACAACTGTGTACAACTGTGTACAAACAAGTTGGAGATAACCCACAGGGGAAAGGCACCTTGCAGAAGTTGGGATTTTAGCTGAGATTTGAAGGATGATAGAGAAACTAGAAGGTGGAGGTGAAGGTGAAGAGCATTCCAGGTATGGGGGCAACCAGTGAAAATACTCAGCAAAAGCAAGAATAGAGGGTGAGGTGACGTAGCTCTGGATGGCATTGGCCCAGGAGAGGTAGACCCCATTAGGAGATCTAAATGTTGAACTAATTCAACAAGCATGGACTAAGTATCCTCCATTTGTGGGGCGATACTTGAGGTCATAAGGACATATAGATTAAAAAACAGTATACAGAGCACTGGCCAGCACTATTCAATCATGTCTGACTCTTCCTGACCCCAATGGACCACAGCGCACCAGGATCTTACATCCTCCACTATCTGCTGAGGTCCGTCCAAGCCCACCTTCTTTGCCTCCATGACACTCTCTGTCCATCTCATCCTCTGCTGTTCCCTTTCCCTTTTGCATTCCTCTTTCCCAACACTGGTGACTTTTCCAATGAGTCTTTGACCTGAGTTCAAAATCCTGCTTCAGATACCCCCTTGCCATATGTTATTTTTGAGCCATTTTTCAGTCCTATCTGAATCTCCATGAGTCCATTTGGGGTTTTCTTGGCAAAGATATTGGTGTGGTTTGCCATTCCTTCTCCAGCTCCTTTTACTGATGAAGAAACTGAGGCAGACAGGGTTAAGTGACTTACTTGCCCAGGGTCACATAATTAATAAGTGTCTGAGGCCATATTCGAACTCAGATCTTCCTGACTTCAGATCTGGTGCTCTAACCACTGGACCACCTCGCTGCTCTTGACAAATCGCTTAAGCTTTCTCTGTTTCAGTTTCCTCATCTGTCCAGACCTCTATCCACTATCCCTAGATGCCTTTCACTTTTTATGTATTTATATTTATAACATATAATAATGTACTATATAACTATATATTATATATAGTGATATATAATATATATATGATATGTCGTATACAATATCACATATAATATAATAATATATATTTATGGTATATTAAATTACCTGAGTGAAAAATCCAGTTGCATCAAGTTGGCAAAATTCATTGCAGTAATGGCACAAATATCAAGACACTATTCCCACTGCTGATTCAGCAAAGGCTTCACTGTTAGCTCTCCCACCAACCACCCCAAGTCGGGGAACACTGGATCCACGAGAAGAAGGTATGACCATTGTTTTGTTGTTTTTGTTTTTGTTTTTTTATATAAGGTTTTCTTAGCTGCTGTACGAGCTCTGTCAGGCCCCATTATACAATGGTAGAGGAACTCCTCACAGATGGGCTGGCCTTGTCCAGGATGTTGACATTTGTAAGAGAAGCCTGGGGAGAGAGACCTTCTTAGGAGGAGGGGGCGTTGTGCAGGCAGAAGTCACTGACTCGTTGCTCAGCCAGCATTCTTTTTGCTTTGTCTACTATAAGAGTCTGCATTCATGAGATCCAGCTCATGAAAGGGTGAGGCATTGGCTGCTTTTCCCACACTGTCCATTCCAATCCAGCTGGCCTGTTAGCTGATCCCCATTCCCAACATTCCATTTCCCATCTCCATACATAAGGGGTCTTCCATGCCTGGGATGTACTCCCTTCTTCACCTCGAGCAGAGCTCCCATGTCACCTTCTACATCAATCCTTTCCTACTTAGGGGCACCTAGGTGGTGAGGCAGACAGAGTGCTGGCCTTGCTTGCAATCAAGAAAACCTGAGTTCAAATCCCACCTCAGACACTTGTTAGCTGAATGACCTTGGGCAAGCCAATTAAGCTCTCTCAAGCTCAGTTTCTTCATCTGTAAAATGGGTAAAATAATAATAATACCTACCTCATATAAATTTTGTAGGGATTCAGTAAGATAACATGTGAAAAGGGCTTTGTAAACCTTAAAGAGTGATCTAAAATGCTAGGTATTTCTTTATCTGTCCCTCCTGAAATTATTTTGTATTTATTTATATGTGAAAATGAACAGGGATACCTAGGTGGTGCAGTGAATAGAGCAGAGGCCCTGGAGTTGGGAGGACCTGAGTTCAAATCTGGTCTTATACACTTAACACTTACTAGCCACGTGACCTTGGGCAAGTCACTTAACCCCAATTGTCCTGCCTTCCCCCTTCCAAAAAGAAAAAAAAAAGAAAATGAACACTAGATATAGAAAAAAAGTACCTGGCTCTGTCACTTACTAGCTAAGTCAACCTGGCAAAGCATTTACCCTTTATGGGCCTCAACTGGTTCATCTATAAAATGGGGTTGGACTCTAACCTCTAAGCCTCCTTGTAGCTCTAAATATGTAATCTTATGCTATAAATAACTTCCCCAGGGGAGAATAGAAGCTTCCTGCAGGCAGGGACTGTTGCATTTTTCTTTTACCTTCATGCTAATATCTAAATGAATTAAATTATTTATTATTATGCTGGGTCATTTCATAAGATGGATTCCAATAGCCTCACAAGCATTCACGGTCCCACTGGGTAGGAACCATAGTGTTGTAGAAATACTACCTACACACAGAGTTATTATGTAATAAATACCTTGTAAACGTGGATGTGTTAAAGAATTCTGAATGATCATTCTTAATTTGTCCATTTACACTAGCCAATCCCAGACCTGGGATGTACATACCCCTCTTCAGCTCCTCCTCTCAGAATCCTTCAAAGCTCACATCAGGGGCCGCCTCCTCCATGAAGATTCCCTGACCTCTCCATTTATTAGTCCTTCAGAGTAACAGTGAAAATGAGCACTTCATTGCTGCAGACAGTAACTTGGATTCTGATGAATTACCCTTTCCCTTGGGACCTCTTTGGTAGTTTATCTTTCCCTTAATATGTATACATTCTGTACAGTGTCTGATTAAACCACCAGACAAATTTATTAGGCTTTTTTTCTTTTAAAAGTATTCATAAATAATAAGAGTTTCTACCAGATCTTTCCTTGTTACCTCCTCCACCTTTAGAGGAAATGATCTGAGGGCAGAGACTGCTTGTTTATTTTCTGTATGACCTAGAGGCAATATACTACAATAGTGGGTAAAAGGTAAGTACTGGAATCAGAAAGACCTGGATTTATATCCTATTTGTCTTGCATGCCAGTTGAACTACCCTGGATCAGTCACTTTGCTTCTCAGCATCCCCAAGAAACAGTGGCCAGTCTGTGTTATTAGAAGGAGTTTCCTACACAGTGATATCGAGGTGAATTTAAAAAAATTGACTCCTAGTCCAGTGCCTTGGTTATTATTAGATGTTTGTTGAATTGAATTCAATTTTTTCAAACAGTTAAGTATGGTACACAAGTCTTGTAAGAGGGCACTTGAAGATAGAAGAAGGTGTGTCCAGGCACACAGGACAGTGTGAGCTATAGAAGGTGTAGGACAGGTGAACATCCAAGTAAAACAGATTTCACCAAACTGGTGAAAATTCCCTAGAGCAAGCTCAGCAGATGCTTATGGACCTACTGTTGAGGTTCCAGTTGGTCCTAGTTTTTAAAGGATAAACATCAATGATTACCTCCCAGGTCATAGCTGCTTCAAGGCCTGTGTGGCGTGCACTGTTAACTGCTTGGGAAAACACTGCTGAGTTCCTCCTGTCTTTGGGGAAACAGGGTGTAGAACCCTGGGGGCCACAGCTGCTTCCTAAGGGCCACAAGGTGGCACCATTGTCCACTGTAGGATTGCATGAGTTCTACGGGCCAGAATCCTCAGGAGCTGGGGCAGGCGCTGATGGAAAAGTCTTCCTTGGTAACTATGGCCCAAAAGGAAATCACAATTCAGGTTGCAAATACTATTTAGCTTGCATATTTTTATTAGAGCTTCCCAGGGTACTTGACAGGGTCCAGGATTCCTCAGCTTGTTTTCTTCTCTTGTTACTTTAGGTACAAGGCTAATCATCAGATTCTGAATCCATACACAGGTGACACATTCCAGACCTCATCCGTCCCAGGACAATTCCATTTTTTCAAATTTAATTTCCTTTATTCAATTAAAAATCTATTTTCTGTCTCTTACCTTCCCAATTGTGAAAGAAAGAAGCAAGGAAGGAAGGAAAGAGAAAGAGGAGAAGGGAAAGAGGGAAGGAGAGAAGGGAGGGAGGAGGGAAGGAAGGAAGGAAGGAAGGGAAAGAGAAAGAAAGAAAGAAAGAAAGAAAGAAAGAAAGAAAGAAAGAAAGAAAGAAAGAAAGAAAGAAAGAAAGGAAGTAAGGAAGGAAAGAAGGAAGGAAGAAAGGAAGGAAGGAAGGAAGGAGGGAGACCCTTGTGACAAATATGAGTAGTAAAGCAAACAAATTCCTCCATGTCCAAAAACATGTCTCATTCTGCAACCTGAGTCTATTACCTTTCTGTCAGGAGATGGGTAGTATAACTGATCCTCTGGAATTCTTGTCAGTCATTGTACTGACAGGAATAGTCAAATGTTTCAAAGTTGCTTGTCTTTACAATATTGTTATGATATAAATTGTGCTGCTGGTTCTGTGTACTTCACTCTACATCTGTTCATACAAGTCTTCTTAAGTTTCTCTGAGACCAACCCTTTCATCATTTCTTATAGGAACATTGCATTCCATTATATTCATATACTGAGCCCACGTATACTGAGGAATTGGATGTCTCAAAACCTCTGTTTCCTTGTCCATAGAGTGGACATAATAATACTCACACTACCTATCTCACAGAATTGTTGGAAGACTATTTTCTAAGCCTTCCACTGCTGGGCATATATTCCACAGAGGTCAAATACGGAAAGAAAGGCTTTTTTTTTCCAGTGGAAAAGAATTGCAAACAAAGTAAATGAACATAAACTGGGGAATAATTAGGGCAATTTTAGTATATGAATGTAATGCAAAATAACTGTGTCATAAGAAACAAAGAATAAGGAGAATTCAGAGAAGCATGAGAAAGCCTAAGTGAATTGATGCATTAATGGGCAGAATCAGGAAATCAATATAACATGATGACTAATATAAATGGAAATTGTTTTTAAGATTAATGTAATGCTATATGATGACCAAGGCTGACTCTGAAGGAGAGAAAATGTGTCTTCCTCCCTTCTTTGCAGAGGTGGGCAGCTATGGGTGTGGAGCACTGTATACACCATCAGATTTCTTTCATTTTACTAAAGTGCTTCCTCTCCCCCTCTGAAGTCCCTCTTAACATTTTGTTACAAGAAATGGATGGCTCACTGGGTAGGAGAAGGGGAGGAATATATTTGGAAGTGAACATGACATTAAAAACAAAAAGATTTCAATAAAAAGAAAAGTTGTTTCCCACTTCCACAAGGCAGCAGCACCAGGGGAACATGGAAGGATACACTCTTGCCAGCCACAGTTTCTTCAAATATTCATCAAAAAAAGTACAATGGGAACTGAAACTGTGCACAATGAAACAACGGGAGACAGGCTCAAAAGGTGGGCAGAAACCTCGTAGGAAGCCAAAAAATAGAAATTCAGGGACCTTTTTGAGGGCTTTTCAATCAGCCTTCTCTTCCTCATTCTACTCCCAAAAACATGCAATAAGTAGCATAGCTAAGTCAACTAACTGCTTCACGTTCATAGGACACTACAGTTTATAAAGTGCTTTACTCTCAGCAGCCCCATACACAAGTCACTTAACCTCTCTAGGTCTCAGTTTTCTATAAAATGAATGGGTTGGATTCGCTGGCCTCCAAGGTCCCTTCTAGCTTTTGATCTATGATCTTATCACCCTAAGTATTAGGAGGCAGCTAAGTGGTACTGTGGGTAAAAGTGTGAGCCGTGGAGTGAGGCCTGAGATGGCATGGCGATCCTGCCTCAGCTACTAACTAGCTACTAACTAGCTATGTGACTCTGGGCAACTCACAATTTCTCTGTGTCTCAGCTTCCTGACTTATGAAATGGCTGAAATGGGCAAATAACAGCCTCTACTCTAACTAGCTACTCTGAGGACTGAGTTTATATGTGTGTGTGTGTGTGTGTGTGTGTATGTATGTATGTATATGTGTGAGTATATGTATAATGTGCTTTGCAAACTTTAATACAAATGTTGTTATTGTTGTTATCTTTGTTTTTTCAAATAAGGAAACCAAGGCTTACCAAGGTGTATCTATATGTTTTTGTGGGCAAGTTGGGATTAAAACACAGGCTCTGAACTCCAGACCAAGTGACTTTCCCATCAACTCCAAACCAAACTCAACAAAGGGACAGGTAAACAAGAGAAGTTTTAAACCATACCGTGAATACCTAGGAGGTCTTGTGAAAGCTGTTTGTGCAAGAGATTGAAAAGGGGGACGGGTAGGTGGCACAGAGAATAGAGCACCCGCCCTGCAGTCTGGAGCACCTGAGTTCAAATCCAGCCTCAGACATTTAACACACTTACTAGCCACGTGACCATGGGCAAGTCACTTAACCCCAATTGCCCTGCCTCCCCCCTCCAACAAAAAGTGAGAGAGACTGAAAAGGCCTGGTGGCATACAATTACAATCTATGATAAATCAAGAAGTATTTATTAAGCACCTATTATATACAAAGCACTGTGCTGGAGTTAGGGAAACAAAAGCAGAAGTGAAAGTCTCTACCTTCAAGGACCTTACATTCTATCATAAGGATAGCATATATATAATACACATGCATATGTACATATAAAGTATATACACATACATGTATATATACACGTGTGTGCACAGATGTATACATTTATCTCCGTGTGTGTACCTTTGTGTGTGTATGTGTCTGTGTACGTGTGTGCATGCGTGTGTGTGTGTGTGTGTTAGGGCAAAAAGAGCAGTACTATGTCCCGGAAGGACCAGGATGGCATGAAGTAGGTGGCGGCACTTTAAGTACAAAAAGAGATACATCCCTGGCTGCCCTTGAAGTCAGTAGGAAAAGCAGCTGAGGACTCTGGTCCTGACCTCCCTCCTTTCACAATCCTTCCCCAGGCAAGAATAAGTTTACCTTCCCCCATAAAGGAAGAGGTGGTCTGTTCCCATTAGATCAAATCAAAGGAAGCTAGTGAAATAATGAACTTTGATCAGTCTCAAAGGATTGAAGAAATGGGATCTATAGGGGCAGCTAAATCATTCAGTAGATAGGGCACTACTCCTAGAGTCAGGAGGACCTATGTTCGAATCACACCTCTGATACTTATTCTCTGTGTGACCTTTGGCAAGTCAGCCCCACTCCCCAAAGAAAATGGGGGACCTGTTATTAATTAAACCAGTTACTTGTGGCTTTAGAGACTATTCAACTATATATTTTTTCTTTTGTTATTCACATGCCTTCCAAAATACCTTCATAATTACCTTTAAAAATATCCCATTAACTAAGCAGCTGAAAACCACCTGACTCTTCTTTGAAAGTGTTGATAAGATTCATACTCAGTTGTTGTTCAATTTTTATTTTTTTACCATTTCAGAGAGACCAAGGTATTGTGATAAAGGCTTTCTATATTACACTAGAGCTGAAGTCAGAAAACCTGACCTGGATCCAAATTTTCGCTATTGTATCTACTAGCTGTGTGATATTTGTTGAATGCACATTTCTCTGATCTTCAACTAAATGGAATCCTCATTGATTGCTACCTCTTCTTCCAATTTTCCTAAAGAATTTTGTTGGGATGTCTCCTTTGTCCCTATTCGATTCTGCCTTGCATCATACATATGTCCATGTCCTGTCCTCATTACTAGTAAAAGACACGCAGATCTTGGATTTTTATAAACTTTTGTATTGCCTGAAACTACCCTTATGCCTCACATCTAGACAATGCTTAGTGAATGCTGAATTGAATTTGAGTATCAAAGGACATAATGAAAACATGTCCCATAAATATATGTTATATAGATCTATAGTATACATCTACAAAGCATGATTAAAATATGACTCATGGACAAGTCACTCCACCCTTCAAAGCTTCATTTTCCTCACCTATAAAGCAGGAATAATAATTCTTACACTACCTAAACTTCCAAGGTACTTTCAAACCTTAAAGCACAACATAAATATAACTTATTTTCATTGTAATTATTGCAATTATATTTGACTTTTGAAATTCCCTTTTCCCACTTGTAGGGTTTTAATAATAGTAGTTAGCTTTGAGGATTGCACAACACTTCTACAAATACATCATTTGATTCTCACAACACTCCTGGGAAGTAGATTCTATTATCATCACTATTTTACAGTTGAGGAAACTGAGGCAGACAGAACTTAGGTAACATTGTCCAGGGTAATAGAGCTAGTATGTTGCCAAGGCCAGACTGGACTCAGATCTTCCTGTCTCCAGCTCTAGCACTATTTCTATTACGTTACTTAGCTTCTTGGAAACAGATGAACAAAAGTTTACTCTTTATAGAATTTACCTAACTACTAATTTGGGTGAATAGGTCTAGAGGGTTCCCCTCAATTGGCATGTGTACAGCTCACATAGAATGTGTTCTATACTCTCTGTAAAGCCATAGGTATTCATCTCTGTCCTCAGCCCAATGGATACCTCCTCTTGGTTTCCAAGTGGAGATTCTTAGAAGTGATGATACTACACAGCATTCATTTAACATGAGCTGAAACTGCCAGTCTTGCTGAGATGCAGAAAATGGGGCAATCTGTTACTGGGGCCAACCAAAGCTATAGCCCAAGGTCAGCATTTTTTTTATTTAAAATACCCATTAAGTATGAATAACTATACTTATGCTTTAGATGGATATAGAAAAATGAGTATATATACATACTTATGCATATGTATTTATGTATATTCTTGTAATATATATCCATATATTTATATTCTTGAATACTGGTAATCCTGAGGAAGTCCCTAAATATCTCAATGTTCAGGTGACTCTCTAAGACTGTAAATTGCAAACTAATTCTCAATCTTCAGTTTGGGAGAGGGAGGTTCTTCACTGAGAACTATGTTTCTATACCTGGTATATCACGTTTGGCCTATGATGGATTATAGGTAGAGACAGGTCATTCAATGAAAAAACTTCCCCTCACAATGTACACATTGACATCTGGGATATATTGACATTTGGGTATATGAATATATGGATGTACGTATGTGTTTACATGAATATGTAAATACACATTGCACCCATCTATTCATATACCCTATATATTTATATAGAGGGAATGTGGAGTTATGAATAAAAGCAGTGTCAATCATGCCAACCTGAGTTCAAGTCTTGTCTATGACACATACTGGTGTTAAATGGTGGAGGAAGATATCTGAGTCACCCAAATGAAATCCTAAGGATGGGAGATATTTAATGAGTATCTCTTACTCTCTCCTTTTTCCCCCCACTGTCCCAAGAGTGGCCAAAACTGGGGGGGAAGGAGGAGCAAAGACTTGTTACGACTCAGTCAAGCTTCTAATAAGTGATTGTTTGTTAAGAATCTTCCTACTAAGTCAAACCCACCACTGAGTTATCCTATGAGTGTGTGTACACATATGCACACACACACACGCTTCCTGATGCATAGTCACACACATGTGAAAGCAAAACTTATTTTTAGTTCCAAAGTTATAGAGTGAGAAAATCTAGAAGAAAAACAAAAATCCATTTTAATCAACAAATTCACTTTACATATAAAGAAACTAGTACAGAGGGGTAATGGTGTAAACACAAGCACCCTAACAGATCCAGGATGGCTGCTAACATAGGTTCTTTGATCTGCCTTTCTAAAGGAAAACAACTCAAAATGTGTTAACAATCTTACTTTAATCAAACAAACATATATCATTTACCTAATTCAGGGGAAAAAGTCAGCACCCTGAACTTCAAAGAATACAAACAGAAGTGACAAGCAAACAAAAATACAGAGAAAATAACACAATTTAAAAGACAGGGCTTCCAGCCGTCTGACCATTACATCCATATCTAGTCAGTCACCAGAGACAGAAGCACCAGCATCTGGGTTTTCAAAGCCAGGGCCTCAAAGGCTGCCAGAGTCTCATCTGATCAAATCACATAACTCTTTCCAAAGTGAGTCCCGAAGCAAAACTTTGCCTCAGAGGTATATATAGCTCTCTCTAGGGTCAGAGAACATCACAACACTTGCAACTCACTTGACTACAAAGTAACAAAAGTTGTTACTTCCTAAAAAACAAGCCTCCCACCATAGGTTCCAGGGGAGCACATGTAGCCTATTAGGGGGCAGAGTATATTTTCAAATCAGGAAAGGTCCGTAAATTCACCTAGGCCTATTAAGGGGCAGGGGGAGATCTTCAAATTCCTATTAACATTACAAATGGCTCACACAAGTACCCAAAGGTATTAAGTTGCAAAGACAGTATTCACAACAAGGCTTTCTAGTAAGATACAAGGATGTGTTGGAGTCAGCTCTGACCAGCTTGCTGTCAGATTGTTTAATTTTAAGTGTGAGCGTTTATACCTCAGAAATAAGTAAAGATAACAAATCGGAGATTGATTTATCAATTTTATTGGCTGTAATTAAGGTAGTGATGGATTATTAGTTAATACTGAAAATTGAATTCAAGAGTGTGTCCTGCCTTCAGAGAGCTGCTCATAAATATTGACCAGCACAGCTCAGGACAAATGACAGGGCTTACCTTAGACCTCAGCTTTCCTGACTCTAAGTCCTGTGCTCTTTCCATTATAGGACATACTAGTTGAAAACTCAGCTCTCTATTCATGTCTTCACTTGTCCTGTTCTCTCCCTTGCCTCCCCCCACCATGAAACTCAGTTTCCTTAGTTGTTAACCTATAAAAAAGGAAAAATACCAGCCAATCTATTTTCTGAAGTTATGGAGGTCAAATCAAATGAGATATTGTTTGAAACATACCTGGTAACTGCTAAGCCTATGTTAATGTAAGTATAAGTTATTCTTCCCTGTTGTTCTTACTCTTGAAGCACCAGAAAACCCAAGTTATTTGAGGAAGCTTTCACTTGATATGGGTTGGGAAGGAATATGTGGGTCGTGGTGCTTAAAGGTTTCATTTTTACAGGAGATTGTGGGCTAGACACTCTCATGAAATCTGCTTTAGCAGAACTAATCATGCTGTCTGCCCTGGGGTGAGATTGGTGGAAAATGGCAAATAATAGGGAAGAAATCACTTTAACTTCTAGAATTTCCATTGTTCCATCTGTGAAATGGGGATATAGCACTTGGGGTTGTCTGTTGCCTACAATATAGAGCAATGGGAGGATATATGTTAATATGAAGGAGGGTGTAATTGTTACCTATCAAATTATCATCTGTCTCCCAAACTTTAATCCAGTATTACTAATTGTTCACTAGA
This sequence comes from Pseudocheirus occidentalis, assembly GCA_028646575.1. NCBI lineage: Eukaryota > Metazoa > Chordata > Mammalia > Diprotodontia > Pseudocheiridae > Pseudocheirus > Pseudocheirus occidentalis. The sequence continues at coordinate 49,806,741 of CM053598.1, read as the reverse complement.
CATCTCATGTAGGCATCTCTAGCTCAAAAATGGGATTTGTTATCTTTTTAAAGCTCTTCTTTACGGCTTCTCTTCTCTACAGCTCTTCTTCTCTGCTCAATTGATGCCAACAGCACTCCCATCTTTCTCAACCTAAGTCAGCCTTGACTCTTTAAGGTTCTTTCTAGCTTTAATATTCTATGATTCCACGTCCCCAGGTGGTCTGCAAAAAGAAGCCTAAGAGAGAACTTTTGCCACGCTTCTTTATAAGTCACCCTTATTTACATGCTAATTCCCTCCCCATCTTTGGGGTTTGACTTGGTTTGCTTTCAGGGCTGAATGCGGTTCTAAATACAATCCATGATGAATGAATTGGTATTAGCCCATGATGGAGTCCTTAGTGAAATGTCATAAGGACTTTGCCCTTGACTGTTTTATATTAGACATTTGTATCAATAATTAAGTTGAAGGAATCATGCTTATTAACTTTCAGATGTTGGGAAACTGAGAAAGGTTAATTTCCAACAGTAGAATCAGGATCCCCAAAGGACTCTAACATAATTAACCAAATCTATTTAGAATGAACATCAGTAAGGATAAATGTAAAGGCTCATTCTGGGGTTCAAATTATCAACTTCAAGGGGCAGCTAGGCACTGGAGTCAGGAGGACCTGAGTTCAAATTCAGAATCAGTCACTTAACACTTACTAATCATGTGACCTGGGGCAAGTCACTTATCCCCAATTGCCCTACCCTCTGCCCTCCAAAAGGCAAAAAAAAAATCAGCTTCACAAAAACAACAAAATGGGGGAGGCTAGAAAACACTTTGTGAGATGTTAGTACTTTGCAAACTGCAAATGAATCAATAGTGTGACATACAAAAGTTAAAATACTCTTATGGTTCTATTACCAGAAGCTGTGTTTGGAACAAGGAAGCTAACAGTCCTGTTCTCTGACCCGGACAAGCTTCATCAGAAATAGCCCAGAATTTTAGGAAGGGCACATAGAAGCTGGGCTTACACAGAAAAGGATGATCAACTGCAGGAATTAAGACTGTTTTAGCCAGAGAAGAGAAACGACTTAGGAAGGACATGAAATTATTCTTCAGTAGGGTTGTCATTTCTAAGAAGGATTACAGGAAAAGGGAATTCTGCAGGCAGAGGAGACCTTTGTGACTCTGTACTCCAGCACATACCCCTCAATATATATATATATAGACATTGATATAAATACAGATGTCAACAAAAGTGTGTTATATTCCATAATCTTTTAGCCTCTACTGAGAGGGAATCTATTGCCTCTCAACACAGCCCATAGAAGTATAGAATTGCTCAGTTTGGCCCCTGGGGGTGGGGCAAAATTAGAAACAATGTGAAGAAGTTATGGATTTCAACCTGATATAAAGAAAATGTTTCCTAACAGTTTATAGCGGTGTGAGAGTAGAATGGCCTGATTCATAAGGTAGTGCGATTTCTAGCACTGGAGGTATTCAAGGGGAGGCTATGTGGACACCTGTTAAAGCAGGGATGAGAGGGGAAATGTTGTCGAAGGGGTTCCTACATCAAGGATGGATTAGATGAGATGATTTCTGAAGTCTCCCTTCTAGCTTTGAGATTCTGTGCTTGGATTTTCAGATTCAGACTGAGCAGAGGAAGAAGCTATGGAATCCTTACGTGACAGGGATTCATGGAATCCCTTTCTCTCCCAACTATACCTTATGGGAAATCTTCCCAGATTGGAGCCTCCCACTAATCTAAGTCTGAGCCCAGCACATAAGTCTGCCTGCATGATCAAATTAATTTGTAGATGTCTACTGTTTGTGGGTTTTTTTAACCTTAATTTCTTTTTGCAGTGTCTGAGCTATTGCATGTGGGGGATCAGTAATTTGATTATCTCATCAAATAGAACCAAACCACCCCAGACTCCTACCTAATATTCTCATGTGGATCAACTCCTGATGTATGTTACCCATGCAAGTAATGTGGTGATTATCATTCTGATGTTTTATCCTCCCTATGGGCAGAGGACCTGTGGTTTTGTTTTTTTTTCTACTGGAGGGATTAAGATGCTCTCTCAAACCCCTAATCAACTCTCCTACAGTTATGTCAGAGCCAACAACATCTATCTCTGCCTCTTAATCCTTTGCATACGAAGAGAATCATAAGCATAGAGTCTGAGGAATCTAGTCTGACCCATTTCCCCAACAGAATCCCGAACAGATTTCTTCAACCTCTACCTCCAATAAAGTGGGACCTAGCACTTTCTGAGCCAGATCATTCCACTTTTCAATAGCTTCCAGACTGGACTGTGATTCTGGGAAAGTTTTACAGAACTTTTTGGTGCTCTGGGCAGCTGTTTGAGGTTGTAAGTTTCAGAGAAGGTGATGATGTGCATTCGTAGAGAGAGTTTCCTTATACAGCAGATCCCTATGCCAATGAAATAACAACTTCAGTCTCTTTCCTCATCTCTTCTTTCCTGATGTCAACTCTAAATTTCCCCTTTTGCCACTCCATTCATTGCTTTTGATTCTGCCTTGTGGGGACAAAGACCAAGTCTAATTCGCCTTCCATATGACAGCCCTCAAAGTATGTGAAAATGCCTGTCATGTACTCTCGATCTTCTCTTCTTCAGGCTAAACATCCCCTCTTCCTTAAACACACCCTCATATGTCATGAAATCAGGGCCCTTTACCAGGGTATTTGTCCTCCAGTGGACACTCTCCAACTTATCCATATCTTTCTTAAATCATAACTCCTAGAACTGAATGCAATTCCCCCAGATGATGTCTGACAGAGACAGAGTACAAAGGGGTTATCATATGCTTGTAGCAAGAAGCTAGGCCTTTCCTAATGCAGCCAATGTTCACATTAGCTTTGGGGACTGCCATATCATACTGCTGATTCATATTGAGTGTTGTTCAGTTTATTAAAACCCTTAGATCTTTTTCAGACAAACTACTAACAATGCCTTCCCAATCTTGTACTTGTGAAGCTGATTTTTTTTCAAAAGAAGTGTAAGACTATATCTATCCTTAGTACATTTTATCTTACTCACTTTGGCCTGATTTTTCTATCCTATTGAGATCTTTTGGGCTCTGTCATCCAGTATATTAGCAGTTCTTCTCTGTGTTGTATCATCTGCAAACTTGATAAGAATGCCAAATGTGCCTTAATCCACATCAGTGATAAAAATATTAAGCAGTATAAGACCAAGCACAAATCCCCGAGTACCTCCAATACAGATGTCCTGACAAGTTAACAACACCAAGTCTGAGTCCGCCCATTCAACCAGCTCTAAACCTAACTAATTATACTTGTATCTCCTCTATCATCTCTCCAGATTTTCTGCAAGAATAACATGAGATTCACAGGGCTGGTTAAAAGTTGAGGGACTTGTCTCTGTATAATGTTGGGCATGCAAGCCCAAACATTTCCAGAATGGGAAAGATCTATCGACTTGTGGTGAAGGGAGGGAGTTGGTTAAACCCGTAACATTCTCGATGATTAAAAGAGATAGTTCCGTAGAAATAGAAAGCCTAGGCTGTTACTAATAAAGTAGCAGGTGCTAATCCCATAATCCCCCTGCTCAAGGAAAGCTCAAACTGTCAAATCCCAAAAGCTGGACCACCCTGAGTTGCTGCCTCCCCCCAAGCCACCCCAAGCTCCACAGAGTGGCTTTCTAGAGGTCAATGTTAGGTAAAGAGAGGTAGTGCTCCATGTTAAAACAGTCACAAACAGAGGTGCAAGGTAAAATGAAATACTAAATGGAATGAAATAATATCTTTGAAATGAAGCTGGAAGAATGATAGTCAAAGAATGGTTCACATTTAACCAGTACCTTCTCGTATAAAAATACTTTCCTCATAGCAATTCTTTGGGAAAATATTGTACCCATTTTACAGATAAGGAATTTGATCTTGCAAGAGATCAGTCACACAGCTAATAAGTTACAAAATGGAAATTTGAACTCAGGTCTCCTGACTTAAAGCCAAGTGATCTTACTACGTGAGAATGCATCTCCATCCAAAGGTTCTGATGTCATCCAGAGTGGCTTCCCTCTATTGTCTATCAGTCTCCTGAGCCATCTTCCTCTCCATTATTTAGGATGGAGATCTTTTTGTGGATGTGTCATGGACCCAAGGTCGTGCTTGAGCCAATTTATAGGAGAGAGTTAAATTTTGAGTGTGAGCATTTATACTTCAGAAATTGACAAATACTACAAATTAGGCCTTAATTTATTGTTCTGTTGATTGTTTAGACTTAAAAAAGTGATAGAGGAAATATTACTATTACATACTAAATGTAAAAGTGTCATATATACATTTTTTTCAGAGGGCTAGTTGTTAAACATTTACTAGGCTACATATACCTGCACAAATCCTTTTAATGGCTCAATATAGCCTATGGAGTCTTTCTCAAAATAATATTTTTAGGTAATTGAAGAAACTGCTAAATTTCAGGGAGACATTAGTGAAACTAATTTTTTTCCGTTTAAGTTCATGGATGTTCTGACATCTATCCATGGATACTTCAAGAATCCCTAATTAAGAGGTTATGCTAAAAGACCATGGACTCATTTTAGTTGTTAAGGAGTGAAATATAAAATGAAAAATTTCAGTTTCCTATTCTTTTCACAAGGAAATATAATTCACTACAAAATGAAATTGTAACGATCTTTTGATTATGTTTGGGATTATCAGTACAACTGGTCTTCCTCTATTATCACAAACAATGAAGGGCTGGCTACAGGGCTGCACGTATGCTCTGAGTGCAGTCAATACTCAGTCCCATCAACACCTCATTTGCACAGTAGGTAAAGCAACACACCTGAATTGCAGAAGTGGGAAGGTGGCAGCTAATGATCATTGTACCTGGAGGGAGAGAGGGTATTTATGTCCATGCCGGAGCAGCCAGGGTATTTAAGTGGGAATGGCAATCCAATCACTGATGGTGTACCTTATGAGAGACTAGCCAATATCCATTCTGGGACTGCGGAATGAGATGGTGAGATAGGAAAGGAAGAGAATCAGGAAGGATCCGCAGCATCTTCTGTCAGGTGGCATAGCTGCCCTGTTTGGGGATTCTTTGGTGGGGACTTTTCCCCTGTATGAAAGGGCTTAAATAGTACTCTTCTGGGATTCCCCTACAGGAAGAGAAACCAGCAGAGCAGGTCTTGTGTGGTTCTCCTAGGTTTACCTCATGTATCTTTCTCAAGGTTTAAGCTCAGGGAGCACCCTAACGAGTAGCCTGTGAAGTGTCTTTTCAGATTCTGGAGCTATTTTGGAGACTGAGAAAGGGGCTAGTTGTTTGTAGACAGGCCTGCTAGTCAGTAACTAGTGCCAATGTGTGTACCCAGTGCCATTCAAGCAAACTTAGGCACTTTTGGTCCAACTTTGGCAATCTGGGACGAGTTTCTGTCAAAGACAAGGTCACTGATCTATAGCTATGTAACACATGGTTTACAGCTGGTAAGCCTGGGAGCTTGGCTCTTCTCTGTTTAGTATACTTCACCTATTTAATAAGCACTGTGTACTGTGACAGGACCATATAAAGAAACAAAATAATACCAGTGCTGGGGGCAGGAGGAGGGGAAGAAAGAAAAAGAAAAAAAAACAGCAATTATCTCCTTGAGCAGCAGAGGGTAGGAAATGATGACTGTTCACCCACCCAAAATAAGCCTCCACTAACCCTTGCCTGTATCCTCTCTTGATCTCAGAGAAGATGTGGAGAACTAGCATCCCCCTTTTACGGCGTCACGATAGGATGGTGCAGGGCAGAGAAGAGTGTTCCGGACATGGACTGGCTCCAATAAGCCCTGCCAGTTATTACCTATATGACCCGAGAATGTGGCTTGATCTCTCTGGGCCTCCGTTTATATGTAAAAGAGAGAATTCAGCTCAATGACCCCAAAGTCTCTGCAGGCTCAAGATTGATGAGCCTATGATCCAATAAAAAGTGACCTTGACCTCACCAATACAAGGTTAAAACATTGAGAGCTGTCCATGCTACAGTGGAAAAGCTACTAGATGTAGGATCAGAATGGGATTCCAGCCCCAGTTCATTTATTTACTAGTTGTATGACCTGAGCCCAGTGATTTCACCTCCCTGAGGTCTCAGTTTCTTCATCAGAAATATAAGGGTTAACATTGATCCAAATATAGTTTTCCTCTCCAAAACGAAATCTCTTTGAAAGGAAGAGAATATTCTATAAAATAGAAAAATATGTCTACAAAATATGATGTAAAATACATACAAGTGGTGGTTACACAGTTGAGGAGATGAATGCAGCAGTAGAAGGTGGTACCAGAATAACAAAAACTCAGAGTTGGAAAGGCCTCCAAGTCCATCTAGTTCAACCCAGACCTGAGCAAGAATCCTCATTATCATGCACCTCACTATTGATCCTCCAGTCTCGCCATGTGACTTTGGACTAAAAGAAAAAAAAAGAAATTAAGGCAAACAAAACAGTCAGTGTCTGAGGTCAAATATGAACTCAGCAAGATGAGTCCTCCTGGCTCCGGGCCCAGTACTCTATCCACTGAGCCACCTAGCTGCCCACAATACTTCAGGTACTTGAAAATAAATTACAAGTTCTCCCTCCCTTCCCCACTCAGCATTCTCTTTTCAGGGCTAGATATTCACAGTCCCTTCAGTTTATCTTCATTTAGCTCGATTTCAAGACTGTTCACCAACCTGGTCACTCCTTTCTGGATATTCTTCAGTTTATCAGTCCTTTAAAATATGGCCCTCAGATTTAAGCATAATACAACGTGGATGAACATGTTTTACACTAGAACAAGGCAGAGCATAATAGGACTATAGGTTCTGTAGCCCTGGACAGTCATTTCTCCTAATACAGTTTAAAAGTGTGTTACCTTGCTTTTTCTGTCATCTACGTCATACGATGATTTCATATTGGGCTTTCAATGTACTACTAAAACTCAGACATATTTTTCTGACAAAATTCTAGCTAGCAACGCCTTTCCCATCTTATACCTGTGCTGTTTAACTTAAAAAATTAAAAAACAAAAGTTTTTAATTTTTAAAAAATTTCTTATTTTATTTTTTATTTTGTATATATATATATATATATATAATTATTTTTATTTATTCTTATTAAGCCTCACTTCATTTAATCCAACCCAACATTCTACTCTTTCATATTTACTTTCAAGTCCAATTGTGCTATGCAATCAATGCGTTAGGCATCCCTCTCGGTTATAGTTCATCTAATTATCATTTTTTCCATGCCTGTAGATAAAAATGGTAGAGTACAGGGCCAAAGATAGATTCCCCAACGTCCTGCATTAGATACCTCCTGCCAAGTTAACCTTGAATCATTAATTTCTACTCTTTACTCCAACCATTCAGCTAGTTTCAATTCCACCTAACTGCACTATCACTTAGGTCACATCTCACCATCTTGTCCACAAGTCCCTGTGTGCAATGTGTTGCAAAAAAAAATCTAGACAAACTATATTTGCTTCAGTCTCCCAATCTACTAAACCAGTAATCTTGCCCCTTCCCCCCAAAGGAATTGCAATTAATCTGGTTAAGACTTCTTCTCAATGAAGACATGCTTTTTTGTGATGAAATTTCCTTTTTAAACTGTCACTAACAATCCCTTTAATAATTGTAATAGGATATCCAAAGCTTAGAGTTATTCCTTTGATTTTGTCAGAAACCAATGTCTGGTTTATAAACCTATTTTGTAGGCTCTACTCTTCCATTTTTTGAAACCTGGAATATTTGCCTGGTTCAAAGTTCATAACATCTTCTGTTAGAGTCAAGAAGAGCAAATTTAAGCTTTGTCAGTGTTGTCTTTTTCTTATACTACTATCACCTTCCAAGTAGAAATAATGTAGTTTCCATTCTTACCTCTCCATCTTAGTACCCCCAATTTACTTTAAAATCCAAGTCAAGTTAATATCATCACCATCTATTAAGGGTACTTAAAATACCAACCATGAACTTGTGTGTATGTATGTATATGCATATATTAAATTTATAATATATACAATATATAATATTCATTATAACTGGTTTCCTTTTCATCCTATGTTTTTTATTTTATGCATTTAAAAACATAAACTTCAGTAGACTTCCAAAGAGGTCCATGATATGAAAAGATATTTTTAAAAGCCCTTAACATGAAGCTTCCCTTTCCTTATTTCTCTACCTGTTAATACCACCCCTCAAAATTACCTTGTATTAATTATTTTCACTACGCTTATATGTGCATGTTGTATCCCTTAATAGTATATGAGATGCTTAAAGACAGGCACTGCTTTTTAAAAACTGTTGTCTTTTATTCCTGCACCAATTATAAGTACCCAGTAATGGTCAATGTTTGATAACTATTTATTGATTAAATAACCCTAAGACCTGAACTAGTGATGCTAGTAGCAACCAGGTTATTTTAGTAAATTCACAGATCCACATACAGACTGAGAAAAGACTCAAATGCCATACTTAACATACTTAACAGCTGGCTACATACTTAACAGCTGTTAAGTATGGCATTTGAGTTTTTTCTCAGTCTGGATGTGGATCTGTGTATGTGCACATGCATGTATGTATATGTGTGTATCTGTGTATGTGTACACACATATGTGTGTATACATGTGTATATATCCATTTTCTTTCTTTCCCCCTTTATTCTCTTTCTCAACTTCCCCCTCCATTGAAAAAGAAAAGAAAAAGAAAATTATTGTAACAAATATACATGTCAGGTAAAAACAAATTCCTCCATTGTTCATATAAAAATGTCTCCTTGCTCCATGTCAGAAGTGCAGTACATGCTTTACCACTGGTCCTGTGGAATTGTGGTTGGTCATTATGTTGATTATAACTAGAGGCAACTAGATAACTCAGTGGATAGATTGCTAAGTCTGGAATCAGGAAGACCTGAGTTCAAGTCTTTGCTCAGAGAGTTACTAGCTGTGTGAACCCTAGGCAAATCACTTAACCTCTGTTTGCCTTAACCCATTGGATAAAGGAATGGTGAACCACTCCAATATCCAAGAAAACCCCATGTATGGGGTTTTATACTGGTCAATATGGTCCATGGGGTCACAAAGAGTCAGACATGACTCAACAACTATTGCATTGATCAATATTCTTAAATCTTTTAAAGATATTTATTTTTACAATGAAATTATTTGCGTATAAATTGTTCTCTTGGTTCTGTTCATTTCACTCTGCATCAGTTCATATAGGTCTTCCAGGTTATGCTGACAACATTCCTTTCATTATTTATTATCAAACCATAGTATTCTATTACACTTATGTACCATAACCTGTTCGGTCATGTCTCGGTTCCTTGTAGTTTATAGTTCTTTGCCGCCACAAAAAACTGCCACAAATATTTTTATGATACATGATATAATATAGTATATCTTTCTTCGAGGGTCAACCCCCATTTCTTATGACATGATGCTAGAAGCAGAAAGGACAAAAGTCAATCTGAGTATATTTATAAACTATACTCAGTTTTTCTGTAAGTCAGATTTGGGGTTAGTGTGTAGCCTGAATTCATATCAGCATAATATCTCAAAGGAATGAGATAATGGACATTAAGGAGTTTTAAACAATGATAAAGGATATATAAGCATAAGATAGTTCCCTTTCTGACCTGAAGAATCCTGTTATTTTTATTGCAGTCTTGGAGTGAGTGTGCCTTTTCTCTCATGATCGCTTCTCCCCACATGCTTTTTTTTATTATTAACCTTGGAAATAGCAACTTTACTATTTATAATCTCAGAATTGTAAAGCTTACAGCTGAAGGGACCTTTGAAACCATCTGGTCTGGCCCTCCTTGCATCAAGGTAAGGTGAGTTATTTTGGGAAGCCTTGAAAAATAGAACTATCAGTAAACTACACAGCAGAAAAACTTGAATTAAGTCCCATCTCTGATACTTACTAATCACAATACTTTGAGCTCCCTGTGCCTCAGTTTACATAGCTGCAACACTGAGTCAATAACAAGTTGCTATGCCTTTTCCCCCCTATAAAGGGGATTCTTGATCTTTTAATGTCTACAAAGTGCCATTCAGCGGTTTGTTGAAGTATATGGACCCCTTTTCAGAATGATGTTTTTAAAAGTATAAAATAAAAAGTAATGCATAAATATATAAAATAAATTTTAATAAGATTATGAAATAAGTCAATTACATTGAAATACAGTTTTATAATTAAAAAAAAGATCATGGGAGGGGGCAGCTATGTGGCACAGTGAATAGAGCATTGGCCCTAGAGTCAGGAGGATCTAAGTTCAAATCCAACCTCAAATCCAGACACTTTACATACTTACTAGCTGTGTGACTTTGGGTAAGTCACTTAACCCCAACTGCCTTGCCTTCCCCCCTTCAAAAAAGCAAAACAAACAAACAAACAAAAAGATCGTGGAACCCCAGGTGAGAAACCTTTGCGAAATTTCAAGTCACTACTGACTTATCATCTATGTCATCTATGATGTCCAACACGAACAAGCATCAAAGTGTGAGTCACTCCAGGTATAGTTCAAGGTTCTGACAAGTTGTGAAATAGAGAGAAAGCCCTAAGTCATCTGGAAAAGGAAGGATGAGGAAAGAGACATATAGTTTCATTGACCCAAATGAATTCTAACCGGTATGAAGAGGAGGACAGAAGTTCACAATGCCATTTTTTACTGTTCATCACATGAGAAAGAAAGAAATGTTGCTGCCAAAATGGGTCTTAGCATTTCAGGGAGAAGGAGACAGTTTATCGACAGGAATTAGTCTTAGGCTACGTATGAGTAAGGAGGCAGACGATATTAGAGCCCAAAAGGAGCTCAGCAATCATCCAGCACACCCTTTTCATTTGATAGAACTGAGGCCCAGACAGTTTTGAAGGTCCCACATAAAAGCCCCAGAACCTAATTGTGAGCCCAAGTCCTCTGACTCAAAAAAATCAAGTGATTTTTTCCCCATTAAACCATGCTGCGCTTAAATTTCACAGAAAAGGAAGCTGAGGCCAGAGAGGTGAGATTATTTGACCAGTCACGTTGGGAAACAGCTAAGAAAGAGCCAAGGTGTCCTGCCTCCTAGTTCTATGTTCTGTCCAGTTAGTTACTCTAGCTCTTGAAGAGCCCTTGTCATTATGAGTCCATTCATTCACATTCAGAGAGGACCTCAGATTTCATTTTAATCCATTGGGAATCTTTAAAAGTATCAAGGAAAGGATAAAGAGCATCAAGAAGTTACTGACTTTTTAAATAAACATTTAACTTTGCCAGATACCACCACAGAGAGTGTTAAATAAGATAAAAGTGTTAGACTCAGAATCGCTAAGTCCTAAGTTTGACTCCTGTCACACTTGCTAAGTGTGAGACCCTGGGCAAGTCACTTAACCTGTTTGCCTTAATCCACTGGAGAAGGAAAGGGCAAACCCCTCCAGCATCTTTTCTACAAAAATAAAAAAATAAAAATAAAAAAATTCCATGGGCAGTATGGCCAACCACAAAAGTGGGAGGAGGAGTAGCAGCGGCCTCAGCAGTAATAGTAGCTAGTAGTAGTAGTAAGTAGTAATTGCATATCCTTTCTCAGAAAACAAGGTACTCAAAAATACTTAAAACAGTTCTTTTTGTGGTGGCAAAGAATTGGAAATTGAGGGAATGTCCGTCAATTGGAGAATGGCTAAACAAGTATGAATGTAATAAAATGCTATTGTGCTTTAAGAAATTATGAGCAGGTAGATGTAAGAAAAACCTGAAATAACTTATATAAACTGATGTTGACGGAAGTGAGCAGAACCAGGAAAACATTGTACACAATAACAGCAACATTGTGTAAAGATCATGATTGACTTAGCTCTTCTCATGCTAACCACATCCAGAAAAAGAACTATGGAGTCTAGATGCAGAGTGAAGCATATTATTTTCATTTTTTTCCCCCATGGTTTTCCCCTTTTGTTCTGTTTCTTCTTTCACAACATGACTAATGTGAAAATATGTTTTAAAAAGAGAAAAAAAGAAACCCAGGTACTCCATCTCCAGACATTACCTATGTCACAATAACACTAAAATAGAGACGATAGGGAAATGAACACATGGAGAAATTTCGGAGATCTCTATAAAGTGCCTCCTCCAAAAGGGAACTTTAGTAATTTATCATGGCTTTTCCTTCAGCATACTCTGACCTATTGTGGTTGAGTCTCTAGTCATAGCTGATGGCACCTGTCACCTGGCCCTGGTTTTCTACAAAAGCTTTCTACAAAGCTACTTACAGGCTTACACAATGACTTCCTCACAAGAACCCATGAGGTAAATAGTCCACAGATTATTATTTTCAATTTTAGAATGAGGAAACCAAGCCTCAAGAAGTCTAATTCACTTGATTTCACAGGATCACACATCTAGCAAATGCTGGGTTTGAGCCCAGATGCCCTGACTCTCTGAACTAGTGTTCATTTCATTATGACATGATAACTCCACAAGGAAAAAACATTGTTAAATGGGCATTTATTAGGGTCTTTTGAACTTCTTTTTGTCCTTTTGTGATTCAAGTGTCTCTTATTCTAAACTGAAAATTCCTTCTACTGCCTATCACCTCCCTGAATCTCTCATCCTCAACTACTCTTAGCAAAATTACAAATGACCTGGGTAAAACTGACATTGCGTGATTCATTTCATCTCCCATAATGCCTTCAGTTGCCATATAAATCAGCTCAAGAGCAAGAATAAAAAGGGCCAGGAAGAATTGGTAAAGCTGCCCACCTTCCTTCTCATTCCCTCCAACTCCCAAGACTGCTATATTCCCCCTTACAATATTATTTGTACCTTTGTACTAGTGATGTCTCCCAGAGCTCCACCTTTCCCAGCCCTATATCTATGCACTTACCCCTAAAAGATGCCCTTTCTCCCTCTTGATTCCAGTTAAGCCACTGTGCACCAAAGATGACTGTATATGGAAGACTGGCCAAGTGCTATCTCAGCCTCATTCATTCAAATTAGCTACTGTGCCAATCACTGGAAGAGATAGAGATAAATTAATTGACAAATATGTATTATATTCTAGTAATAGGTAAACTTTCTGAGGGAATACATACCTTATTCTTCTTTTTGTTTTTGTGGCCCCTGCAATTAAACATGTTGTCTTAAACATAGTATGTGCCTAATAAATATTCATTGGCTTGGTTTAACTTGGGTGCTTGTATTGAACACCTACTCTGTGTTCTGCTCGGGGTAGGGTATTCTGAGTGGGGGAGAGAGAATTTTCCTGCCCTTAAAGGACTTGCCTTCTATGTATATTTAGAAAAAGAAAATGAGCCCAAGTGAAATATTTAAGGAATGATAGTGTATGGTACAAATTCTAAGTGCTAGAGACCAGAGTGGACCCGAGCAGGCAGGGAAGGCTTCATGGAGGAATTGTAACATGTAAGATGAGTTGAACTTGCTGAGTTTACAGGAGTGTGGGAAAAAGTTTCTGTCACCTGCTTTGTCCCCACTCTTCCTCCCCCAAAGCCCATTCTGACAGAATCTAAGAGTCAGAAAGAGGGGGAGAACACTGCTGGACCAAGGCCCAGAGAGGAACCCAGGGCTTGGCTCTCTGCAGAACAGCTAATTATGGTCAGTGACCCAGGCTGGGAGAAAAAGCAAGAGAGGTGGGGAGTGGTTTGGGTTCAAAAGCAACTTCCTGTATAGAGACCTCAGAAAGTAAGTGCAACTGTATTTCCTCCCCAGGAAATCTGGGAAACGTGGAGAGTTGGGCTTGATTGAAACCATCCTGGGAGGAAAGCCCCCAACTTTCTCTGACATGAGGCAGTCCCTTTTTGTGCTTTCTAAAGGAAGTCCTTTTCCATGAAATAATAACCCTGGGGAAAGCAGTTCTCTATCCTGCTCTTTTCCGGTAATAGATGACTTTGAAACCACTTGGGTTTATTCAGATGACAAGATTTTTTTTTTTCTGGCATGTGTTGCTTTGTAACAAAGCTGGTCTTATTTGTAATCAGATTAGGAGTGCTTAAAGGTCTCTTGTCTCCAACTCCCCCCTCCCATTTGTCCTGTGCCAGAAATCCCACCATTAAAGAGTCATTCCTTCCACTTGACATTGCTCCTTTAAGGCTTGTCTTTTAAAGTGTGAATTGCCTTGGAGGATTTCCACAAAACTTTCATCAGTCATTAATCCCTCAGTGTGAAATAGTTCACTAAATTGTTTTCCACCTGAGCAAATAACTGAGAAATCCTGTTTCTGGAATTTATTTCCTGGGGGATTTGGGGCAAGTTATTTAGTCTTTGGGGCAACTCATTTAATCTCCCAGGTCCTCCTTTTCCTCATCTGTAGAATGACAGAGTTGAAACTTGACAGCCTCTGTAGTCCCTTCCAACACAAACTGATATGATCTATCACCACCACCTACAGCCAGCCCCAAAGGAGTGGGAAGTTCGAGGGTAAGGAGACAGGAGAGAGACTTTGGAACACAGGCACTATTGGAATAGTACAGGTATGAGCAGGGTGTTGCTCTGGGTAGTGTGAAGGCATTAGGCCATTTGGAGAAGGGTGGCATCCCACTTAGACAGAGATGGAGATATAGCTGGATGAAGAGAAGCTATAAAAGGAGGGGCGCGAGGGCACCCAAAGCATACCCTAAAGCCTCACAATTATTCTCTTCCCTTGCTAGTTTCTTCCAAGGAATAAAGTAATAGATTTCAACAGGCTAGATGGCTTGCCACAGGCTTTTACCAACTGTAGAGCATGGGACTACTTAAAACCAATATTCTCGTCATCCCCAAGCCATGCTGCCTACATTCCAATTCCTCCTCAACCTCCCACCCTGTGATTCACCCCTAAGTGGGGAACTCCTTCCACCTTATCTCTCCCCAGTCCATGGGCACCCACACCACTTCCTGGCCATATTGCTACCCTGATGTCCTCCACCATGTCCCTCACCCTTTCCAACTCTTGTTGCTTGTACGAGTATCCCAGTGCTTAATACAGTGCCTGGCACATAGGAGATGCTAGATAAATTTCCTATCCATTCATTCATATCAAAAGGGGAGGCACCTTAGGGATCATTTAGTCCAAACCCCCCAGTTCATTGAGATGAAGAAATCGGCACCTAGACACAGGAGGAATAAATGAATGATTACAGATCACTCGATGAGTTAATTGCAAAGCCTGTGACTAGAACCCATGTTTCCTTACACCTAGTTCAGGGAACTTTCTACTATACCTTGCTGCCTCCCTCTTCCACCTAGACTCACCTCTATTCAAAACCAGCCCGAGAGGTGAGACAAACCCTAGTGGCTAGTAAAGCTTTTGCATCCTAGCCCCCTGCCCCACACCTTTCCTATAATTTTCTGGACAAGACCCTTAGATCTTTGAAGGAGTGATTTATCCCCCTTCCCTCTCCCTCAGAAGTAGACTGATAATTAATCCCAGCTGATAATTAATCACTGGTGCAGAATGTTGCTGTAGGCAGCTTGTTATAACAGCCAGATTAATCACAAGTGCTGATATGGGAAGGGGGATACAGCCAGTCTGGCCGCATCCAGACTGCATCATGGCCACTGGCTTCCCTGAGTACCACATAAGCACTTTCTTCTCCATTCTGGCCAGGTCCCAATCAATGATTGCCAACTACAGATTAAGAATGTCTACTTCCCTAGTGATATAGTACCAGAGGAAAACTGAAAGGGGGAAACCAGTGCTAGGGGATCTTCTTAAATCAGTTTCATTGCACAAAGGTTTTCAGAAGGAAGTAACTATAGAAATTTAGGGATCTAAGGAACAGAGTAGTGGATCAATGGAATAGATTGGGTACAAAAGACTCAGTAGTCAATGACTATAGTAACATCATATTTGATAAGCCCAAAGACCCAAGTTCCTGGGTTAAGAATTCACTATTTGACAAAAATGCTGGGAAAATTGGAATATAGTATGACAGAAGCTGGGCATAGACCACTGTCTAATGCCATACACCAAAGTCAAGTCTAAATGGGTGCACTATCTAGGTATAAAGGCTGATACTGTAAATAATCTAGGGAAGCAAGGAATATTTTACCTGTCAGATTTATGGAGTAGAGAAGACTTTATGACCAAAGAAGAGTTGGAGAGCATTATAAAATGCAAAATGGATAATTTTGATTATATTAAAGTGAAAAGTTTCTGTACAAAGCCAATGTAACCAAGATTAAGAGGGAAGTGGGAAATTGGGAGAGAATATTTACAACCAGTGTCTCCAATACTATTGTGCTATAAGAAATGGGAAAGAGATGGACTTCATAATTAACTGGAGAGGCTTATATGAACTGATGCTAAGTGAGAAGAGCAGAACCAGGAAAAATTTGT
>CM053598.1:49744947-49789954 GCA_028646575.1 Pseudocheirus occidentalis | reverse complement strand
TCAGAGAAAGATCTAGAAAGACCAGTGTTTAAATGGAGACTGAAACAACACATGCTATTGTTCTTTTCCATGTTTGGTTTTGTTTCTTTTGTTTCTTTTTTTCCCCATTATTCACTCCATTGGTTACAACACTTCTATACAACCAGACTATTGTACAATGAAAAAAAAAAGAAATTTAGGGATCATGCAGAAAGGTCCAAAAGAGGTAGTTTCTGCCTCCTCCCTCTGCGTACCACCAGTGGGCAATATTAGGGAGAATAAAAAAAGACAACATGTGGAAAGAGCAATGGATTTGAAGTCAGGGGATTTGGATTCCAATCCCACCCATCACCACTGCTTTCTACAGGTCTGATTTGAATAAACCACCTCAGCTCACTAAGCCTGACTTTCCTCCCTCTGTAAAATAAAGAGGGCAGAACTAGATAACATGTTTTCTTCTGGCTACAAACATTGGGGCACTTTTCCCTGATATATGGGAGAAAGCAGTAAGATGAGGAGAAAATTCAAGATCCGTGATCACATATGGTATTATTTTAAAGTACAGGACATAATAGTGAATGACTATTAAAATCCCTGCTGGTATCATAAATCTCCAATCTAGATTGAGGTCCATTCTGAACCTAGGCCTAGAATCCTCATAATCATGTCCAAATAATAAAATTAGCTCCTAACTACCCAGACTCTGAATCCTCTGAATTTGTTTTATGCAAGTAGGCATGCAATTCTATTCAGCAAATATGAAGGGTAGTTAAAAAGGAATATAAGTGATTTTTTAAAAAATGAACTTACCCAAAACTATAGTTTTTGTCCCCTTTTAAACAGTCTCCTCAATAGACCATGAGTCTATTCCAATGAAACTCCATTGCATAGAAATTTTCTGGAATTGTTCACTTGGAATAACCCTTCTAGCCTGTAGGCACATTCTGTTGAGTACTCCTAAGAGTAGCAGACTGGAAAAGGAAATGGTAAGCTGCTCCAGTATCTTTGCCAAGAAAGCCCTTTGGACATTATTGGTGTGCTAGAGTCCATGGGATCACAAAGAGTCACAACAACAAAAAGTAAATTTTTAAAAATCTTTTTAAACCATAAAACTTTAAAATAACACCTTTAAGTCTGTGAACCTTAAAGCCCTGTAGAAAGGTTCAATTCAATTCAACAAACATTTATTAAATGACCGCTGCTAGGTATTTTGCTAGGTCCAGAGATAAAATGTGAGATAGTTCCTGCCCTCAGGGAGCTTACATTTTGTGGGAAATATACAACATGTACATAGATAAACAAATGTAGAACATAAACAGTGATTTTAAGAAGCGGAGAATGCAAACAACTGGCAGGATCAGTCTGGGCCCTGTATAGTATGTGGCCCCTGAGCCACCCTTTTGAAGGAAGGTAAGGGCTCAATCAGTTGGAGCTGAGAAGGGAGCTTATTTGAGACATGGAGAATACCTGTGCTGAGACACAGAGGAAGGAGAATAAATTTATTATTATTCTCTATCTAGTGATCTTATTTTGCTTTAAAAGTGTTTCTAATTGCTAGAAATTACTGGAAGTCATTGAGAATCAGTTTTGATTGATTGATCTGAAAAATGCTGATTTGAGTTCAAAATCAAATTTAATAAAGTGTAAAAAAAAATAAGAACATCTCCCCCCTTTTGGTGGCTTATATAATGTCTCTTAAGACAATTCCAAAAGAAGTTCTAGAAATGTTCTGGACAACAGTGGAATAAGTAGAAGCAAAAAATACTGGGCTTAGATTCAGAAGAAATGAGTTCAAATCCTGAAATCCACTAGGAACTAGCTATGTGAACACCAGCTGGACTCTCTTGTTATCCAGTTAAACATGATGACCTCTAAGCCTCCTTTCAGTTAACATGCAGCCTCTTCATTCTTCTATTTCCCCTCTACATAAATGTATACCTATCTATACATGCACATATACTTGAGAATCTTTTTCTTTTTAAGAAAAATCAGGCTTCTTACTTTATTCCTAGGTATTTATTGAGCAAGAGGCAGTTCAGCATATTGGACAGATAGATGATGTTGGAGCTGAATAATTCTAGGTTCAAGCATAGCCTCTGATGTGTACTAGCTGCTTGATCCTGGGTAAGTCATTTAACTTATGCTCACCCCAGGAAACTTACTAAGGCAACAAGTTGGAGAGTAGGTGGAAAACTGAATCAGCATAGGGAGTTTCCTCACTGAAAAATGCCTATTGATGAAATCACAGGTTAAGCTTTGCCCTCCCCCCAAATAATATTAAGCACCTACTGTGTGTCTAAAGTACCTTGCCCTGTCTCTCTCCCTTCAGAATGTTGGCCTGACAGACTTGGTTTCCCTTTGCCCATGGCAATATGAAGCTCCCTACTCCTGTCTACGGATGCCCCCAAAGGCATTTATTTGTGCCAGGTATAGGACTCTCTTCCATCAGGAAGAGAGAAGTAATGGGAAGTGAGGCAGAACAAAGGTACCACCTCCTGGCCTGCTGGAGGGCTCATCAATAACCCCTCTGAAGAATTCACCTGCCTCAAATGGCTGATAAAAAACCCATCTACATGAGTTAGGCAGAGCACTTAGAGGAGTTACAGCCTATTAATCCCCTCCACCGGCCTAATAGCTGAACAAGTCTTGATAAGGGAGGGAGACAAGTTCAGAAGGTGATGAGATCAGACCAATCTGAGAGCTCAGAGGCTGTAAAGGAATAGAGAGAATAAGGCCATTAATCAACAGGTTTCCCTCCATCCTTCAAAGTGAGTGACCTCAGCAGATATCTGAGGGACTTCCTGTGGGGCTTAGTTATTTGGGGCCATCCTTTTTTGCCATTAAAAGCCAGCAGTTCCTACTTAAAATCTAGTGCAGCCTCAAAGTGATCCTCACATAAAGGACCCATCCCCAGACTTCCCTTGAATTCAGTGACACTAACAATCTCTAACACAAGCAAGAGGTCTTTGAACTTTGAAAAAACCCCTTCATATTTCATTATCTCATTTTATTTTCCTTCCTCAATATCCCTGCCAGGCAGACAGAGTAAAGAAAATTACAGAAATTTTACTGATGAGGAAACTGAGGTACACAAGGTGGTCCAAGAGCATACAGCATTCTAAAGATAAGACTCAGCATGACTCCATGGATAGGCTAGATAACAAACAGGTTTACACTTGTATCTCTCTTGAATTGTTTTCAGTCATATCTGACTCTTTGTGACCCCATTGGAGGTTTTCTCGGCAAAGATCCCGGAGCAATTTGCCATTTACTTCTCCAGTTCATTTTACAGATGAGGAAACTGAGGCCAACAGGGTTAAGTGACTTGCCCAGGGTCATACAGCTATTAAGAGTTTTAATTCAAGTCCTCCTGACTTCAGGGCCAACAGTCTGTGACATCTAGCTGCCCCAATATATACCCCAAATTGGTACAAATTCATTTAGGTCAGTCCTATCCTCTTTCAAAGCCCATGTTGTTTATTCTTAAACAGGTTGGATAGCTATAGATATTTAAAGCCAATTAAGCATAATTGAATTGTCTTGTATCACATAATTAGAGGAGACCTGATCTCACTAGACAGGACTGGAGAGGAGCAGAATGTTCGCTTCAAAGGCTGGCATGTTATAGAAAGAATATTGAATTTGGACTCAGGAAACCTACATTTCAGTCCCATTTCTGGGATTTCACTTAACCTCTCTGGGCCTCGATTTTCTCATCTGTAAAATGATCAGAGGAGAGCTCAGGTGTCCTTTCTAGTTCTAAATCCCATTATTCCTTTGACCTCCAAAACACATGCCCCATTACGGTCCTAGAAATTTCATAATACAGATTCATTCCTTTGGGCTGGTAGACTCATCTGGATTCCAAGGTTCCTATTAAAATACAGATATAGGCAACAACATCATGTCAGTTAATAATTCAGGGGGAAAATTTGAGAGCAGGACTCTAAAAAGCAAGGAGTTTTCAGCCTTTTGGTAGTCCAGTAAAGCCTATGGACCCCATTTCAGAATATTTTTAAATGCATGAAACACAACACAAAAGATTACAAAGGAAACCAATCATATTGAAATACAGTTATCAAAATAAAAAATAAAAACCAGACTCATGACATCCAGGTAAAAAACCCCTCCCCTAAACAAAAAGGGGCAGCTAGATAACTCTGGATAGATTTCCAGGCCTAGAGCCAGGAAGACCTAAGTTCAAATTCAGTCTTGGACATTTCCTAGCTGTGCGAGCTTAACCCTGTTTGCCTCAGTTTCCTCATTTGGTAAAATGGTTTGGAGAAGGACATGACAAACCATTCCAGTATCTTTGCCAAGAAAGCCCCAAATGGGATCACAAAGAGCTGGACGTGACTGAAACAACTCAACAGCAGCCGCAAAGGAGGGATGCCTGAGTAGAGAAGTGAAGATCCAGATGACAGAGTAGGAAAGGTCCCTGGAAAAGACTTAGGTTCATATCCAGGATTTGCTCCTTACTAGCTCCATGAACTTGAGAAAGCTGTTTCACCCCTGAGCCTCAGTTTCCCCAGCTATAAAATGAACAATTATACCCATACTTTGTTACAGGACTGTTATGAGGAAAACATTTTGTGAACCTGAAAGTGCTAGTTGTCAAGTCAAGAAGCTTTTATTAAATGCCTGCTATGTGCTAAACACCATGACAATCCCTGAGGATACAAAATAAAGGCAAAACAAACAAAAACTCAATCCCTGCTCTCAAGGAGGTCACAGTCTAATGGGGGAGACAAACCAACCCCTTGTACAAACAAGACATATATAGGAAGGATATTCCAGATAAACTGGACAAAGTCTTAGAGGGAAATTAGCAAGATTAAAGAAGACTAAGAAAATCATTTAGCAGACAGTGCGACCATTGCTGAGACTGGAAAGAAGACAGGCAATCCAAGAGTCAGAAATGAGGAAGGAGAAATGACCATGAGTTATTATCAATAGACGTAGAAATTCAGTTTCTTGGATAAGTAAAGCCACTCAACATATATACCAGTCCTGGTAAGAGGGCTATAGGAATCAGTGCGAGCTTTCTCATTCTCATTCTTATTTCCTTATAAAAGGAAAGCTGGGATCCAGCAGGCTGAGACAAATAGGACATACCCATATTCCAACTGCAGTTTGTCTGGCACATTCACATACACTATGTAAACCAGTGCCCGCTCTTTGCTCTCTGCCAACTCATTATGGGCTTTGCAAGAACTAAGTTAATTAGCTGCTTAACCTCATGCTAATATTTATAACCAATTAACAATGTGCAGTTTTTTCCTGGGCAGACCATACATGGGGCATTCTCTCTCTCTCTCAGGCTAATAATTTAACTGCCATATGAAGCAGATTCTTCAGTCTCATTAACAATTGTTTTCCTCCGTGTTCATAATCTGCCCTTCTGTTCTAGAAGAGAAACTCTAGGGCCATTGCCCTCTTATTTCACTCCACCCCTTCATGGTGAGTCAGGAACATGAAAATAGCATGTGGTGGGTAAAGTGGGTAACAGGCTGGGGTGACCTGAGTAGCTGAGTTTTAGGTAGTAGTTAGAACCAGAGTAACAGGTATACACAAAATCCCAGAGAAGAGATAAATGAGGGTGCCCTACCACAAGTCTAGGAACACCAAGACAGGGTCCCAGAGGAAGATATTAGGGTAATTGCAGAGCTGTGGAACAAATAATGAAACATACCTTCTTTCTATTGGCAAAGAAATGGGTGACGATGGAGACTGGATGTCGTACACACTATCAGACATAATCATTGGACTCTTTGTTTCCAATTAACAGTTTTTCTTTGTTATAAAGAAATAGTCAATAGAAGGGACATGGTGAATTTCTGGAAATGACTATGAAGCACTATTCTATTAAACAAAAAGTCATCAGCAAAATTCATCTGTAAAAAGTCAGGGTGGTTTTAAATGAAGTGTTGTAATGAAGGAAAGAACTTAAAAATAAGAGCAAATATCCCATCAAAAATAGACTGGATGGTTTTGTGAAGTAGTAAGTTTCTCATCAGTGAAAGTATATATTCCGCCAAAGGTGGACCACTCATTAGAGATATTGTTAGAAGATTATATAGTCCAGCTCTCTGCATGTCACAGATGGGGAAATGGAGACCCAGAGACATGAAGGGATTTGTCCAAGGTCATGTGGTTAGTCATTTGCAGAGGTACAACTGAACCCAAGTTCTCTGAATCCAAAGCTCTTTCCACTGTAATTCACTGTCTCCTTTTGATGTTCAAAGTCATTTTGAAGGATGAGTTTTGACTTTTAAAAATAATTTAATGCCCCAATTCATTCTAGTTTTGAGGGCTTTGCATCCATGCCAGTCTTGTCTCTCCAGGGGCCACACAGATACCTAGGATGGGTGCTATCCACGGTGGATACTAGTTTGGAGAGGTACTGGAAGAGTTCCAGAAGCCTGGCCTCCTTCTGCAGATGCTGCATTATTGTTTCTCCGGCTAGGCTTTCTTTTCCTTGTAATTAACTTCCCCACATGGCCAGGAAACCTAAAGAGCAAACAGATTCATTTGGTAATAACCCGTAAATAGAAGCATTTCCAACATAGAAGTGACATCTAATACCGAGCATTGATGCAGCTCAGAGCCAACAGAGAAGCCTATGAAATGAATTACCTGAGGATAAGCAGTATCGATGGACGATTCCCATTACCTGCCATTACTTCACGTTTGCCCAATTTTCTGGGAAACTGGGAAAAGTCATGGCTAGTTAGTTACTAATGATTACTTGGGATGTTCTGATATTTTGGTTCCAAAGCTGCTGGGCATTTCTTCTTTCCTTCAGACTGGCTTAGAGAACAATCATAGGCTCTTTCCCAGCTCTACCCAAGAAGGCTTAGAGGCAAATTACTGGGGCAAATAGATGTCTCTCAAATACGTAAGTCCTCTCTGTCTCTGTCTCTCTGACTGTCTTTCTCTGTCTCTTTGTATCTCTTTCTTTCTGTCTCTGTTTCTCTATCTCTCTCTATTTCTACCTCTCCCTATCTGTTTCTCCCTCTGACTCTCTGTCTCTCTTTGTCTCTGTCTCTGACTCCACTTCTCTGTTTCTCTTTCTGTCTCACTTTGTTGCTCTCTGTCTCTCATTCTCTCTATCTGTCTTTCTCTGTTTCTTTCCATCTGTCTCATTCATTTTCTTCTCTTCTCCCCTTAACCCCCCTCACTTCTATCCTTGTGAGTAGGGATTACTTCATGAATTGATTCATTGTATTTGTATCCCAGCACTTAGCATGCTGCCAGGCATATAGTAGGTGCTTTTAATAAATACTTGTCGATCAATTCATTGGTTAATTGATATTCTTTGGAGAACTGGCAGGAGCACCCCTAAAGCAATGCGAATTAGACGGAAGGAGCTTATACAAAGATCTGCCACACATATTTCTCCAGACCCAGTGAATAAGAGATTCCTCCTCCTCCTCACTCTCTTTCTCCTGATAGCTACCAATCTCCTCCATGAAGTCTTGCTTGGCTATTCCAGGCCTCACAGATGCACCCTCTACTCTTCCTTCCCCTAATCTTTTTACCCTTTGCCACATAGGTAGGCAATTAATCATAACAATCACAAAGGACTTTCCTCACAGCTACCCTGTGAAAGGAGTGAAAGGATAAGTAGCCATTTTACAGATGAGGAAACTGAGAATCAGGGAGGCAAACTTACCTAGCCAGAATCACATACCTGATTGCAGCAGAGCAAGGCCATGGATGGAGATCCTTCTGGTTCCTAATCCAGCTCGCTCTCTTTCTTTTATCTTGGGCTGACTCTGATGTTCCACATTAGATTCATTTTCTACTGAGGGATAAAGACTTGGGTATCCATGATTCCTCCTAATACTTGAAGGGCTGCAATGAGGAAGACTTCTTTTTCTTAATCTCGGAAGGCATCATCTTTATCATTAGCAATCAAAATAATGATAAGTACCATTTATAGGCAAATTTTAATGTTTGCCAAGTTCTACATATGTATGCATTTCTACATAGGTATGTGTGTATAGAGACACACACACACACACATACTTTGTTTGATCCCCATAACAACCCTGTGGTGTAAGGGCTATGGTTATTCCTACTCTACAGATGAGAAAACTGAACTCAGGAGAAGTTAATTGTTCTGCCCAGTATCCCAAAGCTAGTATCTGAGGAAAGATTTGAACTCAGG
Source organism: Pseudocheirus occidentalis (assembly GCA_028646575.1). Classification (NCBI taxonomy): domain Eukaryota; kingdom Metazoa; phylum Chordata; class Mammalia; order Diprotodontia; family Pseudocheiridae; genus Pseudocheirus; species Pseudocheirus occidentalis. The sequence goes on along the minus strand of CM053598.1, from coordinate 49,781,802 downwards.
TCTTTCCAACTCCAAGCTCAGCCCTCTATGCAACTGCTTCTAGGTATACTGTGTGAAATATGCAGAGAGGCAGATTCACATAAGGCAGAATGACATAACCTTTAGAACTCTCCCAAAGTGAAATGGGGTGCTTAGGAAGTAACAAATTTCCTATTTCTTATCCTGGAAGAACAACAAAAATCCCTGGAGGAAGCTAAGTAGCCACGTACTTGAATTGTTATGTTTCAGGTGTGGCTAAGGTCCCTTAGAGAGACCTGTGATCAGTATCTAGCTTATAAATCTTGAGGGAAGAGCTGTGTCTTATGCTTCTTCTGTATCAGCCCTTACTCAACAGGCAGGTAGGTGGTGAAGTGCATAGAGTGCTAAGACTGGAGTCAGGAAGACCAGGGTTCAAATCTGGTCTCATATCCTTACCAGCTATATGACCCTGGGGAAGTCACTTAATCCTGTTTGCCTCAGTTTCCTCACCTGTAAAAAGAGCTAGAAAGGAAATGGTAAACTACTTGCTAAGAATACCTCAAAGAGGTTCATGAAGAGTCAGACATGACTGAAACAACTGAACAATAACAAATGGGTGATTTGGGGGCTAGGAGTACTGGAAGAGGGCAGAATTCCTGAAGAGAACAAAATGAGTGAAAGGACAGAAGCAGGGCAATGGGATATATGCAGCATGAAGCAATCTTAATACACATGAAAAAATAAGTAGCAAAATTATGAAACGATCGGTTGTCTAATGGTGAACTTGTCCCCATAGGACATCAGCTCTGACACGCAATCTTGACTTTTAGCTCTGTCATCCTTGTTCCTGTTCAGTCCCAGCTAATAGAACAAGATAAATGCAAAGTGCTGGGTAAAATCTAAGGGAGATCATTTCCCGAAATGGGGGTGAGGCGGGTGGTAGAGCAGAGGTCAGGGGAGGCTTCATTGAAGAGGTGGCTTTTGGAGAGTGTCCCTGGAGGGACTAATTAACTTGAGCTAAAGAGCTCCAGGCTGGCTTTTGAGGCTGACTTCCCCTTTAAATTCTGTGATTCTTGAAGTATAACCACTCAACTAAATCTGACTCCAAATCAACAGGAATAAAAAGAGTAATTCAACAAAACAAGTCCAGTCTAACAAACATTTACTTAGCACTGACTATACCAGGCACTATACTAGGGACCTGGAATACAAAGACAAAAGGAAATAGTTCTTGCCCTCAAACAGCTTACATTCTACATTATTGAGAGAATTAGCTTTCCCTTCTCTGACATCACTAATCCGGGATTGCCACCTTGTCAACTACTCTGAGAATCTCTGAGCAAGGAAATGACCCACTATATTTCATCCTACACATACCCCACTTTCTTATCTTCTTATGGGCCTACAATTCACCTCTAGACTCTGAGTTAAGGTCCAAGAGACATACATTCACTGATTCACTTCAAACAAACCATTCCCATAGAGCCAGTTAGCTTGAAGGGCTTTGGAGAAAGACTTTAAAGAGGGAAGAAACTCTCCAAGATCAAGTTTCCAAGCCACAGAAAGACTGAATGGACTTCAATGGGCTTTGAAAAGTAAAAAGACAAGACCAAATGTCAGCTCTTTTGGAACCAACAAAGAAGTGTTCTGTAGTAACTCCCAGGACTCCTGTTAGCTTTAGGGGTTAGAGTACTGCACAAAGGGAGGCCAGGGTCATGAGTTTGATCCCCATGAGAACAAGATACTAACACTTTCTCCTGGGTCACCCAAGGTAGGTCTTGTGTATCAGTGAAGAAAGTCACCCCGTATAGAGCCAATAAATGGGGGTCATAGATTTAGAACTAGAAGGAGACTTTAGAGACCATGGAACCTTTTCACCTTATAGATAAGGAAAGTGAAACACAGAGAGGTTAAGTTACTCATGGAGGGTCACACAGCAAGGAAGTATCTGAAATGAGATTTGAGCACAGTTCTTCTTGACTTTAAGTACAGTGTCCTATACACTGTGACAAACTTTAGAAAAAGAAAATGAAGCAGAGCATGCGGTTTGAAGAAAGCACTATATAATTGGGACTCCCCGGGACATTTGGGCCCTGTTGGATATACAGAAAATAGGCAGAGGAAGAGGAAGACTTAGGGCATCATCACTTTCATTAGGGGCTGCCGTTAGCCAGGGCATTTAAGAAAAGCAGACATAATGAATTAAAGTGGTGTTTTTTGTTCAAGTTAACTCATCTATGGTAGATACCAAGGAGTATTTCATGGGTTTTAGAACTAGAAGATATGTTAGAAGTTATTTAGTCCAGTATTATGAGTGTACAAATCAGGACACTGAGACCCAGAGAGGCTAAGTGAGCTGACCAAAGTCACGCAGGCATTAAGTAGAAGTGCTGAGATTTGAATCCAGTTCCTTTGACTCCAAATCCAGGGTAAATGAAAATTATCAGTAGTGTATTGAGGATGAAAGATCCAGTGCAGCAGGACACTCTCGGGAAGGAGAGTTGGTGATTTTTCTCACCCTTGTCTCTCTTGGGATACACAAGGGCTGCTCTCAGGTTCCTCTCTAGTTATAGGACCATGTTACTCTAGAAACAGAGGTTTGAATCCTGGCTTTGTTAGGATTGTTACCTGAGTGATAAGTTTGCATTTATTACCCAAGTGATGTCATACCCCTTCCTTTTACAAATCAGGAAAATGAGACCAAGAAAGTTTTAGAAGAGAGAAATGATCTGTCCAAGGTCACATTGAGAGTAAATGGCAGAAAATAAATAAGAAAGAAGTTAAGGAAGTGAATAGAATTTTAGATAAGCTAGATATGATAGCTATCTGGAGAGATTTCAATGGATATAGAAAGGAATACACCCTTTTCTCAGCAGTTCATGACATTTTTACAAAGACTAACCATATATTAGTATGTAAAAATTTTATAGTTAAAAGCAGAAATATTAGAACTATCCTTTTCAGGTCACAGTGCAATAAAATTATATTTAATAAGGAACTATTGAAATGTAACTTTAAAACTAATTGGAGATTAAACAACCTCATCTTAAAAAATATGAGTTAAAGAGAGTAAATGGCAGAGCTGAATCTCAGACCTAGTCATCCTGATTCTAAACTCAAGATCCTTTTTTGATTGTTGCTCAATCCTTTTTCAGTCATGTCTGACTCTTCTTGACATCATTTGGGGGTTTTCTTGGCAAAGATACTGGAGTGGTTTTGCCATTTCCTTCTCCACCTCATTTTACAGATGAGGAAACTGAGGCAAATAGGGTTAAGTGACTTGCACAGGTTCACACAGCTAGTAAGTGTCTGAGGTCAGATTTGAACTCAGGAAGATGAGTCTTCCTAATCTCAGGCCTGACATTCTCTCCACTGCGCCACATAGCTGCCCCCAATATCCTTTATGCTTCACTATTAATGAGTCTTTCCTTAACAATCAAGAACTGATCTCTATAGGTCTATCAACGCATATATCCCAGGAGAGGTAGGACATCCAATCACTCACAATTTAGTGTAAAGGACCCTATAGATAGAGATATATAGATATGTAGATATAGATTGGCGATTCTCAACCTGTGGGTCACGACCCCTTTGGGCGTCAAACAACCCTTTAACAGGAGTCACAGGGGTCCCCTAAGGCCATCAGAAAATACGTATTTCTGATGGTCTTAGGAACTGAGACACCGCTCCTCTATCTGTCTCCAGGCAGGTCTGCCCACATGCAGATATGCCCACATACGAGTATTAAAGGGTTGCTGCATTAGGAAGGTTGAGAACCACTGATATAGATGCATGCATATATTTGTATACTAATAGATATGTATGTGTGTAGATATATGTGCATGTGTGCATATAAGTGTATATGCATATACGTATGTGTTCACATACATATGTGTACATATATGTATGTGCACACACACATATACCACAGGTCTTCAGGTAGCAGGAGAGTACCTAACTTTTGGAAAGGAGAAGGGAGTGCTTCAAGGGCAAGGAAAAGACAGGAAAGAGAAATGGAGGTCACATTTCTTATTTTTATGGAGGATTGGCACTGTTCGTGTCTGTAGCTGTTTTACTGGGCAACCAGCTCTCAAATGTTAGTCTTTCGCTTATGAAGGGGATCAGACAAAAGTGTGTAAGAGGATTCACCCAATAAATCTTATCCCTGGAAAATACAATACACAGAGGCTATGGGGTGTGTTCTTTGTGTATGAGAGATGACTGACCACTGTGACATGAATGCTCTCATAGCCCTGGAGTGACCAGGACAGGAAAGAGATACATGGGCCTGGCCACACCTTAGTGATGGGTCGCATTCATTCAGACCATCTGCTCTTCCTGGAAAACAGCGTTTTCGTCTACATTGGAGCTGGCCAATTTGCCAAGAAAGCTGCCAAGGCACAAGCCAAAGGTTCTTCAAGCCTGATGACTTAAGAGAGGTGATAAGGATGTGACTTTGCTTCTTGCCATTAGCTTGTCGTAGATAGCACCCGTCATTCTCCTTAGCTAGAACACCCTCCCTGTTACCTCCTCCTGTCCTGCCCACTCAAATCAGCCACATTTTTCAAGGTCTGCCTCAAATCCACAATGGGCAGCAAAATCAGGATCCAGAAAGATTGTGTTAATATGTTAGGCCAGGACAAATAAGAAAGGAGTAATGGGCCAAGCCTCATAATAGAAAATGTAATAAGAATAAATGTTAAAAGTATTCTACCCTAGGGTTCAAAAAAGTCACATTAAAATATGGGCTAGTAGCATTTGAAACATGTGAATAAAGACCTAAGGGCTCTGACATACTGTAAACGTAATATGAGTCAACCATGACATAAGATGGCACCCCAAAAAGTTAATATAACCTCAGGTGACATTAAAAGAAGCATGGGGAAGCTAGCTCTCATGGTGGGTAGAGCGCTGGGCCTAGAGTCAGGAAGACTTATCTTTGTGAGTTCAAATCCAGTCTCAAAATGAGCTGAAGAAGGAAATGCAAACCACGCCAGTATGTTACCAAGAAAACCCCAAGTGGGATCACTGAGTCAAACATGACTGAAACAATCAAGCAACAACAAAATGTCCTCAGCAAGGAAGGCTATGGTTCCATGACATTCTTCTCCAGTCAGGCCAGTTGGAGTGTATGTCCATTACCCAGTGCAACTTTTTCTGAAAAAAATATTAAGAAATAAGAGCATAAAAAAGAATGTGACTAAGATGTGAGAGAAAGGGAGATGCTGCTGGAGGAATCCAGGTAGAAAGAACTCATGATGTATATGCTTCAAAAAGAGACTCAGATGAGGAAACTTCACAAATTGGAATGTTCATTTGTAAAAAGCTTACTTACCTTTCTTTTTCTAGGCTTTAGAGCACAGAAGTAAAAGCCATAAGTGGAAGTTGCCTGAGGGCTGTTTAGGATTAATATAAGGAGAAAAAGAACCCAAACCTTCTCACAATTTAGAGCCTTCTCAAAGTGGGCTGAGCTGCTTCAGGAAGCAGAATGTTTTCTTTTGCTATAACTCTTCAAACAAAGAACGGATGACCAACTGGAGGGACATTGCAGAGCCTATCCAGGGAGGGGGCAGATTAGACCCCACTGAGGTTCCCTTCCAGCTTCAATACCTTGTTATTGCATGAAATCTAAGCTCCCCTTGAAGCATCCTCTGACCCTCTAATCCTCAGCATCCCCATGGCATGTAGAGTCTGCAATTTACCACTTAGCACTTGGCGTAGAGTGTGAAAGCTAAAAGGGACCTTGGAGACCAAATAGTTCAAACCCCTGATTTCATAGCTGGAGAACCTGGCATGCTAGTCACATAGAAAGCTAGTAGTAGAGTTGGGGCTCCACCTCCAGCATCCTAACTCTCATTCTTGGGTTCTTTCCAATGCATCATCCTGCCTCCTTTAGTGTTTTGGGTTTTTGTTTGTTGTTTGTTTTGTGGAGGGAGAGTAGGGTAATTGGGATTAAGTGACTTCCCCAAGGTCACATAGCAAGTTTTCTGTGTTAAGTGACTGGGGTTGGATTTGAACTCAGTTCCTTCTAACTCCAGGGCTGGTACTCTATTCACTGCACCACCTAGCCACCCCCTACTTTACTGTCTTCTAATGATGCTCCTGTCTGATACAAGCATGCAAGTCCTAGCTCTCTAACTTGTAAGGTCCTCGAGAACAGGGGTTGTACCCCATCCTACCTTGGTAATAATGACATCTTAACATTTCGACAGTGCCTCACCACCACAAAGAATCATCTCACATTATTTCATTTGTTCTTCACAACGACTCTATGAAATATTACAACTCTTTGTTTTTTGAGAAAACCTAGGCACAGAAAATTTAAACGACTTACTCCAGATCACACAGCTAGTAAGTAGTAGAACTGAGTGATGAACCCAGGTCTTTTGACATCAGGGTCCAGTGTTTTGTTTTGCTGTGAAGTATTATCAGTTTCTCCCACTCTAACTCCCCTCTCCCCACCATTGCTTCCTACCACATGGCCCTGGCTATCTCTTCCTTTGCCCCTGCCCAGTTCTCCCAGGGAGTCAACCTCCCTCCAATTCCTCAATCATTTCCACAGAATTAGTAACCCTTGCCAGAAGCACCACTATCATTGATAACAAAAGTCATACTGCTAAGAAAAACACCATCTCTAACCTCTCTGGTGTTGGCTATGGTATGGGAATGCAATGTTGTTTTTGCTGTGCTGCTCTAAGATTACATCAATACCGATAATTCCCATCAGGAAAACTCCCTCCACAAATTTAAATCAGCAATGCATCCATCTGTAAATCGAAGTCTGAGAGAGCTTTGTGGGAGCACCTGAGAGTGTAAGAGACCGATTAGTTTACATCAGTTAAAGTCTTCTTGACTCTACCGTCTATACCTCCTTGCCTCTTGGGAATTGTGAATTAAATGATCATTTTAGTAACAATTGAACAAAATAGCATATATTAATATAGCATTCAACCACCTACACAATGCTTTCCCCAATCCCCTGCCAACAACCCTATGAGGGAGATAATATAAATAATATTGTAATCATTTGATAAAAGGGAGAACTAAAATTCAGAGATGTTTAAGTGACTTTCTCATAGTTATAGGGACAATAAATGTGTAATGGAAAGAGTGGGGCTTACGGGGTGCTCAGGGAGGATTAGCATCCAAGCCCTTTTCAGGGCTGTTCATCCACCTTCAGTGTCCACCTGATTCACCCAACTCTCACTTATGGCTCCAAGAAGCTCTAGCATGCACACCAGCCACACCCCAGGAAAACAGTCTCAGTAGAAAGGCTAAACCAAGTGGAGGGTAACTAACAGGCCCCAAATCTCTCAGTGAGTTAAGGGGATGTCTGCCCCAAGCATGTGATGACTTCCCCTGGCAGAATGGGTAGATGAGAATAATTTGCTCCCATAGCCATGACAGCAGCTGAAGCAGGAGCTGTGGAATTCTTAGAGCTTGGTCACTCATCAAATAGTCCAAGGTCACCCTCTGCATCGTGGGCCATGGCCAGTCATCTGGACTTTTGTCTTGCCCCTGAACTTTGATGACTTTGGAAAAAGAGAGTGAGGCTGATGACTGTGCAAATCTGCCTCACTTGAATTCAGCTCATGCTCGAGTCAACATATCACCTAGTGACACCATTGGCCCTCTTTAAAAACAAACAATGAACAATAACAATGGAAAGAACGCTAGACAGGGAATCAGTAGGAACTGGGTTCAAATCCTAGTTATGACTCTTAGTAGTTGTAGGGCCCCAGGCAAATCATTGACCCTTTCTCAGTCTCAGTTTACTCACATGGAAAATGAGAATATTAATAGCACCTATATTTTAGAGTTACAGCGAGAAATAAATAACATATATAAAGTGCTTGGCAAATTTTAATGCACTATGTAAGTATTGGCTATTACTATTAGGTGAAACACCCAGAGTTTAAACTCAGGGGGCTTAATTTCAAACACATAGATTGCTCTTTCCACCACATTTTTGTTGTACCTAGATCCAGCACTTATTAGCTGTGTGATGTTGGACGAGTCATTTAAACTTCCTGAACCTCAGGTTTCCCCTCTGTAAAATTGGGATAATAATAGCTGCTTTACTTGCCTTGTGGGGTTGTTGAAAGGACAGTAGTTTGCCAATGTAAAGATGAATTGTTGTTATTATGCAACAATCAACAAGGATTTATTAAGTACCTTTTAGGTACCTAGAACAGTGGACACAAAGACAAAAAATGAAACAGTCCCTCCCTGACACTTACTGGCTGCATCATCCTGGGAAAGTCACATAACCTCTGTTTACCTCAGTTTCCTCAAATGCAACATGGGAATAAGAGCACAGACCTCAGAGGGTCATTGTGAGGATCAAATGAGATCATCTTTGTAAAGTCCATAGTGTAGTGTCTGGTATACAGTAGGCACTCCATAAATGTCTCTCTCCACCAAAAATCCACATTCCATTGGGGGAATCACCAGCAGCTATTGGGATCAGGAAGGATCTTATGCAAGAGAATTGGATTTGAATTGAGCTTTTCAGAAATATAGTCATTCTCAGTAGTCAACATGATAAGAGAGGGCACTCCAGGCAAGGGGAACAGTCTGAACAAAAGTGTGGCAATGGGAAATGGTGGTGGTGCCTATTATTTGTCCTTGGATATAGAAGAGGACCATGACATTGGGAAGATGATGTCATGACTTGCAAGCGAACTGGATTTAAGTGAGGCAGGACTGTGCATTTGTAAAACTTTCAGCCTCACTCTTCCCTTCAGTCATCCGGGTCCAGTGACAAGTTATAGATTGGGACTACTAGAGATGGCCCCCAATACAATGGAAGACCTTGATGTTTTAAGCTAAGGTCTTTGCCAGGTATCAGTTTGCCTGAAACAATGCCCATTCAGTGATTAAGGATAGGTAAGAAATGAGGCAAAAAGGGTCTCTTTTACCTAGCTAAAAAAACAATCTGGGAGGGGAAGACCCTCAATGTTTATGGCCAAAACAGAAACAATTGCTATTTACATTCACTCTGAGCCATTGGTGCCCAAACAATAACCAAGTCAGGCTTGGACTAATACCTATTGTTGGGAAATGTAATGTAAGAACAGCAATAAGGAGCAGCAAGAAAGCTAGTTTGTCTGCATACTGAGAGTAATGCGTTATAAGGCTAGAAAGGTAGACTGGAATCAGGTCATACATTTCAGAGAATTAGAGTAAAACAAAATACATTTAATATCAACTAACACAATGTAATTTAATCCCTCTCTTATGATGCAGAGGGCACATCATGATCCATAAGCAGGAGCAGCATGTAGAATTTGCAGAGAGATATAAGGGTTTGATGTAAACAAAAAGCACTTCCTGTCCACTAGAGGTATTCAAAATGGAATGAACTACCATGGAAGGTGTCAGAGTCCCTTTTACTATAGTTCTTCTATGGAAGGCTGGGTAACTGCTTGTGGGAGTTGACGTAGAAAGGATTCTTGTTCAGGCACAGGTTCCCTGGGTTGGCCTCAGGTCCTTCACAATTCAGATTCTGGGGAGGGGGAAAGTGTTTTGGCTTCATCATTATGAATTACTGTCATTTTACTGCAAAGGCAAGGAGGACCAAGCAAATAGAGAACAACCCTTGAAGGCTAGATAAATCAGCTTTTATTGTAGTAATAACATCTTGCATTTATATGATGTATACATATTTTTTCAAAGCACTTTTCTTATTTTATCCTTAAAACATCCCTTTGACATAGGCAGGACAGATGTTATTAGCTCTACTTTCCAAATGAGAAAACTCATGCCTGGAGAGATGAAGAAATGGGCTGTCTCTCAGGGAGCAAGGGGGAAGAGAAGGAGTCTGATTCCTTTGTGGAAGCGGAAGCATCTTGGTCATATTATGTTGTGTGATTTGGGATCCAGGACCATAGACTCATAGAGTTGGAACTGGAAGGAGCCTCAGAGATAAGTTAGTCTAAACCCTTCCCATTATCAAAAACCAAAATGGCACCCAACAAATTCTAGTGCTCATAGCAGAACCAGCTGCTGTATCCTATCCATCTTATAGGATGTCTAACAGTAATAATACCTAAAGTTCACTCTCGAATTCTGTTTCAGATTATCTGTTATACCATATGAACTGTCGCACAGCAAGTATTATGGGAGGCAATCTGGGATAGTGGATTGAACACTGGATCTGGGTCCAGACGATCTGAGTTCAAACCCCAGCCAGGCCACCTACCAGTCATGTGACTCCCAAAATGTCATTTCACTTCCTTGAGTATCAGTTTTTTCATCTACAGAATGGGCATTATAATAATAGCTGCAGTAGCTGACTTACTTAGAGTCATTGTGTACAAAATAATTTTTCAAAGAAAAAAGTCTCTCAGATTAATGCAAGTTAAAAAAACAAACAACAGAAGTTGTGTCATGGGGGGTAGGGCAAGTGCCCTGGGGAAATTTACATGTTAGTGGCCCCCCAACTGAGAAGAGGAAATAAGCTTTAATTGCACACTGGGAGCCCAGTGCATTAAAGCACTCAATTCAAGCCAAATATTGCTCCACAGGATTGGGTAGGATATGACTGAGGCATTTCCCTTACCTGGAGAAGATGTCAGAGCAGAGTGCAAGAAGCCTTGGATTTCAAGTTAGGGGACATAGGTTTGAATCCTGTCTCTGCTACCCAATGACTGTGTAACTTGGGCAAGTCACCAGCCTTTCTAAGCCTAAATTTCTCTCCTGTAAAATGAGGAGTTTGGACTAAATTATCTCAGCAGTCCCTTCCATCTCTAAACCTATGACCCTAAGAACTAACCTCTGTGGTTGCTATGGGAAGGAGGAGAGGCAGGGCAGTGACCTTCAAAATCCCAATCTGGGTAACATAACTTCTATCATCACACACGTGCTTGTCCCCCTGGAGTTCACTAGAAAAACTAGAAGAACCCTCAGGGTCTTTATTTCCTGTAAATGACAGTGGTTGATAGTGAAAAGTGATAACTCATTTTGCCATGACTCTGTACTGTTTACAGAGCACTTTGCTCAAAACCATTAAGAAACCTAACTCTCAAAATGTTTAAGTGACTTGCCCAGAGCCACATGGCTGAGAAATATCAGAGCTGGGGCCTGAACTCTTGGTCCAGTGATTTTACCAACATACCATAATGATTTCTTTGTGGAGCAAGAGAATTGTCACGTAAAGAAGTGAACTCTAAAGGTATAAATATCCTAACGAGGTCTACTCGGATGGTATCATCAGATGCCTTGTAAAATCTCATGTTTCATAAGGTTCCTCTTCCAGGTAGTGCCTCAGAACTGAGAAGGGCCCTTTTTTGTGAAATGTAAGGTGAAAAGAATACACTAATTATAGCTATTCCTCAGGCAAGGAGCTAGGATGACAGATGTCAGGGTGTAGAAAGCCAAGTTTCAGGGCAACAGTAGCATTCGTTTCCATTAATGGGAGTTGGGAAGAGACTGCTTGCTCTTTATGCTCTGATAAAGTGGCTGGCCTCTCTTAGGCAGGGGGGACAGGGCAAAGAGGATCATTATTTTGGTTCCTTTATGTCCGTGAGGCTTTGGGCAGCCTGCCGACAAGACTGGAAAAGCTAAAGCCTTCACAATGAGACATCTATTCTGGGAGCCAAAACTGTCCATTACAAAAGCAGAGCCATAATATTCACCTTTTCTTTTTGGGTATCACCAAGTGTTTCCACACCTGTGAGCTTATGGGATCTTTCAGATATTCCAATGATATAGGAAGACTTGGTAATATCATACCCATTTTAGAGATTTTAGATGAGGAAACTGATGTTTACTACTTAGTGGAAGAGGCAAGATTAGGTTTCTGGTTCCCTAACTTCAAGTCAAATGTTTCTTACACTATGCAAGGATATCTTAATGGCTCTGTCCCCAACAGGTTCTCCAGACTTCCTTCTTCCCACCTCCATCACCAGTCCAATACATTGTGGGAAATTACTCAGAATCATTGAATTTTAAACTTGGAAGGGATTCTCTTGGTCCAAACTACACCTGAACATGAATCCCTTCTGTAATAACTCAAAGGGGCTCATCCAGCCTCTACTTGAACATGTGATGGGCATTGCACTTTGGGACAGGTCTCACTGCTAGGTCCAACAAAGTCGTTTAATCCCCCTGAGAACTGGCACTGCCTTGTACGACGTACATGAGTCAGAAAAGCGAGACTCACAGTAAGACCCTATGAACAAGATCTTGGCCCTTCTAACAGCCCCAAAATGTCCTGGGAACATGAAGAAACTGAGGTTCAAATAGGATAGATATACTATGTGGCCGGAGTCAACACCGTTCATATGATAAATATAATGCAATGCATTTATTACACATCTACTGTATGGAGCTAGGCACTAGGCTAAAAACTGGATCGTATTTGCCTAAAGTAGGATTTGAACCAAAGTCTTTTGGATTCCAAACCCAGAACCTAATGTTCATGTTGCTTCCCCATTAGAATGTAAGCTCCTTGAGAGCAGGAACCGTCCTTTGCCCTTCTTCGTATCCGCCAACACTTAGTACAGTGCCTAGCACAGAGTAGGTCCTTTGAGTCACAGTTTGAGAATTAGACTAGACCTCAGAGGGTATCAAGTCCATCTCCCTCATTTTGTAGGTAAGGAATTAAAGATCCTCAAGATAAAGCCTCTTGACCAAGGTCACAGAGGTAGTAAGGTGGAGACGGGATTCAAACCCAGGTCCCCTGACTCCAGTTCTATCCCTCTATCCACTGCAGCAGTCTACCTCCTAGTAACAGTCAATCTTTATTTATCTATTTATAAATTAGTAATAATAGCTAATAATTGTAAATATTTAGATAATACCTGCTGTGTTGTGCTAAGTACTTTACATGAGGATATTAACTGATTCTCACAACAACCCTGGGATGTAGGTGTCATTATTACCCCCATTTCACAGATGAGGAACATGAGGCAGATAGTGATGAAGTGACTTACCCAGACTCACACAGTTAGTAAGTGTCTTAGAATGGATTTGGACTAAAGTTTTCCTGACTTCAGATCCAGGGCTCCATCTACTGCACTATCTAGCTGCCTCCATTCCCTACTTGAAGGTCTTTACATGGTGTCCCAGGAGCTCCTCTTCTCCCTCTCCCTCCTTCAGTTTATCCAGGCCGAGGACTCCTGTGTTGCAAGGCCCAGTATACACCCACTAGGGTTCTTTCATGGCTCCTGCAGTGGCCAGGCTCTGGAGAAAGGGGCCCCACAGTCCGTGACAGGAGCCCAGGAAGCTATGCCTCCCTCAAAACCTACCCCACCCCACCAAAACTGCAGCAACGCAAACTTGTACCCAAATCCTCAAGTAAAGGAGAAGCTGCCTCCAGAGGAGTGCCCGCAGACTGAAACTACTTCCTTCTGGGAAAGTCAGTTTTGTACAGATGACTAATTGAAACTTCCCAACTCTGTGTCCAATCAGCATTTCTCTAGAAGGGAAGGGTCAGCCCAAAGGAAAATTTACAAGCAAAAAGAGATTAGAGGCTGTTCCCTCAAATCACCATCTTTACTTTTTCCTTCTCTCTTTTTTAATTCTCTTGCTCAGCAGTGGATTGATGTTTCTTGTTAGTTCACTCACTAAGTTCAGTACAAGGCAACAGAGTTCTAGTCATAATAATAAGTGGCATATATTAAAGTTTGCAAAAGGCTTTGCACCATTGTCTGATTTAATTCTTGCAACAACCCTGAGAAGTAGCTACTATGACAATCCCTGTTTTGAAGATGATGGACTAGCTGGGCAACCCTGGGCATGTCACCTAAAATATCAGTATTTTAGGCAACACTAAGCTTCATAATCGCAGAGAAAGTGCAAGCCTCCATTGGTAGAGTTCCCTCACCTTAGGGATTGCCTAGATCAATATGTTTCCAGGACCAGCTCTTACCTGTCTTCTATAGATAAGGAGACTAAGACTTGAGTCCAGTGAGTTTGCCCAAGATCACACAGCTATTAAATATCTAGGCAGGGTTTGCACTCTGGTCTTACTGACTCCAAATTCAACTCTCCATTCCCTATGCCACCTAGCTGACCCAGCTGTGAGAGGGAAGAGCTAAAGAAGCTGATACCATCCTAGGCCACATTGAGAGGCGTGGTGTTCAGAATGAAGATGATGACCATCTTACTATTGTCTCTGCTGGTCCCAGAGCCCATTTGCCATCTAATCTAGCCATTCCCTTTCCAATCGTCTCAGAAGAATTAGATGAGCCGATCTGAAATCAATGTGTTTAAACATGGCCCAGAAGGGGAGCCTGTGTTGCTTATCTGGAGACACCTCAGGGCAGGAATCAGAGATGACAATTTCTCTCTATATACTGAGGACAGGTCTGACAACCCCAAACTAGAGTAGGTCACCTACCCCCTTACTCTGGGACAGGAATTAACATCTCCAAACAGGACCCTTTATGTGAAGAAACTGAGGCTCAAAGAAAAAATCATTTGATTGAGATCACACAGGTAGGAAGAAGATCAGGGATTAGAACCCAAGTCCAAATCTGCTTTTTCCTCTGTATGACACTGCCTATTCATTCAGAACACTAAGTCAGTGAAAGATGGGTTGAAATTATCTCTCCATATCACTAAGTGACAGATTTTCTGCAGAATTAACCTGTTTAATCCTCTTCCAAAGTCTGACTAGGTAGCTTTAAATGCTATTTTGGAGTCTAAGCTATCTAGGTAAGTTATTTTCTTCACAGCTTCTAAAGAAGAAGGCCTTGATGGTGCCATTGACCTCAGAATTTGAGATTGGGTGATTTCTCAGCACCTGTAAGATTCTATCTGTGTAGCTGCTCCATCTCCCAACACAATGAATTAATCAACAAGATTCTATTAAGCACCTACTACATGCTGTGCTAGATTCTAGGAATGTTGTTCAGTCATCTTTCAGGCATTTTATACATACAAAGACAAAAAAAAGTCTGACTTTTCAAAGCTCTTGTACCACCAGGAAAATTATTTATATGCATGTAAGTACACGCAAAATACTTACCAAAAATACAAGGTCATTTCAGGGGCTGGGAGGTATGCTAGTATTTGAGGGGATCAGACGTGTAAGAGGTAGTGTTTCAAGGGAAATAGGCATGCCAAGAGACTCAAATTTGAGTCTACAAATACCTTTGTAACTTAACAGGCAATCTCACCAAGATACTGAGGCTGAAAAATTAACACTCCTGCAACCAACTTAGTGATGATATTACCTCTAAGAATTTAGCTAGGCTAATCTTCAGACAATAAGCACTATAGATTGAGGATAATAGACCATCTAAAGGATGAAACTCTTCAGTGCTAGGGCTTGTAAGCAGCTAAAAAAGGTCTTCAAGAATATAAGGCCAACACCACTCTACACTGAGGTTGCAAACTAGGGCATTACAGGGATTTAACCACCAATCTGGGTCAAATGCACTAGATAATAAACAAGTTGCTAATTCACTGTGTGAACCCCTCCAAGCAGTAACTCAGCTGTGTCTCTGTCTTGCTATTATCCCATGATGCCCTTCTACCTAGGAACAGCCAGGACAATGAATTACTCTGAAAGTCGTTTCCTTCAAGGACACAGTGGGGTAAAGAGAAAATAAGGGGGTGGAGAAAAAAGGATGCAATATGAAGTACCAGTATTAGGAATTTTGGTGTCTATGCTAAGCAACACAAAAGGTAATATACCCTCAGATAAACTGTGGCAGGGAGTGGGGAGAGACCCTAATTACTGGTCATATGTGAGAAAACATTGGAACTTTGTTATGTTGAGGGAAAGTTCCAAGACCTTGATCCTATGACAGTTAAGGAAGACATGCAAGGGGATTATCCTCCTAAGAGGGAGATTCCAGAATGTTATGAAGCCACTGATGGAAGGGATGCTGCCCAGGGAGGAGCACGGTGGGCAGAAGATCACTCAGTATACATTTTTCTGCCCTCTAAATATCAGCCCCTGGGGGCAAAACATCAGTAGCCCCACCCTAGTTACAGCTCTTCCAATTTTTTTAAAAATATAATTAAAAGAGTTACTATTCTCATAAATGTGTTTACTTAGCCCCAGAGCACTGAGATAATGACCTAGATTCTTGACAATCCTGATGGGAATAACTTTCTCCAGCTACCAAATCAAGTACATTTCACAGTCTAGGCAGGTTTCACACAATTAACGGGAGTGTAATTTTTTTTTTTTGCCCTGACAACATTTAGAAGTGAAATTTCATGTGTGTGGAGGCTTAGTTGACATCTCAATTTTCACAGTTGCTGGGTCCATCTTCACCTAAATTATTGCTTGATTAAAGAAGATAAGCAAAGCCAGGATTGAGCTTTACATATGCGTACTCCATCGGGTTAGTCCTGCTAACCTAATGTGGTTTGCCTTCCCAAGGACTTCTGGTAAAGCCTGTTGTTCGCCCCGGCCTTTCACATACTACCCATTATTATCTTGCCTCGTTGCAAACAAAAGCATTTTTAGTTCTAAAGGAACAAAGACTTACTTTTTTGTCCCTGTTTGGTTTCCTGTCATCTGACAGACGATTGTCACATCACAGTCAAAATGAGGCAAGATTACAGCTTCCAAAAGGAATGAGCCACCATTGACAGAGAGCTGGATCGTAACAACCCAATCAAAGGCCCCAGGGCTTAAATGAGAACTATGCTTGAGAGCAAACTAACAACAAAGAGTAGCCAGGATACTTATTTTCACACATACTGGAAAGTCTGGATGCGTCTCTTTGGGCCCCAGTTTCTTCATCTATAAAATGAGGTACTATATGACCTAAACACACTCTTCCAGCTCTAAATTCTATGATTCTAAAAGCTCAACAGGAAAACTGTATAGGCCAGGACATAGATACATAATAAGGATGCAAAGCTAAAGGCCACATGAGCTCATATTAATTTCAGTGGCCAATCTTGATCCCAGAAAATGACTTGTGACATCAAACTTCCTCGTCTTAGCAGAGAGGTGAAGGAGCATGGGTAGCGGAGAGGGCAGAACATTGCATGCTCTGTCAGATTTGGCTCATTTTGCTTTTCTTTGTGATGATAGGAGAAGTGCATTGAAAAAAGAGTTTTTAAAGGGGGCATTCACAAGACTGTGTTTTGGTTTTTTTTATTATGTGTTATTGTCATCCTTTGTTTTCACTGCCAATTTATCCTTTCTCCATCCAGTCCTAGAGAACCATCTCTTATTAAAAATCTATAAATGTTTTTATATAACAGAGAATTTTAAAATAATTTTTATATAAATATAAAAAAGATTTTTAATAGGAAGAAAAGAGTTCAGCAAAACTAATTAACATATAGGAAAAAAAACCTATGCATAGGTGTAATGTTCCACAGGTATGGATCCTCTCTACTGCCAAGAAGTAGAGAGGAGGTTGGAGCAGAAATGTCATCTCATATCTCTTGTTTGAGGTCAAGGTTTCTCTTTGAAATATTATAATATTGTTTTGTTATTGTTCTTTCAACCTACAATGTTGTAGTCATCGTGTGTATTACTTTTCTGGTTCTGTTCATCCCAATCGATAGGCAACTATTTTGTTTCTGTTTATTTGCTACCACAAAAGTGCTGCTATGAATATGTTTGCATATATGATGCCTTTGTGTTATTGACTTCCTTGGAGTATATGGAATCTCTAGGTCAAAGGGTATGGCACTTTATTTATTTGCCTTACATAATTGCAAATTGATTTCCAGAATAGTTTGACCAATTCACAGTTCCACCAAAAATGTGTTAGTATACACATCATTCCACTACTCCTCCACCATTAATTATGCCTGTTGTCATAGTGATTCTTTGGTCTCCCATTGCCTGAAGTCTAGAAGTGTTATATTTTACCCCTCCCCCACCCCATTCTCTGGTACCCTTAGGGGCTTGGGGTGATCTATAACATTGGCTGGATCCCCCATCAATTGTGTCCCCTCCAATTTTAGGCATCCAGGCAACTCCGATTTCATTTAGTAACTTAACTATTGGATTACTTCTTACAAAGGAATATTGATTTAAAATGTATAGCCAGAACAAACACAGAAATATTTCAAAATCTCAGGGTCACGATCCTTCCCCCATCCCCATCCCCATACAGTCCTTTCTTGGAAGGAGAGGGGAATTAGGTTCACATCTTAGCTCAGTACCTAACATAACATTAGTTCCACCAAGTTCCAAGTCCAAAGAGGGGGATCCACACATACAGGTTCCAGTACCCTGGCTCCTCAAAGCTTCCTTGTTAGGATGGTTATAATACATGTACCTAGAAATAAGGACAAATAAGAACAAGACCAAAACCCGAAGCCCATTTCTGGGGGCACGTGGTCTAAGGGGAGAAAGGGCACAGCCTTCAGTTCTTTCCTCACTTACTATGTGGTGCCATTGATTTAAGTATTATTCACCCCTGAACACAATAGGGGGGGAAAAGGGAGCAACTCTAGCAGTTAAGCAGCTTTAAAGACCACAGGCAGTTCCAGCCAAAGGAAAGAGGTTGTTTCATCCTATGTGGTAGGTCAACACAGAGTGCCCATGCCTGTGCCAGTCTTTTGTCTCCCAGAAGCAGGTCCCTGGCATCTCCCAAGTCGGTACTTCTTTGTTAGGTAGTCTGCACATGAGCCAAACCCCTGTTACAGCATCTTTTGTCAAACCTGCCAATTTGCCGGGTATAAAAATTCTGAGTTGTTTTGATTTGAATTTTTCTTTTTAAGAGTGATTTTGAGCGTTTCTTTCATTCATAGTTTGAATTTCTTCTTTTGAGAACTGTTCATATCCTTTGGCCACTTATATGCTGGGGATGACTTTTGACCATATGCTTCTATTAGCTATCTATGTATCCTGGACACAAGACTCTTTTCAGACTTTCCCCCCCAATACAGCTTTCCTTTCTTACCTTATTTATATTGTTTGTTTGTGCAAAAACCTTTTGATTTCATGAACAAAATTGCCTATTTCATCTTTTTTAATCAGCTCTGTCGCTGGTTTGGTAAAGAATTACCACATACCTAAACCCAATTTACAATTTTGTATGAGGATGTTTCCCCTTGAAGACTAGCAACAGATAATACCAAAGTAGTAATCCAAAGAGAAATGGACTAAGTAGTGTGGTTTTCCCCTTCCCAGAGGTCTTCAAGCAAAAACTGCATGTCTACTTGTCAGGTATAGTATAGAAGGGAGTCTTGATCAGGACGGGAATGGATCCAAAGACTCTTTGGGTCTCTTTCTGTCATGTCACCATGACACACACTTTCTCTGAGCCCCAATATGCTAATTTGTAAAATAAATTTATTCAAAGTACCTACCTCAGAGGATTCTTGGAAGTAAAGTACCTTATTACAATACTATATACACAAAAGTTGTTACTTTGAGAATTAGAAATGTGGATTGGCTTATACATCTCTACCTGCATTATCAGTGCCCATTGTTCATGTTATATGGAGAAAATTATAGTTGGATGTCATCATTGTGAATGGGTAGAAGGGTATATACATAGACATAGACATATATATACATATATACATATATATATACATAGATAGCATTACAGAATCAGAATCTTAGTTCAAAAAGTCCCCAGTGACCATTTTGTTCAACCATTCCTTGAATAAGGGAATCTACTACTCAGTCTTTGCTTAAAAATCTCTAGGGAAGACAAACCTCCTACTTGCAGAAGCAATCTACTCCTTATTTTGGAAAACTGTAATTGTTTTATGTTTTTCTCTTCTTTTACTTTCACTTTTCTACTTTAAAAAAAATCTGCCTCTCTGTGACCTCGAAATTATTCCCTCTGAGGTCAAGAGAAATCATCTAATCACTTTTCCAAACATAACAGTCCTTCAAATACTTGAAGGCAACTTCACATCCTGCTTATGTCTTCTTTTCCTCAGTCTCAATCCATCCAAGTTCATTGAACAAATTGTCATATGTCATGAACTCAAGAACTTTGCCATCGTGGTCCCTTTTCTCTGGATATTCTGAATGGGAGCAATGTGGGAATTCATTTTGCTAGACTAAGCATATTTGCTATGAGGCGTTTTTTTCTTCTTCTAAAAAAATGTACAGTGAAGAAGTAGCAGGAGAATTAATAAATGTGTATAAAAATAAATATTTTTAAAGGAAGAAAAATAATTTTAGGCCATGGAGTTCTTTCTCAGGACCTTTTGAAATCTGTTCTCTAAAATTTGTTGCATATGAGATTATGCCCAATTTTCCTCTTTATTTCTATTTATTTATTTATTTATATTTTATTTCATTTTAAAAAATAGATTAATCTACTACCTCTAAAAGTTCCCAACATTCCTGCTTCAACATTAGTAGTAAGGATACACATTATACAGAATATCCAGAGAAAGGGGACCACAATGGCAAGACACTAGAAAATAGATTAATGGTATCAAGCATATGTTGAAGGTGATGGAAGAGATTAAGTCATAGGATTGGATTTGATGACCTATGAAGTCCCTTCTGCTCCTCCAGAAGTTTATGCCATTTTACTTCTCCCTTTCTTTATCAAAATCTGCTCTCAACCAGTTCTCATAGTAAAAAAGATCTGAGTCACCAATTCATACTGAGCTGTGAATAACTGAGAAGGATTAACTTATTACTTCTACTACGTTTCCACAGGGGGCAGTGCTTCAACCAAAAAAAAAAAACAGAACAAAGGTCTGCTGATAGGCACTTAAACAAAACAAAAGATACTTTGTGGGGTGAGGAGAGTTTTATTTTTTGTGCCTCCAAAATCTGTTGCCATGAATTTGGCTTGTGTAAGAAGTCAATGGTAGTAATTCCTCCCTAAAAGTGAACACTGAGCAAGTTAAGGAAAAAAGAGTTCCTGTTGCTAGATTGGGTTACTTAATGGGTAGAGTAGATCATGTGGAATTCAAGACGACAGAGTTTAAGAAGTGCAGAAAGTCAGTGATGGGATTCTTCGACAGGAGAAGCATTTGAACACAGATATCCATCAGGGTCAACTGTGATAAGGAAGTCCCAGCTGTAGCCTGCTTCAGTTAATGTAGAATTTCAAGGTCATCCCACCAAGGCAATAAATTTTCCTATAGAACACCTACTGGCCCACAGCATTGCCACTGGTGACAGCAACTTCAACAACAGTCCATCTTTTCCAAAGGGATCAAGTTTGAAACCATGGCTCCCCACAGTGTCATACTTTGTGCCTGTGTATCAAGGCAGGGAATAGCCTAGAGCAGGGAAAGGGGAACTGCTTTAAAACATTTGGTAGGGTTCCTCTTTTAGAATAATAATAATAAGATAAAAACATACATTAAAGTATCCATAGGAGCTCTTCCAGTGATTAAAAGGCATCAAACAACTGAGCTAAATAACTTAATTAGCACAGGGAGAATCTCCTGGTGTGAACCATTGGGTTGTCATGTTTAAAGGAATGAACAGGGCCCAGTCTGGAAACACAAGGAGCTTTGTGTTCCTGTGGCAAGTTGAGTTACGGACCTGGAAATGTGGTATTGATTTCTCCCAGTTCTGTGGTTCCCATAGGTAAATTCAGAAACCCATCAGTTTACTCCACCAGAGTCAAGTGCTTGTTGCCACACACACACACACACACACACACACACACACACACACATTTGTCTCCTTCCTGCTGTTTGGCTGTGCAGTGCCCTGAATACAAAT
Organism: Pseudocheirus occidentalis; assembly: GCA_028646575.1. NCBI lineage: Eukaryota > Metazoa > Chordata > Mammalia > Diprotodontia > Pseudocheiridae > Pseudocheirus > Pseudocheirus occidentalis. The sequence continues at coordinate 49,760,252 of CM053598.1, read as the reverse complement.
GCTTATTAAAAGGCCAGGGAAGAGGAACTTATTTCCTAGAGGAAAAAGAGATTAGGAAGGCAGGGGGATTTAGACAAGCATTGTTTGGCATGACCAAACTCAGTTGCCAATCTTATGAAAACCAACATTGAAACACACATCTCTATTTGATGTTCATGACTCCTAAGCTGACACTTGGAGTTATTTCAACAAAGGAGGTTAAAATACAGCCCTAATGACAAATGGTATCAAACATTCAAGGCCACAGGGACTTTCTTATTCCATAAATGAGTGTCCATGTAAATTTTAATAACACAATGGATCAATGACCCCTCTGATGACTTCCTCAAGTGATGCTTTCTGTATCCCATCTCTATCTACCCATCCTGTGTGATTGTAGTTTATGTCTTCCCATAAATCTTCCACAATCTAGTCTGTGAAAATGCTGAATCCCACTTCTAGTACTCTTGTTACTACAGTATGGAAACCAGTGGAACATGTTTCCTTCTCCAATGGAAATGAGAGCTCCTTGAGAGCAGAGGCTGTCTTGTATCCCTAGCACTTTGCCCACTTTTGGGAACATAGTAAACTTTCAATAAATACTTTTTCATTCATTCCATGACTCATAGCCATATTAAATATTCCCAAGATAATACTGTTATAAATGTAGACCTAAGGGACCAATAAGTTGTCAGACAAAATGCTTTCTCCCCACTAACTCTTAAACCACACACACACACACACACACACACACACACACACACACACATACAAAGAAAATTTACATACCAGATGTAAACCAAGTCAACCAAAGCCAAAGAACAAGAAAGACCCAGTAAGGTAAAATACTTATGAATCAACACCAGAAAATATAATCCTTAAATCACCATTTAAGATTGTTCCTATACCAACCTTCATGATTCTGGTAGAGACAAATAAGTTTATTCAGTGCCTTTTGCCTAAGACTTACATTCATAACCATCTCTGATATAGAGATTATGATGGGCAGTTCATCCACTACCCTCCTCTCACTCCAGAACAAGAAGCAAACAGTATTTCTACCTTGTCAAGGAGGACAAAGCTGGGAGAAGGAAGAGAGTACAATCTTCTGTCTGGTGTGTCAAGGCTTCTGCCTGTGGCTGGGGACATCCCAAAGATTGCACAGACTACAACCAGAATACCATATGACCACCCTCCAGCCATGAAAAAAAAACAGTAGATAATAATTAAACCAAGACACTAAATAAAAGGAAGAGATCTAAGGGAATAATTGGTGCAAGTTGTTAGTGTTCATGGGTGGGCTGGCCCTGAAATAAAGGAGACCGAAACCTAGTTGGGGTCAGTCCTATCTTCCTAGACATTACTTAGACTTGTGGCAGTTCTCAGCCTGTAGGTTATGTTCAATTTAAATACATCCTGCATATCAGATATTTACATTACGATTCATAACAGTAGCAAAATTATAGTTATGAAGTAGCAATAAAAATAATTTTATGGTTGGGGGTCACCACAACATGAGGAACTGTATTAAAGGGTTGCGGCATTAAGAAGGTTAAGAATCACTGATAGAGAAATGACCAAAGATGTTAAAACCTAAATCCCCCAACATGAGAAGAAACTTTCAGCTTTTTGTTACAGTCCCAAAGGTATACTCACCAACAAGAGCAAGGAGGAATCAGTAAGTGAGCAATGGAGATTATAAGGGGAAAGGGGCTGAAATAACAAAGACCTAAAAAGAAAGAAAAATGAATAGAAACCTAGTACATAAAGATAAAGGAACAGAAAGGATCATAAAACTAGAAGGATGAGAACTAAATTCTCAAAGAAATTACAAATCTCTCTTAACACTCATTACAATAGGAAAAAAAATTAACCAGCATCTAGTGAACAAGGAATCCTGTGAAATCTAAAGAGAACTTTTAACAACAAAAAGAAATACAAAATTATTCAAAAGAGAAATGAAATTTATAAGGGAAAATGGAGAATGTATGTATTTGCATATATATGTGTGTGTACATATATGTATATATACAAACTCACATACATATACAAACATATACATATAATCAGAATTCACAGTGCTCAAAATAGAAGTAAAAATATAATTAGTCTGTTGAAAAACTCAAATCCATGGTGGATAATTTATTCAAAGGTGTGAAAGAAATAATGACAGATGTGGAATACAAAAATACCAAAGTGATGTAAAACCTGGCAGAAGAGACACAAAAGGTAACACTATTATATCTGTATAAGTCAAAGCCATTGACCTCAAAGACAGGTTTCCCAGAAGAATATGACAAATCAAAAAATGCAAATACCATAATTCAGAATATAATAGAAAAAGCTGTCCAAAATTTATGAATATGGCAACCAAAACCTTTACTGAAAAATCCGCAGATTGACTCCAGAAAAAAATAAAAACCACTATACTATAAACAAGTTTCAACAATTCTACTAACAAACAGCAAATTTCACAAGTAGCCAGTGAAAGAACTTCAAATATGATGAAAAATAAATTCTCATAATGCAAAATTATTCTATGTCCATTAAAAATTATAGAAGGAAGAGTGGTATAATTATGTATTAAAAACAAAGGAGCTCTGATAACAATCCAAAATGACATACTTTGAAAACATAAAGTGAGCCTTGAAAGATAGTAAAAAATTGATCAGGCATAAGTGGAGGGAAGGCATCCCAGGGTGACAGAAAGGGTGTAAACCAAAGCACAGAATAGTGGCATGTGCCTTCCTTTTATGTCCTTAGTGAAAGTAGAGAGCAGCCAATCACCATCTTTTATTATTAAGCCCTCATATACTTAAACACTTTATTAAATTTTTCTGTTCATCTTTTATTCTTCAGAAAAAAATAACCCTACTTGCTTTCTCTTCTCCTGGATCCAATTTCTCAACAGTTGAATTATCTTTGTGTCTCTGTTCAAGACTACATTTTGCAGGTTTCCCATCTCCTTTTTTCACTATGTAGTCAGAATTTTCCAGACTTAACACTGAAAATGACCATATGCTGCCCCTTTATAGATACCCTCTAAATGTTGTCACCGCCTTTCCCTAAGATAAATCAGTCAACTAACTAATTGACCAATTGATGCATTTTGCTGAAAACACTTATCCTTTTAACAACTGCCTGCCTCTCTGGAATTCCTTGACTCTCTTTTTTGTCTTTCGGCATACCCAGAAGGTATTTGGATGTAAATACAGCTCGTTTTAGAGAGGGAGAAATTGAGGCACTAAGCAGAAAAATTATATATTTAAAGCCTTCAGAGGACCTCAAGTCATTATTCAGTTCAATACATGTTGGTAAGGTAGAAAAGGAGTGCAAGCTTCATACTGTCTATAAAATCCTTACCTCTCATTTCCACCTTTGTTCAGAGGATGTTGACTAAGTCTATTATGGGCTTTAATGGTAATAAATTAATTGGGCTGTCAGTAACAGAAGGAAGAAGACCTCTGGGGACTGTTGTCAGCATCTCAATGTGGAGACTCCAAGGAGTTCCAAGGATAAGGAAAGAATGAATTTTTCAAATACACAAAACATAAATATAAAGTCTATGCTACTGGAAAAAAGGACAGGCTTTTCTCCTAAAAACTTATTGGACTTTTGCTATTTTTTTTTCTTTACAAGTTTCGTAAAGACTCCAAAAGTTCTTTTATAATTAACCAATGAGATAGGTTATGATCAATATCAAAAGATCACTGAGATCACAGGTCCGTCCAATTATCAAAATGTTGTTACCCATTTAGTTTTATAATCTATAAACAGGATGATATGTTTTTACTTTTGAACTGAAATGAATGATTTTTTAAAAATTATTACAAAAGGTCAAATATTTGTTGGTCTACTACCTAATTTTGAAAGTCAGAATCCACACTATCCTTCAAAACCCTGCATGCAATTTTCTGTTCTAATGTTTATTATAATTTACTTGGCTTTTCTTCACTTCATACCTCCACAAAAAAACTTCAGGTCACTTCACAGATATGAGATCTCAATTTTAAAGCAACTTTAATTAAAACTGATGCGAACAAAGAAGTTACTACATAGTCAATGGACATTCTCAGAATGTCACTCTACCTGAATAAGCCCATTGGGAAAGATGAGTTTGTGGTGTTGACCTTTAAGGTCAACCACCTGGGACATAACCAAGCAAAGACATTCACAGGTGGGCCTTTGTCCCTAACCCCACTCTCACAAGCTTCCTGGAGATAAGATCAGTGAATTGCCATTGAGTACCCCCCCTTGAGGCTCACATTTTTGTAGAGCACAGGCAACGTTCTGAACAGAACAAAACCCACTAACAATGATTTCTATGAAGCTACCTTCTGCTACTTATGAAGCCAACTTTTCCAGCTACTAAAGAAAGTACACTTTTGGAAGTAGTACCTGGCCCTACCATTCTAAGGAATCACTTTTTAATAATACACTGTGTAGTAGAACAGTCTGGAATTATGCCCAAAGTGATATTAAACTACCTATACCCTTTGACCCAGCAAGACCACTCCTTGGTCCATTTCCAAAGATAATTAGGGAAGATGGAAAAGAACCTATATGTTCTGAAATGTTTATAGCAGCTCTCTTTGTGGTGGCAAAGAATTGGAAAATGCAAGGATGCCCAACAATTGGGGAATGACTGAACAAGTCATGGTATATGATTGTCATGGAATACTACTGTGCTATAAGAAACGATCAGCTCAATGACTTTAGAAAACACGGAAAGACTTGCATGAAATAACGAAGAGTGAATTGAGCAGAAACAAAAGAACATTGTATACAGTCACAGCAATATTATTTTAAAAAGGACTTTAATCAAATAAGTTATTTTGACTATTATAAATACCCAAATTAACTATAATGAACATATAAAGAAAAACGTGTTATCTGTGTCCAGAGAAAGAACTGATAATTAAAAGTATGTATAGAATGATTATATATACATATGTGTGTGTGTGCGTGTCTAATGGTAGCCATCTCTAGGGCTGGGGGTAAGAGAGAAAAAAGAAAAAAATAAATTTACGTGATAATTTTGTTGTATAATTAAAAAAAATATCAAATTGTGCATGATAGATTTGCAGTTTTATGTGCAATCATCTTTTTTATTGTACTATGTTATAGAAATTATTGTTTTATTCCATAAGTAAAATTTTAAAAATATACTTTGTACAGCAATTATTTGTGTGCTTCTCTTATCTCCTCCATTAAATTTCAAGTTCTTTGAGGGTGGGACCCATTTATTTTTTTTTTAATTAAAAAAAAAGTTTGTGCTTTTTATTGTTTGGAGGGCAGTTGGGGTTAAGTGACTTGCCCAAGATCACACAACTAGTTTTTGTGTTGTGTCTGAGGCCGGATTTGAACTCAGGTCCTCCTGACTCCTGGGCCAGTGTTCTATTCACTGCACCACCTAGCCACCCTGGTGGGACCCATTTCTTGATTTTATATAGCCCTATGGTCCGGTAAATAGAGTCAGAGTCAGAAAGATCTTTGAATATTTCCTCTAGTACTTATTAGCTCTTACAGCCTCAGTTTCATCATCTATAAAATGGGGGAAATAATACCTATAATACTAGCTTCACAAGGTTGTTAACTGGCTTAAATGTGATGATGATCATAAAACGCTTTAGAAAGCTTTAAAACCTATCTGAATGGCAGTTATTATTACTCATCTTTGGATCTTGAGCACAGTAAGCAACCAATAAATGCATGTGTAATTTAATTGTAATTTTGGTTAAGTCTTAAAGTATATTGATTGAAAAAAGTAGTGACATGAATCATCCAATTTAAAATGGTGGAAGGAATTGAAATAGTTCATATTTAGGCTTGGATTGTCCACTACTGACATTTGCATATGAGGTTTGAGATATTTTAGAAATTTATATTTTGAACAAAATATCAAGACCACACTGTTTATTCCAGAGAAAATGGAAAACTGTCCAGCTTTCCTACCCCACTTTCGTTTTCTATTTCTTCTTTTGTTGCACTCCATTCTGGGAATAGATAGCATTGTGTCTTAAGCTAATACAAAGCACCAGTTTAAAGTCTCTCTAAGTTAGTTGGCCCTCTTCATCCCCAGAGCTGGAAAGTAGTCAATTTAAATTAAAAGATACTGTCTTCAAGCTCCATCAGATAGATTTAACAAAAGTCTTGTTTGTCAACAATAGACGAAAAAAGGTGGCAAGGTCAATATAAATTCTTAAGATTTTAGATCATCAGTGTGAATAATCAGTTGGCAAATGATGGAAAACTGTCTCTATTAGGATCACTGGAGCAGTCAAGTCCCTTTGATCAGAGTCCTTTATTTAAAGTCAGTCTCAATATCTGCTCCAATTTGAAGTTTTTTAGCACTGATATTTTGGAATGGCTATTGTGTGTGTGCACACTTGTTTCAAGTACTAATCGGCTAGAAAATTCCCTTAGTTCTAAGCAATGAACGATTATTTTTGACTCAGTGGAAACTTCCACCTTCAAAAAAATCATCCAATAAGAAAAGGAATTGTTTTGCCAGCAAAAAATAGGAAGGGGAAGAGGAAATCTCCTATTCTTTGATATCTTCTTCTGCCCCCTCTAAGGAAGGCTCACAATGAAAAGATCTAGGTAAGCAATTGTTACCAGGGCTGCTTTGTCTGGGAAAAGATTGGGGAATTGGAGCCTTTAAAATAATGCACATCCACTCAGGGTATTCTCTAATAAGAAAAGCTACCTCTGGAAGAAATCCCAATTTGAGCTTTTCTCCTTGATGGCATTCTTCATCACTACTGCAAGACTGAAATGACTAAATGGAGATTGGTATCCACCAGTGAATCACAAAAATGGAAAACATGTAACAGAAGGCATGTTTCCAAGTTAGAAGGGGGTGTTCAAAAAAGACATTCATTGCATGCTCCCTTTATTCTCTTCCCTAACTCCTACTGGCTGATAATCAATTTAAACATTCCTTTCTTTTGTAAGCTACCAGCAGGAGTTAACTGGCAGGAGATTTCTGTGCCAAATAAACTTTATAGTTACCCATCAGCTGACTTCTTCTTTGGTCCTCCCCCCTCCACTTAAAGCCTGAGGCCCCTTCTGACATTAGACAAATGAAGGAGAAAGGAGGGAGCTGAGGTGGGAGTCCCACAGGGAACAGAGTACCCAGCAAGGAAAATAGTTTCAGCTATAACTCAGATCTTTACTACTAAGAACAACCCATCATACTGTGTGACAAAGCCAAAAGGAGGTGGGGGGAAGTAAATTGCTTTCTTCGCTCCCTGGCTATGTACAAGAATTGAATTCTGTCAAGTTGACTCTGACTTCACTAGGTACCAAATAGTCCTTAGGAAGTGATTGTGTTTCAGAGAAGTTAGGATTTATATGCACATCATTCTTCTTCATTCCTCACCTGCCTCCCAAAGATTAAAAAAATTTAGAATCACTGAATATTAGTTTTGGAAAGGACCTTTGAAGTAATTCAGCCCATCCTTCTGCCCCAGGAAATAATCCTAACTGATGGCGACATCAAGAAAAGTTCAGAGGAAACTCATCAATGGCTCCCTGTTGCTTACTGAATAAGGTTCAGACTCTTTAGCTTATCATTCAAGGATTTCCACAACTTGATACACACACACACACACACACACACACACACACTTTTGTTTGCTTTTTATGGAGTGGGGAAGGCAGGGCAATTGGCATTAAGAGACTTGCCCAAGTTCACACAACTAGTAAGTGTTAAGTGTCTGAGGCTGGGTTTGAACTTATGCCTTCCTGACTCCAGGACCTGTGCTCTATTCATTGAGTCACCTAGTCACCCCCGCCCCCAAACACACTCTCTAAACTCACCATGGCCTACTCACTATGTATGCCATATTGCAACTAAATTACACTACACGCATCTCATAATTCCTACATATTTTGCATTTTGTCAACTCCATGTTTTCATATTTCTTCCTATGCCTAGAATGTTCTATCCTCCTTTATTCACTGCTTAAAATACTGTCCATCCTTCAAAACCCAGCTCAAGCCCCACTATGATATTTCCTTAGGTTCCAATACATAGTTACTTCTTGGGATCACAGAGTTTGAAAATCCTTATTTTCATTATATAGCCCAGTTCCATCATTTTACAGTGAGGAAACAGATCCAAAATGCAGAATTTTTTTCAACTGTTCTATACTATCACCAAATACTCTTACTATTTCATATTTTGCATTATAAATAAGGGCAGGAACCAGGTCCAATCTAAACTTTTTTCTTCCCTACTGTCTAGCTTAAGACTACACATAGTAGGTGCTTCATAAATATCTTTAATTAAATTTTGGTTTTTTGCATATGTGTTTTAACACTTCTGCTAATAAATCAGATCCATAAAATCAGTGCCCTAAAGCGGTTTATTTTTCTGTCTCTAGCACCTGAAACAGTGCTCTGCTTATACTCAATACTTCAACTGATCCCATTAACTTACCAGAGTGGGTATTCCTTTTATCAGAGCACATCACAAGTCATTCATGTTCTCTCTTCCTATGCGAGTCTTGTCTGGTCTTTCATAAATCCACAGAGGATCTGGCCAGCAAGCAAGTGTCTATATATTACTGGGTTCCAGTAGAGCCCTGAAACTGTCAATCATCCATCATTCTCACTTCTTGGCTGGTAACTAGGTGGTATATTTGACATAGTATATAGCTTGACCTCAAGATACTCTGAGTTCAGATCGACCTCAGACACTTACTGGATGTGTGTGACCCTGGATAAGTGACTTAACTTCTCATAGCTTCTATTTCCTCAACCATAAAATGATGATGGACTTGATGGCTTCAATTGTAGGACTACCTCATTGTCCATCTGTAGTATGTGTCTAAAATATTGGTACTAAAACACTACATCAATGGACTGTCCATCTACCTACATGTCCATGCAATAAGCATTGCTCATTGTGTTTTCTTTTTCCAGTGTTTATTATTAGACTGATGTATCTTGAGTGATTATGAATATCATTGAAAGGTCCATATAGTGTTCTGGAATTTGGTACAGTCAGCACAATCAATCACATCCACAAACAGGATCATCCTAAAGATTTTGCCATTAATAGGACGTTGCTCTTCTAGTAGGAGTCTTGGGAGACATACTTCGCAACAGTATCAAACACCTCTCTCAAAGATTATTAATCTATATTAATAATCAGAAGGTCATGCACAGGGTTATCTCTGTAGTTACATGTTTTTCTCCTAATTTTTTTTCTTTAGAACTTTTGACTTTATGTCGGCTCCATTTGCCAATCTTTCCATTCTCCTCCCAGAGAGGCATCCTTTATAAAAAAAGATTTTTTGGGAAGGGAAAACAAGTTCATCAAAACTAACCAGTGTAGGGGCAGCTAAGTGATACAGTCAATAGAGCAACGGCCCTGAAATCAAGAGGACCTGAATTAAAATTTGACCTCAAACACTTGACACTCACTAGCTGTGTGACCTTGAACAAGTCACTTAACCCCAACTGCCTTACCTTCCCCCTCCAAAAAATTTAACCAACATATCATGTGGTCACAGTCCTCCCCCCAAAAAGGAATCTTGTATGACCTCAGAATATGCATAAGATGCTTCTTGTTAAACAGTAGCTCATAAGACTATAGCTTTGCTCTGGAGTCTTGCTTTGTTTGTTTAGGTTGGGCTTGTTTAGTTGGTTTTTTTGGCATTACCAATCATTAAGCACTTAAAAGTCAAAAAATTAATGGGAGCTACAGCATTGGATTTAGAGTCAACAAGACACAGGCACGTATTTTCTTTAGCATTTTATGGCTATATGACTTAGAGCAAATCATTTAACCTCTGGTGGTCACTTTCCTTTTCTGTACAATGAGAACAGCAGTAATAGCTACAGCACCTACCTCACAGGATTGTTGTGAAATTCAGATGAAATGGCAAATATAAAATGCTTCATAAACTTTAAAATGCAATAGAGCTGTCCAGAAATGCCATGTGTTGCTCCAGCAAGTAGTGAGCTCTTGATCACTAGTGATCTTTAAGTAAAAGTCAGTGGCTAAGTGGTGCAGTGGATAGAACATTGGGCTTGGAATCAGTAAGACTCAATCTTCATGAGTTCAAATCCAACCTCAGACACTTACAGCTGTGTGACTCTGGGCAAGTTACTTAACCCCATCTGCCTCAGTTCCTCATCTGTAAAATGAGCTGAAGAAGGGAGTGACAAATCATTCAATTATCTTTGCCACAAAAACCCTGAACGGAGTCACAGAGAATCAGACATGACTAAATGACTGAACAACAAATGCGATCACTTGTCAGTCTTATTGCACAGGGAATTCATGCTTCAGGTATGGTTTAAACTTCATACAGTATGGTTGAAGGAGCACTAGAGAGAGTATAACTTGATATGGACTGAGAACAAATTTAGGGGACCAAGAGAGGAACTTTTCCAATTGCACCAACAACCAAGCGAAGAGCTTCTAAATAGATCACAAAGACCCTAAGAACAAATAATTGAATCTATGAGCAGAGTAAGACTCTGGAGTCTTGAGCCCAAAATTTTAGGAAAGTTACCAACAAGGTAGTGGGTGGCCAGAAAAGAACAGCTAAGGTGATAAAGAGCTTTGATTTCATCCAATGTGAAGATAGATTGAGGGAACCGAGGTAGAACAGCCTAAAGGAAACAAGACTTAAGAGAGATATTATAGCTGTCTCCAAATAACTTAAAGAATGTTACATGAAAGAGGAGATAGATTAATTCTACTTGGACCTAGAAGGCAGAGCTAGAGTCAATGGGTAAAAGTTAGAGATGGGCAGATTTCATGTCAAAGTAAAGAAAAACTTTCTAATAATTAAAATCAACTCTAGAATGGACTGCTCTAGTAAGTAGCAAGACCTCCCTCACTACCAGTCTTGAAGCAAAGGCTGGATGACCAAGGGGATTCATGTGTGGATATGGATAGGACTAGATAGCTTCTGCCATCTCATCCAACCTAGACATTCTGTTTGAGTTTGTGTTTGACCTAGGCTCAAAACTCACCTCTGCTTGACTTTGGGAAAATCATTTAAGGTCTCCTTGGATCTGTTTCTTCTAAAAATCTGTTTCCTCTGTAAATCAATGTTTCTTCCAGCTCTAAATCTGATGGTGGCCTCTGTGGTTCCTTAGGACCTTTGATATTTTATGATTCTGTTAGTAAAGTCTAGGTTGATGGGTCATGTTTGGTTTATAAGTTCATAGTCAATATTTTGGGCAATCCCTGCATCTTTATTATATTTCATTTCTCCACAAGAGATCCTCTCACTGCTAGAATGATTTGATGCAATAATAGTAATGACCACTCCCATAGCATAATTAGGCAACCAGGTGGCACAGTAGATAGAGCACTGGGCTTGGAATCAGAAAGACTCATCTTCATGAGTTCCAATCTGGTCTCAGACACTTACTAGCTGTGTGATTCTGAACAAGTCATTTAACTCTGTTTACCTCAGTTCCTCATCTGTAATACAAACAGGAGAAGGAAATGGCAAATCCCTCCCAGTATCTTTGCCAAGAAAACCTTAAAGGAGGTCACAGAAAGTCAGATACCACTGAAACAACTCGACAAGAACAATAGCATAGTTTCTGTTATTCTGTCCTAAAAAGAAAACTCTACTTTAGGATGATGCAAAAAAAAAAGACTGGCTTCATAAAATAACTCTCAGGAATGTTCTCAGGGAGTCCCTTTTCTGTCTTTATAATCCTTCCTGCAATTAGGCCCCAGGTCACCAGCCAATGAATCTCCACTTCAATTAATATCTCCTAATGGATACAGCAAGAGTACTTAACAAGGGCCTTCAAGCTCTGGGCCTCTGGGGACCCCCCCTCCCAAACTGCTTTCCACAGAGCAGACAACTAAAAAGCAAAGGGTTACAGGAAATCCCACCACCACCCCTGCAATCACATGTATTCCAATCTTAACTTGAATGGAAGTATACCCAGGGCCAAGCAGAACAAACAGCCAGAGCTAAGGGACTGGACTTGGAGTCAGGAAGAACTAGGCACAAATCCCTCCTTATAAACTTACTATATGTGTGATCTTGAGCAAGTCATAGTTGAATGTTTCTCCATCTCTTAACTTCTTCATCTGTAAAGTGAGGAAGCTTGAACTCAGTGTCTTCCAAGGTCCTCTAAATCTATGATCCTAGTTGCTTATGAAATCTTCCTGACTTGCCATGAAGTAGCATGAAATGAACAGAGAACATTAGCCTGCCCAGAGAAGATGGGAGTTGAGCCGGCCTGCCCAAGATCCGTGTGATTTTCCTAGCAAGGGTGCTACTTACTGTGGGTAGTAATTTACCAACCTACCTACTGACTCCAGTTCAGTCTTGCTGAGGCAAAAAGTACTTCTGGTGATATGAAATGTGTATATTTGAGACAAGGGAGTCAGAGAGGTGCATTCAGATGTATACTGGCTGGATACGCTTGGGTAAGTCATTCAAACTTTCTAAGCCTTAGTTTTCTCCTCTGTGAAATGAAGAGAGTAATCCTTGTTTTGCCTTATCTTGAAAATGTGATAAGAAGAGATTTTGATAGCTAATGGGTTATATAAATGTAAGGTATTTATTAAATTCACTCTAAAGTGTAAGTGGCTTACCTGAGAGCAGGGTTTGATGGGGGAAATGAGGATTAAACAGGGAGGCTTAAGGGAATTGGCACTATAGTATTGCAAAAAGGATGCAGAAAGGAGAGACCTTGGTTCCAAGCTATTTTGCCAAAGGACAGACATAGATCTGAATGCACATGACTCTCTTCTGAGGGGAGCAACTGAAAAATGAGAAGGAAGTAAAGGGAACGCACATTTATTAAGCACCTACCTAACGGCTTTCAAAGTGGATGGTAGTCACTGCTCTTATGGAGGCAGGAAGATGGTGTAAGTGAATAGGATACTGGGGTGGAATCAGGAAAACCTTAGTTCAAATAAAGTCTCAGATGTCCTTATTATCTGTGTGACCATGGACAAATCACTTACTTTTTGCCTGCCTCAGTTTCCTCAACTGTAAAGTGGGGATAATAACTAGACCCACCTCCCAGGGTCGTTTCAGAAGCAAATGAGATAATGTTTGTTAAAACTGCTTAGCACAGTTCCCGAAAAGTAGCAGGTATTTAATAAATGCCCATTCCCTTTACTTAAAGAGATGAGAAATACAACTCTTTATTTCTTTTAATCTTCCCAATATCAAGTTCCAAGACCCCAGAGACAGTCAGAGCAATGTCTTTTTAGCCATTTGTCATCATTTCCCAGATCTTCCCAGGTACCCAAGACTGCTAGAGCCCCAAATCGCTTGATATTGTCCTCAGGAGCATCCCAAGGAAGCTAGCACTCTCACGCTGGTGCCAAATTAGCTGTCCTGCAGTCCATCCTCGGGTAGGCCTGGCCAGGAGCCCAGCCTCACTGGTATTGGTGGTGCAGGACTGTACAGGGGAGAGAAAAATGAGCAGTGCTTTTCTGCCTACCCTACAGTCTCTGATTCACTGGACATGCTGCAAAAAATCATCTTTCAAGAAACCATTCATGAATGGAATGACTTTTTCCCTCCGTGAGTCTTGCTGATGGGACATCACTTCTAATTATTCTACTTGACTAGTGGCATTTGGCTTCCTACTGACAATCAGAAGAAGAAAGAGAGAAGGGAAAAAGTAATGGGAACTGCAGGAGCAAAACAGCCCTCAGAGGGTTTTATGAATTTCTAGAATCCCTGGAGGTTGTTTTGACATCAGCATTTGCTTTGTCATGAAAGATAAAGGGATTGCTTAGCTGAAAAACAAAACCAAGCCCTAGTGTCTGAAAGCAGAACAGAAATGTATTATCAAATATAATTCAACAGTAACTGGCTAGCTGGCCCCAAAGTACCAGAGCATTTGATCTGTGATTAAAGACCAAATCTTTCCAGACTTGCTAAGGATACTCTGGAGCTATAGGTAGGGCAAACTTTAAACACAGAGTAGAAGGTCACTTAGTTGTTTGATTTGATGGGCAATGGGGAAGAATACTCAGAAATCTCTTCTATCAATCTATTGGTGATGCTTAGAGTCAGTACAAACTGAGTCTAAATATGCCCTCAGACTTTTTCTAGCTTTGTGACCCTGGGCAAGTCACTTTACCTCGATTTGCTCTTGTTTTCTCATTTGTAAAATGGGGATAATAGTAGCACCTATCTCTCAAGTTTGTTCTGAGGATCAAATGGTATATTTGGAAGCACTTGGCCCAGTGCCTGACACATAGTAGATGCAAGTTTGAAGAATCTTGCTGCCTCCTCCTTTTAAGGATTCTTAATAGGAGAATGTACCAGGCAGGAGGTACCCCAAAAAGGCATATGTTCTCCCATCACTAGAAGTTTTTAACTGGGATAACCACTGGTCAGTGATCTTGAAGGAATGACTTCTTCCAAGTACATGGTAGTCCATATGGTCCTTGAGCTCCCTTCCAACTCTGAGATGCTAATATTTTTTTTTTTACTCTTTTCCTTGGCCCCTGACTTAGGTCCACAAATGGCTCTCTTGTGGTCTGCTCAATTTTATATGATTATAGATTGAGTGCTGGAATGGGATTTTTGAGCCCATTGAATATGGTGGCTCCTCCTCTCATATTGTAGAGAAGGAAAGTGAGGCACAGAGAAGTTAAATGATTTGCCCAGGATCAAACAGCTAGCAAGTGTCTGAGGAAACATTTGTTTTCTTGACTCCAAGTCCAGTGTTCTCTCCACTCTACTACACTGCCCCTTTCTTCAAGGTTAAGGATGCTGCAGAATCTATCATCTGCAAGACACAATACTAACTTACTGGTTGGATTGGCCTCATACGGTGAAGTTTGGGCTTTAAAAAAATATTTTCTTATTCACTCTCCTTGGATATATCTTTGATCATTCTGCTATTGTCCTGGGAACAAAGAGTTTTCCAATTATGTAGTTCAGGCTTGAGAAGAGCATGTGACTCACATGTCTAGGTGACTGTAGACTACCTAAAAACCAAACTGATCAGTGAGGAAGAAGGCCAAGGTCTGGGTTGGTTAGATATTCCACTTAGGGAAAAGGAGGAAGAGCAACAACAGAAGCAAGAAGAAGCATGCTCAGGACCAGCCCTTGTCCAAAATGTACAAGAAACCAAATGGCTTCTTTCTTGGTCCCACCTTCTATCTCTAATACTAGCCTATTTCCCTAGCTTCAGGTCTTCATCACTTTCTGTCTCTAAAGGCTATCAGAAAAAAGGTTCTAGGGTCAGTCCTCCAGACATTTAGATAAACAAAAGTCATTGACTTCCCTTTCTTTTTTTTTAAATTTTAATTTATTTTCTTGGTTACGTCATTCATTTCCACAAGGTTTTGAGTTACA
>CM053598.1:49573424-49744447 GCA_028646575.1 Pseudocheirus occidentalis | reverse complement strand
TGTAGCAACAGATGTGGTTTCTGTCTTGTGGAGAGTTTTGGAGCTTGAAAATCTGTTTAGCGTCCCATTTTATGAGTTTTTTAGCGTGTTTGTGTGGGAGCTGTGGTGCTTTGCTGCTTCTATGCTGCCATCTTGGCTCCGCCCGACTTCCCTTTCTTTTAATTAATTTCAAAATTAAATACTTTACTTATAATAAGATATCAATAAGTGTGATGGTAAAATGTATTTGAGAGGTGTCAGGGGACTTTTCCATTCTTACTGAAATTCATTCAATTCAATAAGTATTCCTTTAAGTACCTACTATGTTACAGGGATACAAAGATAAGGACCCAAGAACAAAACACTGTCTTCCCTTAGGGAATTTACATCCTATGGAAGTAAAGGGGAAGAAGGATAGACAACATGTACCCAGACACAACAACAAGCAAATGCAAAATATAGCCAAAATAATCACAAAATAATATAGGGTGGCATGAAGAAATGGGGGCATCAACCATGGTCTTTATAAGAGATGAGATTTGGAAGAAACTAGAGTTTCTAAGTATCAGAGGTAAGGAGGCAGCTAAGTGGCACAGTAGATAGAGCACCGGGGCCTGGAATCAGGGAGATTCATCTTCCTGAGTTCAAATCTGGCCTCAGACACTTACTAGCTGTGTGAGCCTAGACAAGTCACTTCATGTGTGTTTGCCTCAGTTTCCTCATCTTTAAGATGAGCTAGAGAAGAAAATGGCAAACCACTTCAATATCTTTGCCAAGAAAACCCTGCATGGGGTCACAGAGAGTAGGACACAATTGAAATGACAGAATGACACAATGCAGGCATGAAAAATTGTCTTTGCAAAGAGACAGAGGTGGGAGAAGGGACAGTATGTACAACATTAGTGCATTTTGATCAGAACATAGAATGTAAGAAAGTTAAGGATGTTGAATTAGCTTGGAAAATAGGTGAGAACAAGGTTTAAACGGGCTTTAAATGCCAAATAGATGAGGTTTTTTTGCTTGCTTTTTTGTTCCTTGAGGCAATATATAGCTACTACAGTTTCTTGAACAGAGGAGTGAAATTTGCAAATGTGTGCTTTAGGAAGATTTGTTCTTTGTAGAGAAGAGAGAATGGAGAGGGTACAGGCTTGAAACAGTGAAAGCATTTCTGAGTCCATTATCTAATTTAATGAAAATAGAACCGTGCCAAATAGACTCTTTTGAATGGATGTACGTCTGTCTTTGTCGAAGTAACTTTGGCAAGGTGATGGGTGAAGTTGATGAGTAAAGGGACATAAACATGGCTTTTGTGAAAGCTAGGTGGTACCATGGATAGAGATTTAGAATGGGAGTCAAAAAGACCTGAGTTCAAATCCTGTCTTACAACACAACCTTTTTGTGTCCCTGGGCAAATCATTTAGCCTTTCTCAGACAGTTTTCTCATCTGTAAAATGGAGGAAATAGAAGTATTAAGGAGCTCAAGTGGCTATGTTAGCATTGTTCTTGGTGTCATCATCATTATTATTCATCATCAAGTCTTCATGAGATAGGTCAAGGGAACAACTTGGGAAGATGCAGATTTCCTAATAGAACTTCTCTCCCAAGATCATGGAGGGATGATTAAGATTCCCCAATGAATCCCCGCTGCTCTAAAGAACAAATCTGCCCAATCAATGGGCATAGAACCAATGAACCACAGAACCATAGAACCATTCAATGCTTCTACTTTGTCAGGTGCAGAAAATGAGTCCATCTTTCTCCAAAGCAAGTGTGGTCCAGCTGCAGAGCACAGGATGCCAGCAGAGGGCACTAAGGAGCTTTTGTGTTGGGAGGGATTGAGCATGTCCAAGGCAGGCCTGTCACCTGGGGGTGGGGGGGGAGCAATGGCAAGACTCACAAATTAGGTTGTGTGGGCAAGGCCCAGCCCTTGGTCCTGTCTATACCTGCTGGTATAAGAATTCAGGCCCAAACTTTGCTTCTATCTGTACCCACTGTTATGAGAATTGAGGAGGGGGGCGGTAAGATAGAATATTGTCTCAAAAGACAGTTTGCAGGTGGCAAGTGGAAGCTAGACCTATAAGCAGACAAAAGTTAAGTGGCTGAACTTGGATTAAAATTATATATAAAAGGAAAGATATGTTAGAGATGACAGGACAAGGGGAAAAATCTGCTGCCTTGCCCTCACTGGGCCCATGAGGTTCCTTAGAGCTCAGACACTCTGGATTTTTTGCTGCTCATAACCTCCTGCATTATCTAAGGGCCAGTAGTGAATTACTTGCCATACTTTAGAGAGAAACCAGAAACCAAAGGAAACCTGGAAGGTTGATTGTAGAGAGTTGACAATTGCACAGCTGCCCTCAGTAGTGTGGCCTTCTGTTCCCCATTTCCTCCCTTCCCTCCCCAGTCCTCCCACCCTTTCCGAGCATCAGCTGGACAACTCAGAGAACAATAGATTTTTAGAGCTGGAAGAAACCTTTGGCATATAATAAAGAGAACAGCTGACCTTGCAATCTCCTAAAAATAGTTTAGACCCTCAAACAATCTACTTTTCATTCATTCAACAAATTTATATTATGCTTATGAAGAGCACTATTTTGAGGGAGGAGGGATAAAGCATATGTGAAGAAAGGGGGAAGAAATATAAAGTTTAGGTCAGACATAGTTCTTGCCCTCATAGAGTTTATAGTCTAGTAAGGAATCAATAAGAGCATAACTCTAGGGTTTTAAAGGCCTTCAGAGGCCATTGTCTCTCAGAAGTTTAAATTCTCATTCTACAAGTAAGGAAAATTAGATTTAGAGTCCTTAAGAAGGGTAGAAACCTGGAAGGAAGAGTGGCAAGTATTCCCATGGTTTCTCAGCCTCCTGAAACATCAACTCTAGGCTAAAAATCACTAAACCTACCAGAAGAACCATTTTCTCATCAGGAAGGTTTAGAAAGTAGAATTATACATAAACACCTAGAATCCCCATGTAACATTTTACCATTAAATTCTCTCCCTCTCCATGGTGGAAAGAACATCACTGACAAGCCAACCAGTCATGGATAGAGTCAGCACATACCACCCTATAACTATGTTCTTTAGGTCATCAGGGTTTCATACTTTCTTTTTCCTATTAATTCTGAATTATAGTTTAGATGGTGCAGGCTGATAGCTGGAGGTTTAGAAACCTGTTCTCTGCAAAAGTAAAAAAAAAAACATGGGGAGATTAGAAGGATGTCTAAAAGATAGGGCTGGGAAGTTCTCTATAGCCCTAGCTGTCAATGAACAGTCTACTGCTCTTTTTATAAATTGAGCCTAGGTGGACAAGAATGGTTCCCAAAAGGAGGCTGATTTGATGTGTCTCAGTATCTCTTTTTCTTCAGCATAGGCTTGCAGAGTATTATGAAACGTAAGTATCCTTTGACTTAACTCAAACCCAAGGGCAGACAATGGTCCTTGATCCTCGGCAACATTCTAACAAAATGAAGGAAAGAAAAAAAGGACAGATGAGAAGCTCAGAATCTCTCTTCTTGTTCCTCTCCTTCCTCCTCACCCCCAAACTCCTGAGGCCCTTTATTATCAAGTCCATGTTCCTGCATCAGCCTCAGTAGGATCAAATTCCCTAGTGGTTAAATGCTTCCAGGGGTAGATGGATTTCTGGTAGGGATGAAAGAAGGGATGGGGGAGATGGAACTGGGTAGGCTGGCAGGAGAGAAAGAAAGCTAACATATGAATGAATCAGCAGTTGCTGTACCATCCCCCATGTTATCAGGATCATATCAGTGAAGGCAAGGATCCCCAACTAGTCAATCTCAAATAAGTCAACTGACCCTTAATACTGATCAGATCAATTTCCAGCTGGCATAGTGCCAGGAAAGAGAACTATCTTTTTTGTGGGAAACTTTCTATTGTATAGGTGGAATGGAACACAACTAGACAAAGTAAGTTAGATGATTCCAATTTTGTTGGCAACATCTAAAGCAGTGGTTCTCAATCTGTGGGTCAAGACTCCTTTGGGGGTCAAACGACCCTTTCACAGGGGTCACGGGTGTTGCTGAAGACCATCAGAAAACATATTTCCAATGGTCTTAGGAACTGAGACACAGCTCCTCTATCTGTCTCCAGGCAGGTCCACCTACATGCAGGTAAGCCCACATACGAGTAATAAAGGGTCATGGCATTAGGAAGGTTGAGAACCACTGATCTGAAGCATTGTAGTCTGGAGCAAGTCAGACACAGGCCTTCTTCTCTCCAACAAGGTTGGATCAGTGTGTTGACCTTGGCCACGTCAATGTCATACAGCTTCCTTACAACCTGCTTGATCTGATGTTTGTTGACTTTGACATCCACAATGAAGACTATGGTGTTGTTGTCCTCAGTCTTCTTCATATCAGACTCAGTGGTCAAGGGAAACTTAATGATGGCATAGTGATCAAGGTTGTTTTTTTCCGAGGGGCACTTTTCTGAGGGTATTTGGGCTGCCTTTGAAGTCTTAGTGTCTTGGGTTGCCAGAAGGTGGAGGATGTTCAGATCTTCTTCTTTTTGTGGTTATGGAGACCCTTCAGCACCACCTTCTTGGCCTTCAAGGCCTTGGATTTGGCTTCTGTCTTAGAGGGAACAATGGCTTTCTTCTTCACCTTCAGCACCATATTGGGAGAAAGGATCCAAAGGAGAACTATCTTAAGTTGCTAATCACCACACCTACTATAATGCAGATGGCCTAGCCAAAAATTTTCAAGATCTGATCTCTCCTAGCATAGACCTTGTTACTCTATAACAGCCAATTCAGGCTGACTCTAAGCTTTGTGGAATACCCACAATGCACAGTGTACAGCAACAGCCTTCCAAAGTCACCCCCATGCTCGGGGATGCCAAGAGGCATCCTATAAAGGGCTCCTTAGAGAAGTTTAGAAACATGCTCTGCTTTGAACTCCACCACTAACTTGTCAAGTAAACTGAGTTACCACCATGGCCCTCAATTTCTTCATCTGTAAAATGAAGAAGTTGGACTAGAGACTTAGTCTCTAAGCCCCTCATCAGTGATGAAGTGACTTAGATTTAGAGCTAAAAGACACCTCAGGATCATCTGGTTCAATCCTTTCATTTTACAGAAGAGAAAACTGAGGCTTGGAGAAATTAGCTTGGTCACAGAATGATGATGATGATGATGATGGTGACAAGCATCAAACAAATGGATGTCACTTGTATTTGTGGAAATGGACAGGTTTGTGATCCTAATTCAGAACTAGGTCTTCACCTCTAGACATTGTCAGAGTTATCCTTAAAGAATACAGACTCAGTGATCAATGTTGATTATGTAAAGAAATGGTAGAAACTGTGTAATACATTCCAGCAGACAATAAAAAATTAGTACCTAACAATTACCTAGCAAGACATAAACCGGTGGTTAGAATTATACATCAGCAGCTCGCTACATTTCATGGATGTACAAATGATAAATCCCCATGCTACAAATAAAGAGCTCAAAATGTCAACCCATAAACTGGAATGGAATTGAATCATTATCACAGCCTGAACTATTATCCACAACTGCCCACATGTGACTGCTGTTTCTATTGTTCCGCTGTGTCCAGCTCTTCATGACCCCATTTAAGGTTTTCTTGGCAAAGATACCGGAATGGTTTGCCATTTCTTTCTCCAGCTCATTTTATAGATGAGGAAATTCAGGCAAACAAAGTTAAATGACTTGCCCAGGGCCCCTTAACCAGTAAGTGTCGGAGACCAGATTTGAACTTACAAAAATGAGTCTTCCTGATTTAACATCCAGTACTCTATCCACTGTACTACCTAGCTGCCCAGCAGTGACATTGAGCCATAAAGTTTAAGAACACAACAGTTTACTTAATAGATGTTTCTTTGTCAAATACCCCAAACTTCCAAAATACATGGAATGAAAAGTTTTCAATATATAGAGACCTAGAGGAGGAGACCAAAATCACATGAGTTCTGATTGTAGTGCACATGCTCTTCAGTATCTTTGTCTCCTACTGGAAACACACCAAGGTTACTCTTGGTGAGACTCCAGAGGATGTTTACATCTTAATATGTTTATTTGGCTACAAAAAATCACATACTGTATCCACCCATGCAAGAGTCCACAGAACATGAAATATAAAAGAATAATAGAAGGATAGAGACATGTCCTAGGATTAAATATATGATGTTAAACTTCAACCTAGGTCTTTCTGCCTCCACATTAAGTACTCTCTCCATTATACTATGTTATTCTGCCTCTCAAACCAGTGTGTTAATGTAGCTTATCTGACTCTGATTCCAGAGCTCCTTTCACTATATTGTGTTGTCTGATAGTCTATCATTCCTCTAACCCTGAGACTAGGAAACGTAGATATGGTTGTTATGAGTCGTGCCAAAAGCTAGATCCTCTGGTGAGGCCTATCCATTGTTGTTCAGTCACATCCAACTCTTTGTGATCCCATTTGGGGTTTTCTTTGCAAAGATATTGGAGTGATTTGCCGTTTCTTTATCCAGATCATTTTACAAATGAGGAAACTGAAGCAAATAGGGTTAAGTGACTTGTCACACAGCTAGAAAGTATCTGAAGTTAGATTTGAACTTTCAGGCCACTCACTCCCATAATCCCCTCTAATCGTTGTGATCCCTAGCTACCCATAAGGCCTGTAGTTTCTGGCTTAAGTGATGTGTGAAGCCATCAGGATGGAAGATAAGCCAGTGCCAGGACTTACATACCTTTCAGCACATTTCCATCTTGAGAGTGAGAGTCATAAAGTGAGACAAAGAAATAAAATAACAGAACGTTTCTTGGGCTGTGGAAGAGGGGCTCTAATTTTATTTTACTACTAACATGCCGTAGTCATTGTATCCTGGGTCCTGGGCTCCTAACTAGACGTTTCTCTCAGTCTTCTTGGGTATGGGTTGAGCTCCTCCAGCAAAACTTGAGAAAATATGTCCAGTAGAATGTTGGGAAGGTCAACATCAGCTCTTGACTTAGGTCACTCAAGGGTTTCCAGACTCAGGCTGAATTTATTCACATAAGGAACGAAGGTACATTAGAAAAAATTTCAAAATGTGTATGATAAAACAAAGAGCCTACATGCATCATCATGAATGACATTTACCTAGAAGAGATTCCACCAGGAACCTAGGCAGTAGATGACCACTTTTATGGTTTTAGGGACACTAAGAAAACCTCCTTGTCCCCAAAACATACCTTTCCTGACTCTGGGTCCTTGTGTTCCCCTCAAAATGTGACAAAACTTTTTATTCCACAACAAGAGGTAAAACTTAAAATGAGAAATCAATTCTTGGCCATGTTTCCCATTTCCCCACCCGCCACTAGATATTCAGCCAAGGTGATGGGGACTGTCTTCCCATCTTCCCATTTCCTAGATGTGGCATGGATACGAATGTAGCACATTCCCGTCCTATGTGATAGGTCCTTCTTTTTTGTCTTGGTAACATCCTTTACCCTTTATTTCCTTGTACAATTCTTCATTTGTAATGAGTAGCAGCCTACTTGAGCCCACCAAGGCCCATTCTATTGCCCCTTGGGTAACTCTCAATTCTATTTCTTCAGAGACTGTGGTATCCTAGAATGCCAGACCCTACAACTTCACTTGAAGAATATTACCATTAAAAAGATGGGCCTTTATTTCAGGGAGAAGCCTGGGGTCATTAAAAGTAATGACTAGTATCAGAGCCTTGATAAAGTGAGTTTTGACACAGGGAAGAAAAGAAAGAGCAAGAGGGCACTCATGAGCCATTAGATGGAAGGTGGCTAGGAAAGATGGAAAAGGACATTGATCAAGGAAGCTGCGGTCCAAAGGAACAAACTTAAACTACTCTTCAAGTTGCTCAAGACTTGGGGAGGGACCTTGGCTGACACCATTTAGTATAACTTACTCATTTTAGAGTGGAGAAAACTGAGTCTCAGAGAGGCAAATGACATGGTCACACAGCCATGAGAAAACAGATTCCATGATTCCAGTCCAGGGCTCTCTCCAACTCCACTGAAGAAATCACTATACTGAGATATCTCCCTAGGTTGGGAAAAGTAAGTTATAAAGTAGAGGCCCCAAAAAGGAACCCCCAATATTTGTTTGTTCTCTGCCTGCACTTCTCTTCTGAATCCATCATTGCATTGGGCTTCCATAATCAGCAGCCAAATACAGAGAGCACAGATAAAGCCTTTCCTGATCCCCTCAGCTCCTGGTGCCCTTCCCTCTCCAAATTACCTTGTATTCACTGTGTATAGATTCTATATATGCTTAAGTATTTGTATTTTTATATGTTGTGTCTGCTGAGAGAATGTAAGCTCCTAGAGGGTCAGGGATTATTTCATTTTTTTGGATTCACATGTCCAATGTCTCAGATGTAGCTGTTGATTAATAAATACTTATTGATTGTTTGAATAATGCATGAGTCAACTTTTAGAAGTCTGCTGAAAACAAAACATTGACTAGTAGAAAAGCATTAATTGGATGGCCATGGATATAGTCAGATTGTTTAGAGACAAATATAGTATTTATACATATACAACATCATTAAATTATAGATAAAAGAAAAATACATGGGACTGAGTGGAGACATCCCCTCCCCCAACTGAATTTATACTAATTGGGAGAAAGGGAGAGGCCCATTTGTCTAGGAGACTGAGACAGTGTGGACAGGGGCCAGGCTCTTTCTGATGCTTAGAAAGGAATTTGGCTTAGAGATTTGATTGACCCTTGAGGTGAATGACCTCCAAAAAGCAAATTTGGCCTGTCTCCATGAGGCCAGACCACTGGACAGAATGTCCACGGGCTGAAACCTCTGCCAGTCCCCCAGTCCCCTTTGTGGAAACAATATAGATTCATGAGAAGAGAGTCATTCATTTTGCCTTTAAGAGAAATTCTCTCAATGCCCCCCTCCCCATTATTACCACCCATCCTATATGACTTGTTATGTAGACACCGATGTCTAACCCAGGGATGAAAACACACCCAGAAGTTTCCTAATCTCCCTCCACCCCAGCTGTATCTTAACTGACACCCAAATCTGGCCAAGTAAATTCTTGGGAAAACTTCTGGGCTGTCCTCAACAACAACAAAAAATTTCCAAAGGATCAGGCAGCCTCTGATGTCCTTGGAGAATTCCCAGGATGAAGCAGGGAGCAGCTGGTCTGTGGAAAGGTTGGGATAAAGTCAGGCATTTTCACAAGTCCTAAGCATCAACTTTCTTTTGGCCTCCATGATGGGAAATAGTGACTCCAACATATAAAAGCTTGCAGAGACCCAAAGGCTTATTTGGGAAATCTCCACTTGAGCTATTAAGAGGTAACTAAACAAAATCTATAGTAGGTAACAGCTCTACTGTAAACACTTAACAAATACTAATTGAGTTGAGCTTGCTAAAATTGACATAGTGTTGGGGGAGGGGAAGCACCAATAGAGATGTAGCCTTTGTGTATCCACAGGGTGATTATATAAAAGTACTTTTGGACAGTTTCCTATGTTGTAAAGTTCATCTCACGCAACCCTCTGCTTCCAAGTCAGACTGTCTGAACCAGCCAAGGCCAGAGGCTTAGCTGTATGATAAAACACTTCTGCAGAAGGAAATTATATAACCTCCCAACACCCAAACTCAGCTTGTCAAAAATAGAACTCATCCTCTTCCCCTCGAGTCCATTTCTCCTACAAACTTCCCTCTTTCCATAGATGGTACCACCCTCTGGCCAGTCACTGGACTCATGACCTCAGGATCATCTTTACTTGGTGAGTTCTACATCTGCCACATCCCTTAAATTTGTTCACTCCTCCCCACTTGCATGGCCACTCAGTTCAGAGAGTAGACTCTTGGTAGGACTATTAGAATAGTCTCCTGATCTTCCTCTATTCTCTCCCTTCTTCCCTCCACACAAATCCTAAGCATTGCTCTATGTCCCTCTCTGACCAAGAATCTTGAGTAATTCCCCAGCACCTCAAGGATTAAAATAAACTCTGCAATTTGACATTTAAAGCCCCTAATAGAAGGAATCCAGGCTACCTTTCCAGACTTATTTCACATTACTCCCTTTTACATGCTTTAAACTCTAGCCAAACCAGTTTACTTGCTGCTCCCTAGACTTACCATTCCATTTCTCTCATCTCCATGTCTTTGTTCAAGCTGTACCACACAACTGAAATAGACTTCCTCCCTTACTCTGCTTTTTAGAATTCTTATCTTCCGCTCTGGACTCAACTCAGGTGCTGCTTGCTTGTCTGAATCCCCACAATTTGCAACCTAGCAACAAAATGTAAAACCCTTGAGGGCAGGGGACATTTTTTTTAAATTTTGACTTGGTATAATCTCAGATGTGCAATAAAATGTTGTCCCAGTAGAGACAGACAAACATCCAACATTTTGAAGCCTCCTTGTCAGGAAGCATCATCTAAGGAATTAACCCAAACCTCTCCTGTTTCAGTCTATGCTCACTATTGTGACCCTGCTGGGGAGGGAGAAAACCTAGACAACAACCTCTATAAAGAACAAGAGTCCCCAAAGTTTGTCATAGGCCTACCCAATTAATCACAGTATACCAAAATTCCAGCATACCAAAAGGGCCAAAGTATTGCCAATAACTAGCCAAGGGTCCATTTATTTCAGTACAAAACAAAGGAAAAACCACCAAAAAAACAGCGGTAAGAAGGGGCAGATCTTTGGAGTACATGGAATCACATTTCTGCTACTACACAACTACCATTTGTGTGACCTTAGGCAAGTCACTTAAGCTCTCTGTGTCTCAGTTTCCTCATCCATAAATTGAGGAGATTCACCTCAACAGCCTGTAATCCTTCAAGCTCAAAAAACTATGACCCTAGAAAGCCATGATCTACTCTAACCCCTTTGAACCTGAATTTCCTCATCTATAAAAGGAGGAAGTTGGAGTCTATGTTCTGCTCCTGAATATTCTGAGATTCTGTCATTTGGTGACTGAGACATGCTGCAGTCATTCAATCGGATGGAGAAATTGAGTCACAGAATTCAAGGGACTCAACAAGCATCACTTAGGCCATAATTAAGCTGGATCCTCTGACTGTCAGCTCATGATTTCCTTGTTTCTATTATTTAAAATTTATTAGGCAATAAACAATGAATTAGGCCCTGGTCTGAGCCCTGCCTATCTCCACGTTTGACACAATTCCTTCCCACAGGCACAAGGTCAAAAATCAGGCAGATAGATAAGAGGAAGAAGGGCACACAGCTCTGAGGCTCAGCGTCTTCCTCCATGAGTAATTAACATCCATTAGAAACACATTCCTCCTCCAGTTAGGGCTTCCCCACTTAGGAGAGGGTCTCTACCTTTTGCTTTTCTGTAAGATTTTAACAGAGCCTGCCACCTTAACCTTCCAGACCCTTGCCATGTAATAACCAAAAGGGAAGAAAACAATTAGAGGTGCAGAATGTTGGAGCTGGAAATAAAGCATTAGAGGAAATAGCTTCTAATTCAGGAGTTCTTCATCTTCTTTTGAATCATGTAGGCCTTTGTGCCAGACTAGGGAAGCCTATGGATCCCTCTTCAGAATAATTTCTTTTTTTCAGTAAGCAAAGGCATTTATTGAGAATGATGCCTCTAACACACTGAGTTCCAAGAGGAACCGGCCCAGAATAACATTTTTAAAGGCATAAAACAAAACACCCAGATTGCAAAAGGAAGCAAATGTTAGGGGAAATAAAGAAAGATGCATTTTTTTCCCCATTGAAGTTCAAGCTGCCTAAAATCAATCCAGACACATTAGGGATCTTAAAGATCAGGGATCCATATACACTATATTAAGGACCCCCTTTCCTGTCTAAATTCTTCCATTTTACAGGTAAGGAAACTAAGGCCAAAGATCACCTTCTTAGTTATTGGCAAATCTGCGACTAGCACTCACATCTCCTAATTCCCAGTGCTATGCTCGTTCCAGAATTTAGCATTGTCTCTTACACATAGTAGAAACGTTTGTTGAATTAATCAGAACTGAAATCCACTGAGCCAAAGAGCAGCAGGAAGGAAGCAAAATAGACTCTATCAGCAATGTAACAGTTTATCATAAATTACGTAAGAAACTGTAAAGTTGTGGATGGTTTCAGAAGCAAAATATTTTAATGGATCTCTCGTAAAAGGGTCCTGCATCCATTAACAGAAAATGGCAGAACAATACGGTGGATAAGAGGAGAGATGTTTAACCCTCTAACTCAAAATACGTTGGTACAGAGGTGGGGGACCTGTAGCTTCACATAATGGGTTCTGTGAAGTTTGGATTCAGTCAAAGGGACTTGAGGCCCTAGAGGGCCACATGTGCCCTTGAGGCTGCAGCTTTCCCACCTCTGGACTGGTCAGTGAAAAAAGAAGATTCAGAACCACAAGGCAGTCCAAGATACCCTAAATGGATAGTTAAGATGAATCCTCTGGGCCAGAAGTCAATAAGAATGTCCAAAATGATGTATTTTCCCAAATTATGTCACAGGGAGAACTTCCTTTTTCTACCTGATTAGGAGCTACTTTGAATCCTGTGCTTAGGATCCCAGGCAAATAGGGGGAAAGGGATGTGGAGGCATACATGAACCAAGGAGGACATAGAGTTGTCTACCCCCTTCTCAAAAACAAGACACTGTTATACAGCTCAGTTCAGTTACTTCCACAGTCTGGTATCAACTTACCTTTTCATCTTCCTTTTTATTTCCTTTTACTAACCTAAACTCACTCTTGTCTCCAGCCAGACTAATCTACTCAGTGTAACCTCAGACACCTTTAGGGTTTTCTTGCCTGGACACCTTTGCTAACACCATCCTACTTACCCCCTTCTCCACCCTCTCCACTCCATGCTCCCTACTACCTTCCTTCTACCCTTCCACCAATTAAATCATAGGATCATAGAGTTTGAAGAGCCCTCAACCAATCTCTTCACTTTATAGATGAGGATCCAAGGCTTAAAATTCAATGATTTGTCCCAGGTCACATAAGGAGCAAATAGCAAAGATGGAATTTGAAACAGCAAAAATGGGATTTGAATCCAAGTTGTACTTCAAACTTTTCCAAAGCTTTTTCCACAGGCCATGGTAGGACTTCAAGAGTCATCTCACATTTGACTTCCTTCAGAGAGACATCCCCAATTACTCAATTTAATATGATACACATTTATTAAACACCTTCTATGTGCAATGGCCCTGTGCTAGAAACTAGGAATACAAAGACAAAAACAGAAGTCCCTGCCCTCAAGAAATTTACGTTCTACTGGGGCATTCAATATATACATGTATAAGTACAAAATGTAGTAATACACAGAAATTTCACAAGAGGGAGAGGATGCTAATAACTGAAGGAGTCAGGATGGATCTCTCCAAGGTGATGGTACCTATGCAGAACTCTGAAGGATTCTGAGGTCTTCTTATAGCCATAAGCTAAACTGTCCTCACTGGGGTCAGTCTATGTTTTCATAAGTGATTTCTATCTCCCCAACTTGGCTAGAATATAGAACTACAGAGTTGGGAAGAAGCCGAGTAATTGTACAGCATAATCTGCACCAATTGTGCATGGCAGACAGAATATATTGTACAATACAGCAGTGTGAGTCAATGAAATGGACACTGTATTCAAAGTTCCTTCAAATCTTGAATCTGCCATTTAACTCTCTGATTTCAGGCAGCTGGCTCCATAGGACAGGAGTCAGGGAGACAAGTTCAAATCCAGCCTCAGAGGCTAACCATGTTACCCTAGACAAGTCACTTTAAACTCTCAATCTCAGTTGCTTGTAAAACAAGAGGGTATATATGTGTGTAGATAGATGGATAGATAGATAGATAGATGAAAGATAAATAGATGAGAGATAGAGATGATAGATAGATAGATAGATAGATAGATAGATAGATAGATAGATAGACATATGCATATATCTATAAATGGGGGGGGGGGTGGATGTGTACATATCCCCTGGTCAGACAATACCTGAGTTCTGGGTATTGTGTACTGGATGCCACATTTTTGGGGACACAATCATAAAGTGGAATGCATACAGAGGTGGGTTACTGAGACAGTAAGATGAATAAAGATCTCTCCATAAGACTGGCTGAGAAAACTGGGGGTAGTTAGCCCAGAGAAGACAAAACAATGGAGACATGAGAATTACTATCAAATAACTAAAGAGTATTATATGGAAAAGAGACTAGACATTCTTCTTCATTGTCCTAAGAAAAGAGAACTAAGAATAGTGGATGGAAACTTCAGATTTTGACTAAATTTACAAAGAAATGTTCTATTCATTGGAGCTGTTCAAAAGTGGAAAGGGCTGCCTCAGGAAGTAGTACAATCCCCATTACTGGAAGAAACCAGATAACCACTTGTCAAGAATGTAATGGAGAGGGTGCCTATCCAGGGAAAAGTAGTAACATAGATAAGCCAGCAAGGGACCATTTATCCAGTGATTACCATACAAGTAAACAATACAGTTCCTATTCTCTAGGACCTTATACTCTAATGAGGGGAGACAACCCATATAAGGAAACTGGAAACAAACAGGGCCAGGCAGCCAGTGTGGAGGAGGAGCAGACTGCAGAGAGAGCCCAAAGAGAAGTGAGAAGCATGGGGCTTCTGATGCTCTGGTGGATTCTGGCCATGACTCACCAATCATCCAGTCAGTTCTAGGATAAATGATCCTCAGGAAGCAAAGACAGGCAGTATGGAGGTGAGGTAGACAGACAGGAAACTGGAAGGTAAGGTATGGTCTGAATGAAATGATCTCTGGGATCTTTTCCATCTCTGAGACGTTAAGATTCCATCCATTCCAGCACTAGGTGATGCCCAATTTAGGGTATTAACATTTTATCTTTTAATAATAGGTAGCGTTTATAAAGCACTTTGTGGGTCATTCCATTGGGTTCTCTCAACAGCCCTGCAAGGCAGAAGCTATTATTAGCCCCATTTTGTTATTGTTCAGTTATGTCTGACTTCGTGACCCTATGGGCCAACTGTTTGGGGTTTTCTTGGCAAAGATACTGGAGTGATTTGCCCTTTCTTTCTCTATTTTTATGCAGTCAGGGGTTAAGTGACTTGCCCAGGGTCACATAGCTAGTAAATATCTTAGGTCAGTTTTGAATTCTGGTCTTTCTGTCCAGGCCCAGTGCTCTATTCGCTGTATCC
The DNA here is from genome assembly GCA_028646575.1 of Pseudocheirus occidentalis. NCBI lineage: Eukaryota > Metazoa > Chordata > Mammalia > Diprotodontia > Pseudocheiridae > Pseudocheirus > Pseudocheirus occidentalis. The sequence goes on along the minus strand of CM053598.1, from coordinate 49,729,348 downwards.
AACTAGCAAACTGAAGCTGAGGGAGGTGAAAAGACTTGCCCCCAGTCACAAAGCTAGTGTCTGGGCCAGTTTTTGAACTATCCACTAACTGCCTTCTTGGACTCTTCTTGGGTTCAAGTGGGTCACTATTGTCTTCCACTGTAAATGCCTTGAGGGCAATGAATGGGTTTGTTCCCCTCAGTTCTTCCTCCTTCACACACGCCTTGTGCTGTTTTCTCCCTTCTGCTTTTGTTCCCTAGGACTCCCCACCCTGATGATTCTCTATCCAGTCCTCAAAGCTCACCTCAAATGTCACTACCTCCATGAAGCCTTCTCTGATCCTTCTAATCAGTAATAGCCTCCATACTCAGACCTCCCATGGCACTTTGTTCCATCCTTCTCTGTGTTCCGTGAGAACAGTGACTGTTTCTTAGCTTATCCTTTTGTCTCCCCAGGAAACTATAAATCAAACAACACTGACTGATGAAATACCTACTATGTACCAGGTACAATGGTCAGCACCAGACGATGCCCTTACACCAGATAGTACAACAGAAACAATGCCTGAGGTCCCGAGTTCGAAGCCGCCTCTGCCACTTAGCACCAGTGTTATGCTGGATAAGACATTTCTGCTCTTTTGCTCTCAGCTTTCTTATCTACGATATGAAGGTGTGAGACTAGTCAAGGGTTAACAAACTATGTCCTGAAGGTGAAATCCAGGCCATGGTTTGTTTTCATACGGCTTTGAGCTATAGATGTTTCATTTTTTTTTCTTTTTACATTTTAAAAATATAGTAAAGCTTGATCTTAAAATGTAAAAACCATTCTTATCTCTGCTGGTCACATGAAAAGGCAGGCCAGATTGGACTCATGGACCATAGTTTGCTGACCCCTATGGTCTTTAAGCTCTAAACTATCATCCTTAGGCATCAAATAAATATTTGTTAAATTTGGATTCTATGTCCTCTACAGGGTCAGAATCAAGGGCTGAAATTGTAATATAGGCACAAATATTGGCAGACCTTAGTGGGAGAAGATTGCTTGGTCCTCAAGCTTTTGTAGAATGGGTACCAGGTCATTCTTAATTATCGAAAGTCAAGGTCAAGTAATTTAATTCAATACCCACTTATTATATTTCTGCTACCTGCATAGCCATGTGCTAGGCCCTGAGAAGTACAAAGTATCCTAGGAATTCAGTAGACAAAGAGACAGATGAAGGTGAAGGGAACGAGCATGAACAAAGTGCCTAGTAGGTGCCAAGCATTATACAGATATTCTTTATACAGATTTATTATACAGATGTGTTAAATATTATACAGATTATATTATAATATATTATCATATATAATATATTATCACAATATATAACATAATATATAACATATATTATAATATATTATACAGTATACAGATATATTAAATATACAGATATTTATAGATATTATCTTATTTTAGCCTAAAAACAACCATGTGAAAAAGATGCAGCTATTATGCCCATTTCACAAAATAGAAAACTGAGGCATACAAATCAGTTATGACTTGCCCAGGGTCACACAACTAGGAAGTGTCTGACTCTAGATTTGAATCCAGATCTTCTTAACTTTAGGCTCATCAATCTATCCACTGCGATACCTCACTGCATCTCGGACCAATCTCTGAATGTCTCACAGAAACCAAGCTAAAACTTTAAAATTGAGAAGGTTTGGGTTGGTACAGAAAAGAGGATGGAACAGCATTTTAGGAATAAGAAAACATCAGTGTGAAAGAAAAAAAACAACAATAGGATAAGCAAAGATCCTGAGTCAAAAAAAAGTACAAGATGTATTCCAAGGACTGTGTCTACTGTGGAAGTCCCAAATGCATTTTAGCCAGGAAATAGGAAACCCTATTCTGATCCAGCAGGATATGTAACTTTAAATGTTAATATATGCCCTCTGCTTCTGCTTTTCTTCCCCAGTTTGCCTCTGCCCTGCTTCAAGCATTTCTGGAACCCATATCTCCATGGCAAGGCTGTTGACATCCATCCAATGGCCTTGTCAGCCAGGCCATGCCCTAGTCATAACCAAGTTCAAGGTCAGCTATAAACCACAAGAATAAACCAAACCTGTTCACCAGGGGGTTCAATATGCAGTGTTAGTTTAATTAAAGAGTATTTGCTCTACATTAAACAGAAACAAACTCAACATTAGATAGAAACAAATTAAGAAAGGTACTCTGGTATTCAGGAATCATATATCCCCTTCAAAACTAATGATTCCCACAAATAAGCTTTTCTTTCTTGTTGACTTTTATCTCTCTGAGCCCAATTTGTAGATAAATTATCAAAGCAACCATTGCTTTCTTTAGAATGACTTCAAAAGAAAGATTCTTCAGAGCTTTGAGCTATCCATTCAGTAGACCCTCAATACCCACCCCCATGTTCCATCTCTGATGTGATGGGGAAAACAGCTCACTAAAATTAACTTATTTCATAACGAGATTGTCAACCCTTCCAAAAATAGAAAGTACCCATGGGCATTTGAGAAAGACAGATTTTGAGAAACATTTTAGGAGAGAGAATTGGAAACTCAAAGAACACTGATTTTGATCCCTCTTGCCAACCCCATGACAAAACAACAGGGAATTGAACCCCACTGAACCAGAGGTGTAATATGAAATCTCAGAACATCTAGAACAGTCCTAGAGGGAAAGAGCTGGTTTGGGAATCATAAGACTATAAATACTGGCTCAGCGACTTACAACCTGCATAACCTTGGGCAACTTATTTCCCCCACTCTCAAACTCAGTTTAGTCATCTGTGAAAGGGAGGGGTCAGAGCAGATCCCATGAGCCTCAGACTGTATCTAGATGGTTATGATATCCCTTTACTATTGGACCTCTATTCTCCCTCCATGCTAAGGATCACAGAAGGACTTTAGTGGAAGAGGTATACAGATAGGCAGATGAATAATAAAATTAGTGATCCTGACCTAGTGTTTGTCAGTGTTGTTAAATTCCATTCCTAGATTCAGTGCAGTGGGGAGCTCTCCATCACTCTATGGTGATTCATGACAATAGTTTTATATATTTCCTCCAAGTCCATCTAAATTTTAACCTCTTCACTTCTGAAGATGGGTGAACCTAAAATGACCTAGTATGTGCTACTGGTGGGTCAAAGACTCCATCAGAAAATGCCCAAGGCATATTCTCTGTTTGGCACAAATGTTAGATACTGTTTTTGTTTCTTTGTTTTAAGGAGAGAAAACACAGGAAATCCAGAGGCTGGGCACAGTTTAGAGATCATTAGACAGCAATCTTCGCCAAAGGAAGCCCAGAGGAGGTACCTTACTGAAGCAGAAAAGCTAGATAATGAAAAGGGAAAATCTCGCCTTTCCGGGATGGGCAAGCACAACTTGGATATTTGACTATAAAGTCATTGGACCACTGATGCAATTCTCCCATCCTCCAAATCACCATCATCACCATAGATTCATGGCATGGATAAATACTTGGCCTTGGAACCAGGATGGCCTGAGCTCGAGTTCCATTTCTGACCCCTACTAAATGTGGAAGCCTGGGCAACCAGGACTTCTCAGCTCTCCAGACTTTCTCCAGAATTTGAAGTTGCTAAGGGAGGTGCTGACCTGCATTAGTAGTGGGAGGTTCCTTGTAGAAATGAAATCATAGGTCCAATCCTGCTCCTCTACTGCATATGTACCCTCTGTCTGTATCCCCCCCCTTAAAAATTTCACCAAGGTCAAACTAGAGGAATAATTTCCTCCTCCTCCTTGATCACCTTATGCTCTAAAATCAGAGAATTGATAAACCAAGGTGGGACCATGTTGACCTTAACTGCTCCCAATGAAATAGCTAGATCTTATTTATAGAAGAGTTTACAATTGGGGGTTTGGCCTTTGTTGTTCATTTTTATCTTGTTCATCAGCTTCCCGCAGTCATATCCTGTGGTAATCAATGGTCGGCATGTTCTCAGGAATCTATACAACACAGGGACACATACATAAACATTTTTGTTTTCATCACATTGGATCCCTTTAGGTCAGGCTGGGGAATCATTTTCAGGAATCTGGAGTCAATGAAAATGACCCCCAGAGAGTTGAATTCTTATTGGGTTGCTACCATTCTTTCCCCTCACTTCCAGAAAAAAAAAAATATCCCCTTCTACCTTCCTTGTTCTTTGTCTCACTGAAATGAGCTGATTTTTTTCCTAAAGCAAACACAATCTGTTTTCTCCCTAAACAAAAACAGCCCCCCCCCACACCCAGTCAGGAAAAGCAAAGTAGAGATAGAGTATAACAATTGAACTGTGTATCTCCTAAGTTACCTGCTTTAAGGTCCTCCCCAATGCCTTTGCATGGTATGGAGGAGCCAGTGGTTTCTTCAGGGCTTTGATGGCAGAAGACAAGCTCTGACAAGCCCTACCGTGCCTGAAAAGGCTCAAGTTTGGGCCTGGTGATGGATGCGTGTTTTTCAAATGATGATCAGTGTAGCTATATTTGAGGAGGCTCAGTGCCATTTTATTCAAGGAATGATACATTGTTTTAGCCACAGCTACTTTTTAAAGATAATTTTTTAAATTTTTCTCTACTATCCACCTTCCAGCCCCCACCAACAAAATAAAAAAATAAAATAAAATTCTTATAAAAAATAGAAAAACAAAACAAATTTCCTTACTGTTCACATTCCCAAACATGAGTTTTGTTCTTCATCTCGAGTTCATCACTTCTCTTTCAGGAGGTAAATAGTCTTCTTTATCATAGAGCTTCTGGAACCATGGTCAGTCATTATACTGATCGAGTTCTTAAGTCTTTCAAAATGATCTCTCTTTATAATGTTGTTCTTATTGTACAAATTGTTCTCCAGGTTCTCCTCACACAAATAATCATATCATCTTCTAACCCAAGGCACAGAGAGACTGTGATCTGTTACCACAGATTCTTGAAGGTATTAAATCCTGTCCCTCCACCCAGTGCCTAGCACAGTGCTCTCCATACATGTGGTAGTCACTTAATAAATGACTGATGAATCAATTAATTCAATTCAACAATTTTCAAAAGTATGGTTGCTTTGGGGGCAGCTAGGTGGCGTAGTGAATAGAGCACTGGCCCTGGAATCAGGAGGACCTGAGTTCAAATGTGACCTCAGACACTTAACACTTGCTAGTTCTGCAACCTTAAACAAGTCACTTAACCCCAATTGCCCTGCCTTCCCCCTCTAAAAAAAAGGAACTCAAACGATCTTTGAGTTCAAAAGTATAGTTGAAAAAACTTGCTTCTCCTTCTGATTTCCCTACTTTCTGACCAAAGCGCCGCTGTTTGCTCAGACACTCATTATTGAGGACGTAGATTTGGAGGGAGGAGGGAAATTGGGGATCATTTATCCTAATCTCATTTTCCAAGGAGGTGAAGTGACTTGCTTGCATACAGGCAATAAATGGCAAAACTAGAAATCAAACCCAGGTCTTCTTGCTGTTCCCACTGTACCACACTGCCCCATTCAGTGAATAAAATCAAGAATGGGTTTGTTTGGTTTCTTGTCTTTGTTTTTTAACTTGTTTTTTTCTCTTTCTCTCATCTCCCACATCCAAAATCAATTGTCAAAGCCTATAAATTATATTCAGTTTTCAAGGCCTATGAAGATGGAATTAAAAAAAAATTCACTAAACCCTAATTTACCATGTGCTAAGCACTAGAAAACTGAAATTAAAAAGCAAAGATAATCCCAGCCTTGGTGGAATTTCCATTCTACTAAGGGAAAGCAACTGACCTGGAAGACTAGGGGACAGGGAAGGAGTACTTTGGTCCAGAAAATTACTTGAATAGTGATTGGAGCCATAGGAAAAATCTAATCAATTCTAAGTCACATAGTCACTTCTACCTGCATAATATTTCTCTTACTCATCCCTATTCCCACTGTTATCACCCAATTATAGCCTTGCACTCATCACCCATCTAGACCATTACAAGAGCCTACTAACTAATTCTTTCCACTGTGTTCTCTCTTCCTTCAAATATACCCTTCATACCACTGTCAGTTTTGTCTTCCCTAGACACAGATCTGATCATGTCACTTCTTTGCTCAAAATCTTTCAGGGGCTCTATGTAGTCAACAAATAAAGTGTATGTTTCTTAGCGTGGCACATCCAGGCCCTCCAAAGAATGATAGCACTGTGCTCTGTAAACTTGATTTCACGCTTCTTCTTTCCATATAATCTACATTCTAGCCAAACTGAACATCCCCAGACATATGTTACAATCTGCCATTTCTTTGCCTTTGCCTATGCCTGTGCCTTGAAAACTCTTCCCTGTTGAAGTCCTACCTAGCCTTCAAGACCCAGCTCAAACAGCATCTCTCTCTCTTCCTGCTGCTTAGAGTCACAAATCATTTTTCTCTGCTTAAATCTGACTTAGCACCTTTTATATTGTCTTATACGTTTATCATGCCCCACTTTTTATTACAGTTTTTTACATGTATATCATCACTCTATAAAATAACAGGTTGGATTGATGACCTGTAACATGATTTCTAGCTCTAACCCTGTGATCCTGTCATCTAACAATTCCCTTTCCTGCTGACTCCATAATGACAGAAGGACCCAGAGAGAAGCCTAGAGGACAGAGATCATACTGTATTTATCTTTATACCTCTCCTAGAGTCTTGGGCTACGGCTTTGCATAAAGTACGTGTCTAATAACAGTCTATTGAATTGAATTCACTGACTACCATATGCAAGACTAGGTTTTTTGGGTTACAAAGAAGGAAACAGTGTGGTCTAATGAAAGGAATGACACCACAGATAGGCATTGTTCACAGAGCACTCTCAGAGTGGCATGACCCAGTTGACCATATGTTAGACACGGAATCATGCCTAAAAAAATCTCCAGTCGATACTAATAAGCCGTTTGAACCTAAGCAAGTCACTTAATGTCACCTAATGCAATTTTGCATCCTTTTCTGTAAAACAGAAATAATATTGTTTACTTCACATGGTAGTTTTGAAGTTCAAAAAAGATAATATAGGTAAGGCATGTGAAAGACCTTAAAATATTGCATACATAAGAATTATCATTATTGTTATTAGCTATATTAAACATTTTATTAATTTATTAATTCATATTAATTACTAATTCATTTTATTTTAGTATTAATTTTATTATTTATATTTTATTTATTACAATTATAATATTAAAAATATGAATAGCATGCTCCCTGTTGCTCTGCTAAGGTCATCAGATCATAGATAAGAGCTGGAAGGGTCCTTAGGCCTTAGACTTGAGCCTAACGTGAAGTACCAAGAGGGTAAATTACTTGCCTAGGCTCACACAGCTAGTTAAGTGTCCGAGGCAGGATTAGAACTCATTTCTTCATGATCCCAAGTCCAACACTCTATCTACTACATGACCTCTTAATTTCCACTTTGGTTCTCTGCCTAATTTCTCTTGACCCTTCTTTGATTACTTTTTGGTCCTCATTGAAGAACCAAAGTTCCTTCTCCCAGCTACTCTTATTCACTCTTCTTGATGGTGAGAAATGGAGGACAGCCAGAATAGCCTCCCTAGTCTCCCCCTTTCCTCCCATGCCTCTGTCATCTCTCACTAACTGTTTTCCTTTCTGGCTTAAAATATTATTCTGAGGTTTCAGGGTTTATTGCTCAAGCCCCTAAACCTACCACACACAGCCTAAAGCCTGGAAATTATTCATTTCATATTTTCCAAGTTAAGCTGTCAGGCAAGTGATTTACCCATGAAGAGTGGCTTCTGAGGCTGCTTTTCACGAGGATGTTTAACGGATACGCATATAAATGCAGGGTTTTACCCTGGAATGTGGCATGTATTTGCATGATGGTCTGTCTAACTGCTCCAATGGGGCCATTAAGATCTGTTGGGTAAATAAATATGCATTTTGAAAATGACTTATTTACCTATTTAAGTGATTAAAAGTCTATTTCAGGTCAATAATCTCGGTTCTGAAAATGCTTTTTATACAATGTGTGTGGTATGGCATATCCCATCCCTAACTGCAATCCCTCCCCAATATACACAGACGTCTGACAGGCCTCTGTGGTTCTCAAAGTGGGCTGTAGCAACAAACCTTCTCTTTCAACCTCATCTTTCTCACTGGAGCTTTGTTCTGCCACCCAGTCTCCAGACAGACACAGGCTATCTATTAATTGGGGATCAGCATGGAACAGAGTCCAGTGAATTCTGTTCAGTCCTGGCATGGTGGGGATAAAAAGGAGGCAAGGTCTCAACCTTTATTGAGCCTGTAGTCCAGTGGTTCTCAACCTGTGGGTCTCGACCCCTTTGGGGATTGAAAGACCCTTTCACAGGAGTCGCCTAAGACCATTGGAAAACATTTATTTCTGATGGTCTTAGGAACCCAGACACCGCTCCTCTATCCGTCTCCAGGCAGGCCACCCACATGCAGATAAGTGCACAATTTAGAGTATTGAAGGGTCCCGACATTGGGAAGGTTGAAAACGACTGCTCTAGTCTAATAGGGGAGCTACAGGCCCTGCCCTCAGGTATTCTCCATCAGAGGGAGGCAGGGAGTTTGTGACCCCTTGGGAGAGACATGATCCCTATCATTTTCCAGACAAAATTTCTGCTTTTATGTGCATAGCCTTAAACATCCGTGTAAAAAAACAAAACAAAACAAAACAAATCGCCTCTGTAGCCGTTCTTCAGGGAGTTCATGACGTGATTAGGAGACACACACAGATGTAGACACACACACTTCAAATGACTCTTCATGTGACGTCAGGGAGATCCTAGAATGGAAAAAAGGATCCAAGTCTGAAGGATCCCTGGATCGTAGATACAGAGCAGAAGAAAGGCCAAATAATGCAACCCTTTCATTTTGTAGGTAAGAAATACTCAGAGAAGTCATTTGTTTGTGGTCACACAGCAAGCAAGTTCCAGAGGTGAAACCTAAACTCAGGTCTTTCTTACTCAAAGTCTAGAACTCTAATGGGAAAAGATCTGGAACTGGGCTCAGAAAAAAGCTGCTTCTCAGTTCTGACACATACCAGCTGTGCAATCATGGGTAAGTCACTTTCCCTTTTGGAGACTCAGTTTCCTTATGAGTGAAATGAAGATAACAATACTATGCACCACACAAGGCTGTTCTGGGAAAGGGGTTGTAATCATAAAGCATTATATAAGTGTGTTATTGTGGTGGTAGTGGTGATGATGAAAGCAAGGCCCTGTCCTCTGGGATCTCCTTCTCTGAGGGGAAGACATAGCTTTCATTCTCGATGATCTCCCAATCTAATGGGGAAAGGCTGCGTCCCAATCACCCGCCCTTAGACCTGGGACACTTTTCAAATAAGCACATGCTATTTCCTCCAGTACCTCCAACACACAGGTATGCAAATCAGCTGCATTAAAACAAAAACCAAACTGGTCTATTGTGTCTGTGCAAAGGGCCAGAGAGGCATCTGGTGGCTGCTCAGCTTCAGAGACACCCTCCCACGCACTGGAGAGATTGTAGGATTTTGCTGGCATGGTAACCACAGGAAACACAGGGTAGTGGGAGATGTGTGTACACCCTAGCTTGCTGGCACATGCAATTGCCTTCTTTTGGAATTCTGATAGGGTAGTTGGAAGAGAGTAGGACAGGGTGGAAACATTCTGGTAGGACCATAGAGAAGCAGGCTTTGTCTAGCAGAGAAGTGGTTTATAAGGTGGAAGTGTGTGTGTGTATTGCACAGGGTCTACCCTTGGTGAAGGTGTCTGATGGTCCCAGCCCTGACTGCATCTTCCTTCAGACAAATGAGAAAGCTGAAGCTTGAAACATCTTGGTCTAAACAGCTGAAAAGTATCACAGATGGGATTTGAATTCAGATCCCCTGCCTGCAGGACCCCCATGATTTTGAATACACCAGGATGTCTCATGTCTTAAGGATATCAGCATGAGAAGTTCAGGGCTACAGCAGATGCGGTCAGCAGCTGATACCCTTTGTGGCATTGCCAGGGTAACAGGACTTTCACTGACAACCTGGAGAACTTCTGTCCCTGAGTGAGGGAGGCACCCTGGAACAGTGACAAAAACAGATGAAAAACAGAAAGGGTAGGAGGTAATAAGGAAATGGTTACATTGATCAGCTTCTAGTGATCTGCCCCAAGCTGAGGGTTGCTCTGTTCCCCAGATCCTACCTAAGAAATGGCCCTGAGGTGAATGCTTCATTTCCCAGCCTGCATCAGGGGTCCTCACATTCCCGATAAGGCAAGTCTCCTGCAGCTAGCTTCTCCATGGCCCAGTGGGTCTTGGCTTCTAAGATTTCCCAGAGGACACAATCCCTCCAGTTATGACTTAGAATTCAGTGTTTCTCAACCTGTGGCTTATGTTCAATTTAAATACATCCTGCATATCAGATATTTACACTACAATTCATAGCAGTAGCAAAATTATAGTTATGAAGTAGCAATGAAAATAATTTTATGGTTAGGGGTCACCACAACATGAGAAACTGTATTAAAGGGTCACAGCATTAGGAAGGTTGAGAACCAATGACTTATCACCTCCATTTTAAGTCCTTCACCTTCCATACCAACTCTTGGCTCAGAGGAGACCCTGAGAGCAAGTTCCATTGGGTTCTACAAGGCTTCAGGCATGATATTGTCAGTGCTAGGCTTGGAGTGAAGAAGAAACGAGTTCAAATCTTGCCTCCGACCCTTGCTAGCTGTGTGACTATGGGCAAATTACTTATCCTAACAGCCTCAGTCTCCTCATCTGTTTAATTAACAGCACCTATTTCACAGGGTTGTTGTGAGGATAAAATGAAAATTAAATGCAAGGATAAATGAAGTTAATATATGTAAATTGCTTTGCAAAATTTAAATCTCTCTATAAATTCCAGCTACAATTATTGTTGATGTTGACTGTTGATTGACTGATTAATCCTATCTTGTAAGATTCACAAAGCTCAACTAATCAACAAATATTTATTGAGTTGCCTAGTTCTCTGCTAAGGTGGGGGTGGGGAGAGAAAAGTGGAAAGAGATAGAAGGAAAAGACATTGGCTCTGCCCTTCCAGACCCCATAAGATAGCAGGCAAGACACAAATGCCTGAAACATGCAGAGTAATGAATGAAATCATCATTTTATTAAATGTTGGACACTGCGTTAAGACTGCAGTGAAAGAAAGGGTTTATAATAGAGGCCATAGGATCATAGATTGGAGTTCCAAGGGACCTCAGAGGTCATCTCCAGTGGGGTCAAGCTCAGACAGAAAGGGATCCCTGTGGGGTATATATTGACCAAGAAAACTTCAAATTAATATTATCTACATTGTATTATATTTTTGTTTTTTTTAATGTTTTAAATAAATTTTAAATAAACAAATATTAAATATTCTGTTAAATATTAAAATACATTTTAATCTGACTCCCATAATGAGATGTTTTATGGCAAATTTCTGGCCTTCTCTGAGTTTGACACCTCTGATCTAATCCAGTCCTGTCCTTTTACAATAAGGAATGTGGACTATTTGTGCCCAGCCTTCAGAAGAACTTTCCAAGCTCATATTGGTCTGATCAGTCACAGTCAGACATACTGTACTTTGACACCAAGATAATGATGCCATTTTGGTCCTTTTCAAGAACAAAGGACAACCACCACAATGAGGAAACAGGTTCAGAGGACTGAAGTGACCTACCCAAAGATACACAAGTAGTAAATTACAAAACCAAGATTCAAATGAGATTTTTGAATTTACAACCAGTAATTATTCCTCTATACCAGCAGGAAAGGCATTATGAAGCCATATAAGACTAGAGGGATGGGTAGAGTTTGAAAAGGCAGATGAGGAAAGAATAGCATTGCAGTCTGGAATAAACCAAGCTTCCCATACAAAGCTGTGACTCTCTTTGAAGCTAGTGGCTGAAAGAGCTTCACAGTGAAAGGTGCAGATTCCTCAGGAGACAGGTTTTCTATGGCAATAAGGCAACTCTATGTACAAGCCATGGCAAATAGAGTCACTATACCTCCTGGCAGCTGAAGGTTGGGCTCTAGCTGCATGTAAAGAAGCCTATCCCTCATTCTAAGCTTAACATAGAAAAAAACGTCCCTTTCCTCCCAGGGCCCAAGCCATGCTTTTACTTTCACATTTCTGACCTACATCACGCGTGCGTGTGCACACACACACACACACACACACACACACTCACACACATCTCAGACACTCTAAAGTCATCACAGCTTTCCACAGCTGGCTTCCAACCTCCTTGCTGGAGAATTATGACATTACTAGGGAAGGCTCCCACCTGTCCAAATCTACCTGAGCCAACTCATTTAAGAGTGAAGGGCAACCAAGTGTGACAGATAGTACCACTTCCCCAAACCCATTCAAACTCTGTGGGCCTTGGCTCCAAAGACAGCTCCTGCCCCTCTCTGTGTTATCACTTAGATAATGGCTCTAAAAGAATGATGTCAGAAGGCATCTAACACATGAAATAGGAATGGACATTTTCCCAGAGAGCTCAGATGGCCCGTGCTGGGGTAGATGAAGGTGGAGAGGAAAAGGTGGAGATAGGGAAAATGAGAAGAATTGTTCTTCTCTCTTACAGCTTTCTATAACACTTTTAGCTGTCTCACTGCCAAGGTCTTTCTTTCCCTAGTCTGTGCCTCACCAGACCTTGGAGACTGAAGGTCAATGAATGGTGTGAGGCTATCTGAGAGTGGTCAGCCCGATATCACATTCTGCAAAGTTTCTTTAAATATCAAATTGGCACAGTTTTATGTGAATTCCCTGATTAAGACACTGGTCTCCTAAGCACCTCTGAATACTCAATTTTTAGAAGTTCAACCTATATTGAACTAATAAGTTGAACTACAGTTTCTGTATCCTCCTAGACCAAATCCTAGCTTTTCTCTGCCTTTTGTTCCAACTCCCAACCTTCAGAAAGGTTGATTTCTGCATACAGACAAGATCATTGCCCAAAAGCCTTCACAAGGACATGACAAAAGTCTTGTCATGAGGACCACTGGAATGTAACAAAGAGAGAGCCAGCCTCAGACTCAGTCCATGTTGCCTCTGATGCCTCTGATACATATTGGCATGTGACCTTCCTGACCAACTCATTTAATTTCTAGAAGTCTCCAGGAAACTCTAACTATAAAATAAAGAGGTTTTACTGATTTGCTTTTGGAAGGAGATTTTCATCATTAGTATTGCATTCATCAATGTGATCACAGGTATAACTACAAAAAAGGGGCAGGAAGAAAAGGAGAGGCTCAGGAATTTGGTGGTCTTGGGGAGGTGCGAGGAAACAATGAAACAAAGGCTATAGTGAAATGAAACTACTTATTCAGAAAAGAATGGGAAGATTTATATGAACTGATATGAAGTGAAATAAGCTGAATCGGGAAAATAAAATTCACAATGACCAGTAAAACAATGTAAATAGAAAGATTTTTTAAAATCTTGAATACTATGTAACTATAATGACTGAGTTTAGCCCCAGAGAGGAAATCAGAAAATGTACTTTCTTTCCTTCTGTGCAGAGGTAAAAATGGATGTGAAACATTGCATTCATTCTCAGACTGGGTCAATGTGTTCTTCAGTTTTATTAACTTTACTCCCCCCCTTCTTTCTTTCTTATTCTTAATTACAAGGAATGACTCATTCGTTTGGGGAAGAGGAAGGGATGTAGTCAGAAATGAAAAGGATGTGGAAAACAATAAAATTAGAATTACGAAGAAAAAACAGAAGGAAAATCCATGATTTAGCAAATGGCCTTGGAGCTCTTCAACTAGCCCCGGTGGATGGAGAAGAAAGCCAAGAGTATGACTTCTTCAAGAAAGATCAAGCCAGGGCAGGGACAATGACACCATCTTTGGCAGGAACATTCCTAATATCCTAGACCCAGTGGTCTCACTACAAACAGCTGCTGCTTGCTCTCCTTTAGGAACATGGGGAAATAGTGTTCTTTCTCCAGAGGTCTCAGCTGAGAGCTAGGAGAGAGACACACTTGAGTTCTCAGCCCACTTGTGACAAAACTTCCCTGCAGAGAGTTTTAATGAGTCATTCACACTCCCCAACTCCCTCCCCCATCTGATAAGTGAGTCTCCAGCCTTTGTCACAAGGGGATGGGAAGTGTTTTTTTTTTTTCCCTGATGATTTAATATTTATATATTCACCACTCCATGTAAGATGGGAGTGGCTCCTCTTCCACAAGGAAGAACCAGGTGCTCTGTGACTGGAGTAGGAAAAGCATTTGATAATGCGTCCTTGAGAAACTCTTTCAGAGCATTCCAACTATGACTGCCTCATTTTTGTAAGATTACCATTTGCTTTTTGTTCATCCACAGCCATCATGTTCGAGGCCCAAAGCTCACTTCCTCCAAGGAGCCTTCTCAGATTAACTACACTCCCATCCTCACCCCTGTTTTAGGCCTCAGCTTCAGTAGAGGCAATTTAGATTCAATTAGGAAGCAAAGTGGTTTCCTGTGCAAAGAGCAGAGGGCTATGATGGAAATCCTGCCATTGATCTGGACTATCCTTAGGCTCCTCTGGTCCAAGTTTCCTCATCTGTAAAATGAGACCAAGCTAAACAGCCTCTGAGACCCCATCCCACTTTTTATCTGCCATCCTAGTCCCCTGCATTTGTTCATGTGTTGTTTTCCTAACAGCTATTCGATACACTGCTTATTCATTCCATAAACATTATTATAATTATTAAGAATAATTTCATAAATACTTATTAGGTGCTGAGACTTTTCATGCATTCATTGATTCTATAAACATTTATTAAACACCTACTGTATGCCAGGGGCAGCCTGTGGATAGAGTGCTAGGCCTAGAGTCAGGAAGACCTGAGTTCAAATTCAGCCACAGATGCTCTCTGTGTGACCCTGAGCATGTTTGCCTCAGTTTTTTCATCTGTAAACATCAGCTGGAGAAGAAAATGGCAAACCATTCCAGTATTTTTGCCAAGGAAACCCCCAATGGGGTCATGAAGAGTCACACATGACCAAAAAAATCTTTAAGATACTCTCTGCTGGGAGAGATGCAAAAATAAAGGAGACACAGTCCCCATCTTTGATGAACTTGCAATTTTGTTGGGGGAAGGGGTGGACCAAGTCATGTACAAACATCAATGTGATAAAAATGAAAATAGAAGATGTAGGAGAAATAAAGGTTGCTATGAGATCAGATGAGGTGTATGTATGGAAAGGGGTGGGGCAGCGCATCAGGTAAGGCTAGGGCACATAGTTGACACTGTAGATAGAGTGTTGAACTTGGAATCAGAACGATCTGAGTTTGAATCCTGCCTCAGTTTCCTCATCTGTAACATGAGGATAATAATAGTACCTGCCTCACAGGATTACTAGAAGGATCAAACGACATGATAAATGAAAAGTGTTTCACAAACCTTAAAGCACAATATAAATTCTAGTTGTTGTCATCATCCTTGTTGTTTGTTATTCTTATTATTATGGCTGACCAGGTAGCATTTCAACAAACCTTTAAAGGACAGGGATGGGTCAGAGAAGGTGGAAAAAGGAATTGCAGACCCAGTGAGCAGTGTGGAGAAAAGTACAGATTTGGGAAAGCTTGTGCAGGGGACATCAGATAGACGGATTTAGCTGCCCAGAGACCATCTGAGCAGGAGACTCCCTGATGTGAATGAAGCTGCATAGCTAGGTTGCAGCCAGGTTTTGGAGGGCCTTCAGTGCCAGGATAAAGAGTGGAGGCTTTATTTATTCAGAAGGCCAAAGTTGAAGCCACTTACCATGATAGAAGTCCTTCTGTTGACAATCTAAACCCATACTGGCAAGATTCAATGTAAAAGAAGTGAGATAGGAGGCTTATTTGCAGACATGGTGCCTAACATTCTACTCCCCAGACACAGAGCAGCTGATAAATGCTGCTAAGTGAATGGTAATGCCCTCTCAGGGCATTATTGGCTGCAGCACTTCAATGGGCCATGGCCTGACATGGGAGATATTGGACGATTTTTCATCTCCATTATGTTACCAGGAACCAACACAATGTCCCCATTTTACATTCCAACAGGACCAGAAATTCCAAAGTTTCAGCTGTACAGGCAAGTCCTGCTGAAGCAACAAGTTTTTTACAAGCATGTAGTAGCAGAGAGCACACTTATCCAGGAGCCAAGACACACGACTTCAATCTCAGTTCAGAAACTTAAGCTGTGTAACTTCTCTGAGTCTCAGTTTCCCTGTTTGTAAAATGGCATTAAGAATGACTACACTACATTGATCATGGGGGAGAGTCACTTGTGCTATTGTGAGTGAAGTGCCTTGAGAATCTTTGAAATACTATAGAAACGTGAGTTATCAAATTATCAGGTAACATTTGTCTGAATGGCAGGATTTCAGGGGTAATAAATGAGATTTTTTGCCCAAAAATATCTTTCCTCTCCACCTATCATTGTGCATGAAATTCTATAATTAAAAAATGCTTTATTTGGGCTTGACAGCCTATCATCTCAAAGAATCTCCTATTCAAATGGGAAAAACACTTGGGAGGGAAAATGCGTCAAACTGATATCCTTGAATACATCCTTCCTCCATTCAATGAAATCTTACTATCTGAGGGAGGATGATAGGATTTAGACTCCAGAAAGGACCTTAGGAATCATCTAATCAGACCCCATCATCTTGCAGAGGAGGGAAATGAGACTCAAAGTAGTTAGATGACTAACTCAAGGTCGCGCAGGTCGTAATTGGCAAAGTTGGTATTTTAACCCAGGTCACCTTATTTATTCACATCTACTATATGGGAAGAGCATTCTGAATCCAATGCTCTTTCTTATAAAAGACAGTGTTAGGCACAGAGAGAATAAAAAGACAAGATGGCACGGTCGTCTTCAAAAAGCTGATCACTGGGTAGACAGGTTTCTCAATGGAACCTGTGATTGGCACCTTGGGGGAGGATGGACCATTGAGGACAGAGAAGTGAAAGGGTGTATACCTTAAAAAAGGGAGAACAGTCTGAAACAGACAACAGTTCGGTCCCAAAGACTTAGATCAGAGAATACAATATCAAAACTCTTCAACATCTTCATTTAACAAATGAGTAAACTGAGGCCCAGAGCAGTAACTCCAAAAGTCATGGAGGGACTTAATTACAGAGCCGGGATGAAAATCCAGGTCTCTTGCTCTTAGCCTTAACTCTTAACCAGGTTGGCATTTCATGATATTGCCCATGATATGTCCCTAGCTAAAGATTCCAAGGTCTTGATGATAGCCTAATGGTTCTTCCCATTCACCCTTCTCTAAATTTTTCTTTTCCCTATTGTGGCCTCTCCAGTGAAAATTCCTAATGCCTGCATTCATATGGTCTTTCCAGTGAACAGAAATAATTCAAATATTTTACATTCAGAGACTTAGTCCCTTTGTGTCGCGCCAACAAATATGAGGAAGAAACAATTTTGGAATTCTGGTTTCTTCTGTTTATTATACTTGCAAGAGCATTTTAAAAATATTTAGATATTAAAAGTCCACAGGAGACATGTTTACATTTCTAAAATCATAATGAGAGGATTTGGACTTTGCCCAGAGAAGATGTTTTGTCCTCTGGACTGAAAATGCCAGAGGCCTGTTCCTGAACAGTCACAATCCTGATTAGTGACAAGTCTGGAGTGACCCCAATGCCTGAGCAAAGAGAACTTTTTGTTATTGGTTCTGTGGTCTTTGAGGGATAGATGTTGCTAAAGGGTATGTGGGGAGGAGGGCAGTTTTTTGGAATGTAGAGAAAGGAGAAATCACATATTCCTAAAACTGATTTATTGACTACACACAGAGCTGGGATAAGGCATTTGGATAATCTCGGCAAGGATTAAAACATTTTGCACTCCCTTCCAACTTTATCCCATCCAAAAATTGTGTTATTCTCCACCAAAAGTTTTGAATCTTCATTCTGAACACCAAGGACTTTGACTTTGTTCAAAATAAACAGCTACATGTCACAAAAAGCAGAATTTTATGGGATTTAAAATAGCATTTAAAAGAAGCATGTTAAAATTATTCAGTGTTGTGGACCACACCCTTTACTGTCAGCCCATTCCCCATCTTGCCCACTCCTAGGGGTTCTGCCTATGGATTCCAGTGAAGTTGCATCTACTCTGGTTTTCTTGCCCACCTTATTCCTGAGATTCACAAATTATAGTAATGTCATACAGTTCAACAGACCTCCTTGGGAGTATATGCCTTGCTGAAATCTAGAGATATGTCAGTATGTATTTGCCTTCAGAAGACACATTCAGTGTTCCCACCCCCTACATACAGTCTCATGAGAACCAAAGGAAAAAAAATACAAGTGAAATACACAGTGAATTAAATTTCCTTTAGGGTAACTGCCCAGTATTTATTTTGCCTTCTACTCGTCATCTCTATCCAAGGAAGCTGGTGTTTCTATGTTTCATTTCCCCTCAAAATTCTGTTCCCCAACCCCATTCTGCCCCTTTGGTTATTGGCATTCCATACCACCTGCCTCCTCTGAAACAGTACCAAGGGGTTCCAACTATGGATTTTGAGCTACCAGCTCTTTCTGTGAGCAGATTATTTCAGGAAATAAGACAGCAAACCAGAGGTGTCAAACACACAACCTACTAGTCACATGTGACTCACAACACTCCAAAGTTTGGTCCAAACCAGATAAAAATGTAACTGTGAAATATTTAACAAAATGAATAAAATACACTAAAACATAAATAATATTATGTCTTAAAACTAATTCAATATGGGACCTACAGAGATGCTTCTGTACAGTTTAATGGCCCCTGTTTCTGAGTTTGACCCTCCCTGCGTGAGAGATGACACAAGTTCATCATTGTTGGCCAATGATTATCAAAGTTCTTCATTGTCTATTTTGGCCTCTCATTTTCTCCTAATGATGGAAAAGTACATGAGTAATGCAATGGGACTAAGACTCCTATTATGGGTCATTGGTAGAATGATTTGATATCCTTGGAGGGGAAAAGCTCAACATAAAGAACGAGATCCATTTGCTTTTGAATTGACCTCGGAGGTAGTTTCTGAGGTCCCTTCCAGCTTTGAATTTCTGTGATTCTCTATGACCAGAGATAATGAAAAAGTAACTTCTTTTTGTCTCCTTCAGATAAGTTCCATTCCTGGAATTGTCCTAATTTGGCTACATTCCTTAATGTCTTGCTCTGATTGTGGGAGGGAGGTAAGAAAAAAAATCCCAATACTTCAAGTATTTAAATTTCAGGGCTATTGGGAAATTGCCAAATTCCTTCCAAATTCAAGATGTACTAAGATCTAACACGAGAAATAACATCTGACACCCTCCAGTTCTGTAGAGCATTCCTGAATGAGAAATGCTTGGGAGCAGTCAGGACTAACACTCCCACACTAAATGAGAAAGACTAGCCTATAGGAATGCTTTTTCACCTGCCTTCCTGAATATAACTTGACTTATTCACTCAGGCAAAGGCAGGGAGAAGGTGACCAGGATATATTTGTTAACTAGAGCAACTAGAATAAGGAAATATTTTGTGACTATCACAAGAGCACATGTCACAAACAGGGATAAAGTCAAGAACAGGTTTCCTGACTCAGGCTCATAAAATGTCATTCTTAAAGACGTCTTAGAGTCCTGCCTTCTTATTTCACAAATGAAGAAACAGAGGCATGGGCAAGTCAAGAGACTTGGCCAAGGTAACAGCACAATGAGGAATAAATCTGTGAGGCAGGATGGCCTGAGCTATAACCCATAACCCAAATGTGGGTACCTGCTTCTCTCCTATTCTAAAGCTTCCTGACTCCAGAAATAAAAAAAAAAAAGGATCCTCAGATTCCTGGGCTACTGTTTAGCTTGGCTTATTATGCCGTGGTGATTGAGCTCTACATTTCAGAAGAAGGATAGAAAGGGAAACTTCTCCTGCATTTTCTCTCTCCACTATTCCATTTCTCCCAAAGATATGAGACTTCTTTGTGACAGGGCAGTACAGGAATCTGAGGAATCTACAACCTGGGTGGATTGCCTTATGAGTTGTATTTATGTTCAGTTGTGTTGCCCTGGGAAAAGTCTTATATACTGGACTATCCTATAAACTCTTTGATGACTGAGGTACTGAGTATACCAATAAACGGGACAGGTAGGCGACACAGTGGACAGAGTGCTGGGCCTGGAATCAGGCAGACCTGAGTTCAAATCTGGCGTCAGACTCTTACTAGCTGTGTGATTCTGGACAAGTTACTTACCCCTGTTTGCCTCAGTTTCCTCATCCACAAAATGAACAAGAAAAGGAAATGGCAAACCACTCCAGTATCTTTGCCAAGAAAACCCCAAAGTAGGTCACAAAGAGTCAGACACAAATTAAAATAACTGAACAATACACCAATGAAATGGGGCGGGTTGATTCTGTATGCTGATATCAGCAGTAACTTCATCCATCATAGCATTTTTTGAGTCCTTCCCTATTCTCTTGGGTGTGTCTATGCCAGAGGTCAATGTCTGCCAGTTCATGGTCATAAGACCCTGACACAAGGTCATATGGCTAGTCAGTGACCCCTTAGTTCAGGACTCTTTATGCCACCTTGTATCTCCTAAACTATGGTCCCTCCTCAGTGAATTCACCATGCATGGCAAATCTTTATGAGTTTATGACTCAGATTTTACACACTTTCAGCATGAATGAATATCTACAAATGGTGAACATCTACAAAAATGCCCATTTCCATCATTGTCATTATTTTTGCTTTGCTAAGAATAAGTTATGCAAAAGTTATGCAAAAATGAGGGATAGGATAGGGGATGCTGAAATGCAGATGTAAGTCAATAATTTGCTGGGGTAACTTTGCTGATGTGGATGTTGGTGCTGCTGTCTCAGTGATGTTTACAACATTCACATTAGTTCTTCCTTAAACTGCTATGGAGTTTGGATATGCCTGGGAAATGGTAGGGAAGGGTACAGGGGATAGAGCAGTGCTGGATTAACTTCCAGGGGGCTGTAAATTTAACAAGACTGCCTGCAGGAGTCAGGATCACACCCTGGCAAGAATGGGGCTGAGGAGAGCCAGTGCCACATTCTGCTATAGTCTGAGGTGGAAGGTCCTTGCCCTTATCATAGGCATCTTTTGGCATCCTCTTCCCAGGGATTTCCTTGAGCATCCATGTTCAATTGCTTCCTTTAATTCCTTCTCTGTTTTTCTACTCTCTATCTGTATTGATCTGAAGTGGCTCCCCAAGTTATCATATATTGATTATGTAGTGTATTTACTTATCTAGGAATATATTGTACCCCTGGTAGAATGCTAACGCCCTCCTTGAAGAGGTATTTGTATCCCTACTGTCTATCACATTAAATGCCTAGAATATAGTAGGCACTTATTAAATGTTTGTTTCTTGATTCATTCCCTTTATCCTAATGACCTTTCATCTTCATATGGTGAAATGCTATAAAATCTTCCAGGTTAAGGTCAATTGTAACCTCCTTCCTGAAGCCTTCCATGATTCCTCAATCAAAAGTAAACTGGCCTTCTGTACTCCCACAGCACTTTTTACATTTCTTACAATATTTACTGTATTCTGCATTGTCCTTTAGTTATATGGGTATAGATTTTATCTCTTTTGCTACATTGCAAGCTTCTTGAGGACAGTGACCACTCACTGTACCTTAGCTATACATACACATACACACACACAAACATACATATATTTGTATGTTTGTATATATACATATATGAATATATGTATATATCTTAACATCTAGTATACTGTTTCAAATTTCATATGTGCTTAATTCAACATGTATTAAGTGCTTATTGTGTACAATAAACCAATTAACGAATAATGACAATGCTTCTCTCCTGCTCTAAAGCTTCCTGACTGAGGAGATAAAAGCTAGGATAGTCCAAAAAGAGGGAAGATAGAGAAAGGGAAGAGTGAGTATGGTGCAGTGAAAGTCAGAAGAGATCGTTTATAGTTACAGCCTTACAATGGATTCACTATGTGATCTTGGATAAAGTCTTCTCTCATAGCTTTAGTTTGCTTATGTGCAGAATTAGGATACTGTACTAATTGATTTCTGTGTATCTTTGTATCTTAGGCTAAGTGGCAAAGGTGCCACAATACAACTCTCATAAGTACTTATTATCAAATTTTGCCTTGTACTTCTAGTTTTTTCTCCTCTGCTAGACTATAACCTCCTTGAGGACAGGGGTTGCCTTCTTCTTTTTGCGTTACTAAAGCTTAGTACAGTACTTTTCACACAGTGAACAGTTCAAATGTTTGCTGAATATAATGGGACAGAATGGACAGCTGAGGTGGGAGAAGAGGTACAGAATGCTCACTCAAAGTTCAGCCAAGTGAAGTCTTTATCCAATGCCTCCAAGGTGCTCTGAGTTACTCTGAAGAATGGGCAAGAGCAATTGGCTGAGTGGGTTGGAGACTGTAAGACCATCTGATCTGGGTGATACTTAACATCCATGTAAGTTAAGGGCGGTGGGGGATCCTGTCTTCTGTGGAAATATTGGAACAAGCTTTAGCACTAAATGATTTTCTGAACTAGAATGACAATTGACTTACACTAAATAGGAGTGTGCTTACAACCTTTGTCATGCTAACTTAGCTGCCCACCTTGGCTGATTCTGAATTTGCATCAGCAAAGTGTCACTCATTCATTCATTCATTTATTCAACAGAGTTCTATTGAAAGTAAGGCATTGTGTTAGTTGTCAGACATAGACATTTCTAGAAAGGAGGGACACAGAGAGAGAGAGAGAGAGACAGACAGACAGACAGAGAGAGAGAGAGAGAGAGAGAGAGAGAGAGAGAATGTCTAATAGTGACACCAAAATTGGGAATAGCACTATGTTTAAAATCATTCTAGCCTTTCCCTAATTCTCTTACAACACTTTGCAAACATGTTCCCTTCTGAGTAAGAATGGGATAACTCTATTCAGACGGCCGTTCTCTTTCTCCCTCTACTTCTATACCTTAAAGCCGCCAGCTTGTTACCTCTGGGTAGAACTGGGGAGTGGCAAGCAGTTCTCTACAACCTTTTACTTGAATAAATCATCTGTGTTAAAGGTAATTTGATTTGCCCTGTGTTATTTCAAAAAATACAGGTGATCTTCCAAGCCTTGGAAAACTCAGACTTTGTTAAATAATGATAATGCTGACAACCCCTGGGAATATTTAAAAATAATTATCTGCAGGACTTTTTTGTTTATCTTTTTTTGGCAATATACTTTTTATTCTTGTTCATCTAACTTAGAGTTAGATTGAAAGGTTTCTAACTAACTTTAGCCAACAGGTGTTTAAATAGGAGATTCCTGGTTGGTAGCAACAAAACTATCAATATTCAGTACAACATCATGACTCCACAATTAGTCAATCAATCATCAGCATTTATCAATTGCCTGACTTTCTTCCCTGAGGAAAATACCACTCTGAGATCAACTTAATGATTGGTTAGTTCTTGTTCTGAAACATTTTATCATTAGAAGTCCTTGTCATGCTTCTCACTCCCCTCCTCTATACGAGCTATCTTGCCCCTCTGAGAATGACTCCAACCCTAAACCAACTCCTTGATTTGGGGGTCCTTTCTAGAACTGCCATTTGAACAGAAGCCCATTCCTTACTGCCCTCCTAGGTCACTCTCCACACCAGCTTCTTTATCTTCTTTCAGTATCTCCTCCCATTTCCCTTTGCCCTTTATGTCATCTTCCCTCATTAGAATGGAAGCCCTTTGAGAGTAGGTACCATGTTGGGTTGGGTTGGGTTTTGAATCATAGAGCAGTACATAGTACATAGTAAGAGCAAAATAAATTCTCTATCTATTCATGTATGTGCCTAACATTGTACTAAGTGCTAGGGACAAATACAAATACAGAAAAGAAGGAAAGAAAGAAAAAAAGGAAGGGAGGAAGGGAAGGGGAGAGAGAGAAAGAGCGAGAGAGTGAGAGAGAACGAGAGAGAGAGAGGAAAGAGAGAGAGAGAGAGAGAGAGAGAGAGAGAGAGAGAGAGAGAGAGAGAGAGAGAGAGAGAGAGAGAGAGAGAGAGAGAAATGAGCTGGCCCTGAAAGCTAAAGTGGATGAGAGTCTCAAGTAGCTATAAATTTAATGAAAGGCTCAAGGCTATAGAGCTTGTCAAAATGAATAGGAGTAAAAAAAAATAGCATTGAAAATGTCCAACTTTTGATTTATGTGGTTATAAAAAAGCCCGTTGTGTTATGACTGAAATCAGAATGAAAAACTTAATCCAAGTTTTGTAAAGGATAAAAACCTCAGGAATCAAACTGCTGACATGCTTTCAGGAGAGAAGAAGCAGGAGAGTCTTCTGTTTCCCCATGTTCTGTGGCTGAGGCCATACCAAGGCTATATCATCACCAAGGATGAAATTTGGACTGCAGGAGAAATCAATAAACTTAAATAGGATTTGCCTCTACATAGACTCAAGAGAAGACCTTGGACAAAGAAGATTGGTAATTGTGGTCTCTCCTGACCTCCTCTGTGTCTACAACCATCTACAGCCAAGTCTCTGAAAAACCATCACGCAAGGACTGGAACAAGGTCTACCACCTCTCTAAGGTCTATGTGATCTTGGATAAAGTCTTCTCTCATAGCTTTAGTTTGCTTATGTGCAGAATTAGGATACTGTACTAATTGATTTCTGTGTATCTTTGTATCTTAGGCTAAGTGGCAAAGGTGCCACAATACAACTCTCATAAGTACTTATTATCAAATTTTGATACCACTTGTATTTTTCTTAATTATCTCATTATGACTCCATACTTATAGAAGCAGAGCCTACTAATTTAGGTCTGGCATCTCTGGGCTCCTGGCTGATATCTAGAAGAAAACGAAACCACTATTCCCCCATAGGGAGGGAGGGCTGTGAGGACATTAGTATAACTTGGTAAATTTTGTTAAGTGGTTTTTTAGGAGTGCCTGATTCTCTGTGACCCCATCTGGGTCATATTGGCAGAAATCCTGTAGTGGTTTGCCATTTTCCATCTCCAGCTCATTTTACAGATGAGAAAACTGTAGCAAACAGAGTTAAGCGACTTGCCCAGGGTCACATAGTCAGTGAGTGTCTGAAGCCATATTTGAAGTCAGGAAGATGAGCCTTTCTGACTCCAGGCCCAATATGCTATGAACATCACCACCTAGTTGCCCCTTGGCCAGTTTGGATGTGGTACTTCCTCCATCAACTACCTGTGCATATTGAGGAGGGAAATCCCTCTTAGCTCACTGCTGATCTAGCAAAGGAAAGTCTCTGATCCACAGCAGCAACTTGGCCATGCAGGCAGCCCAGTCTAGATCAGCTAATTCACCAGGAGCTTAATCTAAAAAGAGATTAAAAATCCATTTACCGAGCAATCATTTTTACCTTTAAAGAGCTTTCCAGAGGAGTACATTAGTGCAGATGGGCTCTGATTTGCAGATGATTGAGGAAAAATATTAACTTACAAGTTATAGCTGGCTGGATCACCCGAAACAAAACACATCAAGTACAGATTTTGAGAAGAAAAACACTGTGTAAATGTTCCAGCGGGAGGGGAAAATGCATTAGTGGATATCTGGAAATGAGAGCTGCCCTCCTCAAGGTGGGCTTTTATAAACAAAGAGCTGCTCAAAGACATACATACAGAAAGTGCATTAAGTTATGTGGGACAATTCTAAAAAGAGAACAAAAGAGAGAAACAAAACACAGAAGACTATATGGGGGGGGCATGGAATGGGAATTGTAGCCACGTGATAGATAGGCAAAGAGAAGGAAAAGAGTACTCTCTTGGCACTGATCATGGGAAAATAAGCCCCAAACAATGTTCTCTCCAGTTTTTTTAAAGGTAGAAACAGACAGTCATGTTATAGGATCAATCAAATATGAAGAATAAACTTTCCTATTTGGAGGGGTGGAGGGGACAGGGTGTCCAGACTTGTGATTTCATCCATCTAGAGACTTCCTGGTGTGGGAATGCCTTCTTCAGATACATACTGTAAACTTCTCTGTGCCTCATAGCCAGAGAGATTGCCCAGGGCACTAAGTAATTAAGTAACTTGCTCCTGATCACACAGGATACAACAAAGGCAAGACTTGAATCCAGGTCATCTCTTAGGACAGTTAAATGGCTCGGTGGACAGAGCATTGGACTTGGAGTCAGGAAGACCTAGATATGAATACTGCTTTAGACATTTAGTAACTGTATGACCCTGGGCAATCCACTTAAACTCTCTGGGCCTCAGTTTCCTCATCTGTAAAGTGGGGGTAATGTTAACACTTCTCTCCCAAGCTTGTTGTGAGAAGCAAGTAAAATAACATAAGTAAAGTACTTAGCAAAACTTAAAGCACCATAGAAATGCTGGCTATTAACTGTTCCCAACCAGGAACCCTTTGCATGCTCTGTCTTGTATACTAATGTGTGTATATGCTTTATCCCTATATTAGACTCTAAGGCAGCAGTTCTCAACCTGTGAGTCGCGACCCCTTTGGGGGTTGAATCACCTTTTCACAGGGGTCATCTAAGGCCATCAGAAAACACATATTTCCAATGGTTTTAGGAACTGAGACACATCTCTTCTATCCGTCTCCAGGCAGGTCTGCCCACATGCAGATACACTCACATATGGGTATTAAATGGTCTTGGCATTAGGAAGGTTGAGAACTACTACTCTAAGGTCTTTGAGGGAAAGATCTGGGGCTTATTTTTTCCTTCATATCCCCATCACCTAATACAAGAGCCATAGACATAGTAGGTGCTTATTTAGTGTTCAGTGAATTGAGAAAGTATTCATACCTGCCCTCATAAAGCTTACAATCTAGTAGCAAAAATGAAATAACAGCTACCTATGAAGATAGAAGATGATTTAAAATAAGTAAGTGCTGTGTGAGTGGGACAACGGACTATAAAGCTTCAGAAAGGGGAAAGAATGCTTTTAGCTAGATTATCATAATTAAGGATTAACACTGGGAATATCATAGGAAGGACTGGACCTTTACCATTACTTTCATATATCCAAGCTCAGAGAAGATCAGATGCAAGTAAGGGAAAGAAGAATTAAGCATAGTAGGAAGGTGCTCTAGGCAGGCCCAGAACCACCTCTAGATCCATGTCATCCATGTGAGCCCGCCTAGATGGGTGTCCCTGCTTCTTATGTGTTAAAAGCCGAAACAAACAGATATTGGCATACTACAAGTAGCTTGGTTTCATTGCTCCCCCTGCCTTATCTTTCCCCATTGCAGTACATTTTCTGTTCAGCTGCCAATATTATCCTCCTAAGGTGCAAGTTAGACTCTCTCTCTCTCTCTCTCTCTCTCTCTCTCTCTCTCTCTCTCTCTCTCTCTCACACACACACACACACACACACACACACACACACCTCCCCAACAACTACTGAATAAACAACCCTTCAGGGGCTTTCTGTTATCTCCAGAATCAAATATAAAGCCTTCTATTTGGCATTTCAAGGCTACAGCCTAGTTCCTTCCTACCTTTCCATTCCTCTTACACTTGCCTCGCCTTCCCCTAGTCTACAGTCTAGCTAATCTAGTTTACTTGCTGATCCTAACATAGGACACTCCTCTTCCTCACTCCCTGCATTGAAGCTGACTGTCTTCTATGACTGGCATACGCTTTCTCCTCACTTCCATCTCCCAACTTCCCTGACTTCCTTCAAGACTCAGCCCACAGCCTATCTTCTGCTGAGGTCTTTTCCAGTGCCCCTCTTACCCCACTACCCAATCCTGCCTTCTGAAGTTACCATCTACATTGTGTGTATTTTGTATGTATACATAGCTATTCAAATATTGTCTCCATCCTTAGACTGAGTAATCCTTGAAAGCAGGGACTGTTTCACCTTTCTTTATATCCTCAGCATTTAAAACAGTGCCAAGAATATACTAAGTGCTTAATAAATGCTCTTTGAACCCTTAATTGATTAATATGA
The DNA here is from genome assembly GCA_028646575.1 of Pseudocheirus occidentalis. Lineage (NCBI taxonomy): Eukaryota > Metazoa > Chordata > Mammalia > Diprotodontia > Pseudocheiridae > Pseudocheirus > Pseudocheirus occidentalis. The sequence continues at coordinate 49,701,482 of CM053598.1, read as the reverse complement.
AATAACACTTTATCTTCTGATGTGCAAGTTTTCTTCTCCAGCAAATTGAAGGACTAATAGAGTTCCAACCATGAACCATTAGAGAGTGGAGGGGGCTGATGGGGGAGAGGAGATGGTGGGATACCAAAAAGCAGAGGATTTTTGCCAAGGATTGGTGTTGAGCCCTACTAACTCAATTGGAATTAACCTAAACCCCCTTTCCTCTTTCTTTGTAGATTGCAGACTTCTATTGGTTTAAAAATGACTTTAGAAAATTAAAAACTCCTAATGACTGATGGACCAGGTAGCAATGCAAAGAAACACAAAACATCCAAGCCTATTTATAACTTCCTTGTCAGCCCAGCCACTGTTCATCACTCGCTCCATTCTAGCCCCTCAGTACCTAAAATTCAGGTCTTAGAATCCTCATGTGTGACAGTTTCAGTCAGATTTCCCAACAGCCAGGGTTTGGGGGGCAGGGAGTGAGAGAGGAAAGAAAATGGTTTTCCCCTTAAAAAGAGGAAGTATCATCTTCCATCTTGCAGGGTTATTTAAAAACACCAAGTTCCCTAAATCCAATAACCAAGGGCAGGCTTTCATAAATGAATAGAAAATGTCTTGGGTGGAAGCTAAGATCTTGTCTTTCACTTCAGTCTAGAGTGAATTATAGGGCCAGCAACACAGCAAAATGTAATCCCACAAAGCTTTCCTACAGAGAAGAATCTGCATATTTCTCTTCCCCCTCCCCTTCTAACCAATGTTACTAAGGGCTTTTATTTATCATAATCTGTTCTCCAAAGATAACAAATGTCTGGTGCCAGTAGCACAGAAAGGGAAAAAAACAAAGTAAAGGTCTATCAACGTATTAAAGGCAAGCCTTAAAGGAATACTGATCGAGTTATGGGGAGCCTCTTTATTCAGCCCCCTTTCATGTGAAATTAATCTATTTCTTAAGAAGCCAATTTAGTCCATAGGAGGGAGTTTTCTATGAAGGCTTAAAGGAGCAGATGTACTTTAGGATGCAAAATTACTCAAATAGCCAGTGGCTTAAGGAATCCTACGAGCTGGCTCCAAAGCTCACTCACTTGGGATGCTCTCTGGCAGACTGATTTTGGGCTATGAATAGAATGCAAGGCCCTTGAAGGCAGGGGCTATTTCATTTGTGTCTCTGTATATGGCAGGCACTTGCATGTTTATTGAATTGAAATGAAAGCAGGGTCTGCTCATAATATTGATGACAGAACACCTACCTACTCCTAGGAAAAGAAAGTGATGCGTTAGCAGAACTTCCCAAACTCTGAGACAAATAATCTGACCCAAAGTTTAGTCCTAGTGTTATTCAACAAACGAGAGGGTATTGTTGCAGAACGTGACCCTGACTCAACAGGGTCACCTTCCTTGGACAAAACCAATGTAGGACTCTGGACTTAACTAAGGAGTTTCATTTAGGGAGGGCAGGCAGAGTATTTCAAATATGTTCACATTAGTAATTCTAGAATGCTCTGTATACCAGTCAAGTGACATTTTTATTTTCATTCTGTGGGAATCAGAACTGAGCCACAGTGAGGGTCTTGGACAGAGAGGGAATGGTTTCAGATAATGTAAGAATTGGAAGAAAACTTAGATATTGACATTCAATCAAACCTTCTCAAAGAGCTTACACACTTTTCAGGTAAACAAGTCTATATAATGATCTAATCCAACCCTCCCTCATGTGCTCCAGGCCCAAATCACTAACATTTCCACCCAATTGTCCTCTAAGTGTTTCCAACTCAAAACTTGTCATGTCAAAAATAAACCTCATTCATCTTCCCCCATCAAAACGAAACAAAACAAAACAAGCAAACGAACAAAACTTAGCTCTACTGAACTTCCTTATTTCTGTCTAGGAGGCCACTACCCTTCCAGATTCACAACATTAGAACTGTCCTGGAGGCCTTACTCCTTCTCACCCCTCATTTCTGATCACTTGTCAGGTCTGGCCCATTCTACCTCCACCACATCTCTTGAATTTATTCTCTTTTTTCCACTGAAGAGGCTACCACACTAATTCAAACTCTCACCATCTCTCTCCTTAGCTATTGTAGTAGTCTCCTAAATGACCTCCTTGCCTCCAGTCTCTACTTTTTCCAACTCATTCTCCACCCAAGTACCAAAGTGATATTCCTAAAGCACAAGTTTGACCATGTCATTTCCAGGATCTAGATGTTTTAGGTGCTCCCTATTATCTCCAGGGCCAAATACAAATTTTTCTTGATAGTTCATAATTTAGCCCTAACCCATATTTCCAAACTGATGTCACACTTACACTCCACACACCCTCCATACCAGATGAACTAGTCTATTGAATGTTCCCCATAAATGACATTCCACTTCCTGCCTCTGTGCCTTGTCATAGGCTGTCCCTCCTACCTAGAATGCTCTCCCTTCTTTTATCCATATCCTGGAATCCCTAACTCCTTTCAAGGCTTAATGCAAGTATCATGGACAAAAAAAGGGTCTTTCTCTGTTTATTAGGGCTCCATCCATGCACATGAATGACTTTACATCCTCCTGATAATGACTGAAATTATTAAATGATTGTTTATTTGAAATTAGGATTAACAAGAGACCTAATGGATAAAGGAATGGCCTGGGAAGTCAGGAAGACTTGGGTTCAGGTCCTGACACTTACTAGCTGTGTGATCACGGACAAGTTATTTAACTTCTCACAATTTCCAAATAAGTTTCTAAGGCTCTAAATTACAGAATGGCCTTTGTACATCAAAGAAGTTCCTCCCATAGGGGAAATACCCTAAATTAATGAAAACATAGGTCCACACTCCTCCCACAAATTAGCATCAATGTAATATTAACATTATTAATAATATTAATAAGGATATTTATTTATTTATCAGAGGAGGCACTTGATAAATATTTTCAGTAAGGGAGAAAGTGTACTTCAAGACCCCAGACCAATTTTCACTCCACAAAAACACAAGACCAACAACATATTAGAAGACAGAGATGGTAGATGAAGACCCCCTAGGAACTCTAAGTCTGCCCTGATTTCCTGGATTCTGTTTATTATCAATGGTGTAAATTTATTCAGGAACTTGCCCACACAATTGGGCATGAGTGAGAGACAGTGTCACATTATGGACTTCTGCTGATTTCATCAGCCTCACACACACACACACACACACACACACAGACACACACACACACACACACATATACACACACACACTAAAAGGGGGAAACGAAGATTTCACTAGAAATGGAAGGTGATTCTCATGGCGACTACTTCCCTTTTATCTTCTTTTGGGGGTTTTAGCATAAATGGTTTAGAAAAACCAAAACCAAAACACATAGTAAGTTACTTCTGTGAATTCCAGAGGAATTTCTGTCCTTGCAAAGTCAAATCACTTGCCCCTTTCAAGCGTCAGCTTCTTTCTAATAATATGGCAATTTCATGGATACTTGAAGGAATACCTGCATTGTAACAACCCACCTAATAGTGCTGGTCAGAGAACTTTCCTCTCTTTTCCAGTTATAAACCCCCCTGTGGCAATTTCAAAGTATTTCATGCAGTAATTACCACAGACTTTCCTGGAGACCAGAATAAAAGATTATTCTTAGGATATAATTGAAAACCAGCAGTAGCAGTGGACAGCAATCATCCTTCCTCGCCAAGCTGAAGAGATACCAAGTCAAATCAAGCACTTACTATGAACCAGGCACTGGACTAGGTTCTAGGGAAACAAAGAAAGGTAAAAACATTATCCTTACTCTCTGGAAGCTCACATTTGAATGGGTGGGTCACATGGCTCCCTTTGGAATTATGTCTTTGGTCTGGAAACTGTGAACTTACCTTCATTGTTAACCCCATGGTGTCAGTGATGGAACTTTGGCCTTGGAGATAGAAAGACCTGAGCTCAAGTCCTGACTGACACACACTAACCATGTGACTATAGGCAAGTTAATTGGCCTCCAAGTCCCTTTAGGCAACTCTTTTTAAGATTTGAATTTGTAGAGGAGTTACCCAACTACATTAGCAGAAGGAATTCCCATGGATGGGTAATAGATGCATATCCTTTCCTTACCTGGACACTCAAAGTTAAGCTTAGATAAAGATTTTCAGTCATTTCGGTAGACAGGGTACTCTCCGCTATGGGTGGCAATTGGTGAATTGGATGAACTGAAAGTGTAATGGAGAAAATCAGAAGCTCTACAACTATGGAGTGGAGCTTTGATCTCTGTCTGAGTAGTCATAGCTATTTTTAAAGGCATAGTTCCATTCTGGAGATATTTACTAATTGTCAAGACCTGAAATGAGTTATCAGGCTTTTTCGTTCTGGGAAAGGACCACAGTTCCCCACAGTTGCCCATTGGCTTTGGTGGAGAAAGCTGCACTTTTCCCACAAAGCATTGGGTAATCATTGAATAACCACATGACCAAAGGAGTGGCAGCACATTTCTACCTCCTGGCTAAAAATGTTGCCAGTTAAGCCATTTTTGACCTCCACTATGGAGGCTGACAATCTGTTCCCCTTTGCCACTACCCCCAGCCCTGAGTCACTGTGTTATCCCCTTTCCACCCCCTCTCCTCTAAGGCAGTGTGTTGCCAACCCAGCCAGGTCCTTGGATTTCCAATGGAGTGACTCTGACAACTCTGATTCGGAGTGGGGAGTAGAGGTTCATGGTGAAGGATGAGAGGGCAGACTCAGGGTCACACCCTGGGCTCCATTAAAACTGAACCTGGATGCATTGAGTAGGTCATTTGGGAAGTCATTACAGACTCATTTAGCGGACCCCTGCATAAGCAGCCTGTTTACCACAACACCAGCCAAACATGGGCACCAGAAATCAGGGGCACAGTACAGCTAGGGCATTCAGTGAATAACACATCTGATGAATCACATAAGGCACACTCTCTAGAGCACTGTCTTTTTCAACTCCTATGTCCATAATCTAGCATGTCTAGAGTAAACAGAAAAGATCCAGTGGAGAACTGACCAAGAAAAGAAGGTATAGTGGGAGTGGGAGCAGGGAGTGCTAGATTTAAAATTCCAAGGAGCTGGGTTCAAATTCTGACTCAGCTATTTACTTAATTCAACAAGTTTTCCTAAGTACACTGCATATATTATATGTATATATGCACACACACACACACACACACACACACACACATGCACACACACACACGGAAGACATTGTGCTAGCAGCTGGGAATTCAAAGGCAAAAAACCAATAGGTCTTGTCCCCAGTAAACATGTCAACCTCTGACAAGGTCAGCTTAGATGGCTTCCAGTGTCCTTCCCAGTATACATTTGATCCCAAGAATGCCATAAATAGATAACTGAGAAAGGTACTGAACATACAACCTTACAGAGTTAACTCGAAATACAAACATAATGAACACTTATATGGTACAATTTGAAGGATGTGGGAAAGTCCCCTAACCCTTCCCCTAATGTATCCACCACATGTCTTCACACAGGTGCCTCCCATACAGGGTATTGAGCTAGCTATCTGTTTTGAATGACCGATTGCTGATCTCTTTTGTTTGTGTTTTAACAGACAACCCTCATGATTTTTCCCTGGCACACTTGGGGTCACTTCCCAAACTTACACCTTCCACCCTGGAATATCTCAGCTGGCAAGCTTAGAGATCCTCAGATGTTCCATATTTCAATATTCGCCTGGCTCCAGCTATGGGGAGGGTCAAGTCTAGACAGACTCTGATGCCCTTAGTTAAGCATTGACCTCTCCAGGATCTTAAAACAACAACAAACAACTAAATCTTAACTTGAACAAAGTTTCCCTTTCCCTAATGACAAAATGATGCCAAGACAACTTCAGAGCACAGGACTGAAGAAGAGAAAGATTCGAGGGCCCAGAAAAGGAATCAGAATGCCTAAAGTATTCCTTGCCAATGTCACCATTCACTAGGTCCATCCCTGACTCCTCATCACCTGGCTAGGGGACAGATTTGAGGAAGCAGTATACAAGAAAATTCAAAATTTAAGAGGAATTTAGAGGTGAAAAACTTGACTAGACCTCATTCCTTCACCCACTCACTCTTCCAATAAACTAGAGGTGGTCCATGGCTCTGAAAGAGGAGGAGGGGGAGGAGAAAGAGGAGAGGAGGGGAGGAAGATGAGGAGGAAGAGGGAGAAAAGGAGGAGAAGGACGATGGCTTAAAGCGCAAGTGTCCCTAGGAGAGGAAACAGCATGGCACACTCATACTTAAGGGTAAATGACTGATAGGAAAGCCTGTCCTCAAAGTAAATTTTAAGCAGAGGAGGGAAAGGGAAGGTATGAGGCCACCATGACAAACTGTGATAATATAGTGTAGCAAGAACCCCACCCACTGTTTCCAGCCTAATGTAGGAAGTCATGAGTTGGAAGTCACCAGCTGAACGCAAGTAAACCTCCCAGATCCTCTGAGCCTTCTGTGTGGCTGTTTAACTCAGCAGGTTAGAACACAGAGTGAAGGCCAATGGTTCGCTTCCTGTGTGAGCCAATGAATTTCATTGTGTTACTTGGATATAAATTGCACCCTGCCTCCCCAACAACAACAATCAGCTGGCTCACAAACGCGTGTCCTTGGTCACAAGGAGCAGAGGATGAGATAGTGGAGATGACTCAGAACGACCCTCTTCTTCCCCCTCCCTCCCCTCACTACTATGGTAAACACTCCTCAAAGCATGAGGTCTGCTGATTGCTCATTCATATATGAAGAATGGCATGCTTTCATTTTTCCCTCTGAGCCTCAATATGCTCGTCTATAAAACTGAGACTGGTCTCACAAGGGGGTTGTGAAAAATCAATGAGGAAACATCTGTAAAGTGCGTTGTGGCTCCTGTTAGGAAAACACCCTCTGGATACTTAGCGAGCTCTGAAATCCCCAGGGAGCTGTCCATCTACAAGAGCTTTCTCAGCTCTTCGTAGTTGCAAAGTTGTCCATGGTGAGAGGAAAAAGAAAACCCTCCAATTTCTCTGACATCGTCCCCAGCACTGAGGAAGCAATACAAAACTAAAATACAAAATTAATCCCATAATAGGCCATGGATGACTTTGTAATGGCCTTTTTAAAGATGAAAATTCAACATAAACGATTATTACACTTTTATGGCCGCTGGATCTAATTTCCAATTATTTGGAGACACTCAGAACCAATCAATTAGCATGCAACAGAGCTCCAGATGTAGGAAAAGAAAATCCAAGAAAAGCAGATATTGGCTTTCATTGAAAAAACATGGCTGTGTGTTGTGAGAAGGACATTGCCATCACATTGGCAATATAGGGTAGGAACATATACACTTCTACTTTGATTGATTGGTTGATTAGATACAGTCCTTTCTGGAAAATAGGGACTGAACAATCAACAGATTATAGATTTAGCGTGATAAAAAAAAATGTAGAGGTTATCTCTTCCTGTGAAGGATATTGCCAGAATCCCAGTCACCCAGGCCTGAAACCTCAGTCATCTTCAGCTTCTCTCCATGTCCAAAGTTATCAAATCTTGTCAATTCCATCACTATTTCTTTTCTCCATCCTATTCTCTCATCTCACTTTGCTTTTACTTTCCTATTTCAGACTCTCAGATCATCTCCCCAACTCTAGTCTCTCCTCTCTGATCCACCCTCCACATAGAAACCACATTGATTTTACTAAAGCAGGACTATGATGCCCTGCTCAGGAAGCTCTGGCTTATTGCTGGAATAAAATACCAACTCCTCTGGCATTTAAAGCCTTTAACAATACTCTCATTTTGTGCATAGGACAGTTTTCTAGGCTTATTGTTCCCTAAATGCAACTTACCGTCTCCTGCCTTTGTAGAAACTGTCCCCTGTACCTAGAATGTCCTTTCTTCTCACCTTGGTCTCATAGATTCCCTAACTTCCCACAAATCTCAGCTCGAGTGAAGCCTATCTGAATCTGACTGGTTGTTGTTCTTCATTCTCAAAGACCAAAACGGCATCACTATGCTGGGATCAATGCAGAGAGCTTAGAACACTCTACCATAGGTTGGGCACAAATAGTCTATATGAACATTTGGAGTGGATATGTCTCTGAAATCATGAGTGTTCTTGCCTCCCCAAAGTACTACATGTCTATATACACATCTATATATACTATGTTATTTATGCATACATATATGCATGATTTAATTTTCTATGTTTATTTTATTCTCCACTCTTCAGTAGAATTAAATCTCCTTTAAGACGGGGTCTGTTCCATAAGATCATAGATATAGGGCCAGAAGGAACCTCAGAGATCATGTGGTCCAATCCTCTAATTTTATATTTGAGGAAACTAAGGCAGAAAGCATTTAAGTGACTTGCCCAAGGTCACACAGGTAGTAACCACCAAAAGCAAGATTTAAACCTAGGTCCCCTGATCCTAGAGCCAGTGTTCTTTCCAGTGTGCCGTAGTACCTCCTTTTTTGTCTTTGCATCTTCATCACCTCTAGCATACATAACACCTGGCACATCAGAGTCACTTAATACATTGCATCTAGTCCCACTGACTCATTTTCTGGATGATCATCAAAAAAGGTGACTTATGATATAGATTTTAGAACTCCAGGGCATCTCAGAGGTCATCCAATCCAACATCCTCTCTTTTCCATGGTTAAGAAAGCTTTCCCCAGTACATCAGAAAGGACTTGGGCAGGGTCACAGAGGTGGTAAATAACAGAAGTAGAATTTGAATCTAGCTTTCTGGATGCACGTTCTAATGCCTTCCCAATGACTTAATGAGAATGACAAAAATCATTTAAAGGAATTCTTTGGTAATCATGGAGGCCATGAATTCCCAAGCCATCCAAAAGAATGTCCATCAATGTACAACTTTTATAACTATCCAACATCAAAAACTAAAGTACAGTTTCAACATGCCAGGTCAAGGGGATGAATAAATTGGGCCTGAACTTTGTTGTGTTTGTCATATTTTGATCTCTCTGAAGAACGTCTAAAAGAGGCGGGATAATTCCAGATTCAATATGGTCACTAGACAAGGTTACAGTATGTGTTCTATCACCTTACCTAATGAAAGATGCCTGGAACTCCCTTCGTAAGCTCAGTCAAATAGTTTAAGAAAAGACCTAAGGTCTTAAGACCTTAAGAAAGGTGCCCAAGACTTTGACAGCATTCCAAAAGAGGACACTAAAAACAATCCGCTTGATTGCCCCTTAGTTATATTTCAGAAGAGAGGTTTAAAAGTCAAAGGACTTGAGACCTGGAAAGAAAGAACCTTAGAGATTGGCTCATGCAAGTCCCTCTTCCCACCTTCCTTTTACAGATGAGGACACTGATGTCCATAGAAGGGCAGTGATTTATAATATAACGCTATTATCAGAACTAGAGTCCAGTTCTTATGACTCTGAGTATAATGTCCTTTACATTATATCATGCTCTTAAAGTTATTGATCAAATAAGACATCAAAATAATGAACCTACATAAACAATTAGAGAAGAGAGATCTCAGCATGGCACACAACACCCTTCTTTCAAAGGTTTCCATTGGCCTAACTTAGATTTGGGAAAATCATTAGAATGAGTTTGTAGCTAAGCAAGATTTCTTATTTTTCCTTACCTCATTAACAAGGAAAACCAATGCAGGGGGGCATCTAGGTGGCACAGTGAATAGAGCACCAGCCCTGGAGTCAGGAGGACATAAGTTCAAATCCGGCCTCAGACACTTAACACAAAAAAACTAGCTATGTGACCTTGGGCAAGTCCCTTAACCCCAACTACCCTACCTTCCCCCCTCCAAAAAAAAAAGCAAAAAAAATTATAGTCTAAGATCCTATGACTCTAGGGCAGAAATGTTTATAGAGGAGCAGAAAACTGCAGAAATCATTTAGGGAATCAAACAGAAGCAAAAATGTCTAAACAAAGCAAATTCAATGAAAAAAGAGTGTGCTGAGCAGCACTAGTCCTTGGAAGATATCAAATGCTGTCTAGAACATTTTTCTCAAAGGAAGGATAAGAAGGAAGAAGATAAGAACACAAGGATGCTGGAAGAAGAGCAAATGGGCTCCCTCTAGGATGATAAAAGGATGATTAATGCAGGCACAAGTCATTGTAGGCTGAGAAAGTGCACTTTGCAGGGAAGGAGGACTTCAATATCAATGCCACAAGGAGAAGCCCAAGACAGCTATTTAGAATATCTGAAAGGACAGAGGAAAAGCTCAGAAATGTGCATTTAAAGGAGTTAAAGAAAGTGGGAAAAAATCACTGAAGAAGATGGTGGCTCATTTTGACCAGTATTTGTTACATATCCATTTTGTGCAGGGAGCTGGGAATACAAAGACAAAAATGAAACAGTCCATGCCCTCAAGGAACATATGTTCTACTGACAAGTCAGGGTGGAGAACATATAACAGATAAATAGATAATTAAATGTATAATATATGCAATATAAATGTGGAGTGATTTTTTAGGATGGAGAACACCAAAAAAAAAAAAAGAGGGAGGGGAACCAAGGAAAGTCTTATTTAGGTATTTGTACCTGATCTGAACCTTTAGTCAAACTGGGGATTCTAAGACGAACGGAAGAGGGGAGAATACATTCCAGGCATGGAAGAGAGTATGGAGATGGGGGATGGAATGTCATGTTCAGGGTCCTATATCTAGAACTGGAAACAACCTCAGAGTAAATCTAGTCCAACACATTCATTTTAGAAATGACATAACTGAGGCTGGGAGAGTTAAAGTGCCTCACCCAAAGTCACATAAAGACTCATCTTCCTGAGTTCAAATCTGACCTCAGACACTTACTAGCTATATGACCCTGCACAAATCATTTAGCTTGTTGGCCTCAGTTTCCTCACCTGTAAAATGACAGAGAAGGAGATGGAAGATGACAAAGAAGGAGATGGAGAAAGAAATGGCAAACCACTCTAGTATCTTTGTCAGGAAGACCCCAAACAGTGTCACAAAGAGTCAGATATGAATTAAAACAACTGAACAACAACAACAAATCTGACATTTAAAACAAAGGAAAGGGAAAAAATAAGAAGAGGGCAAGAAAAGTAGTAAGGGGAAATAAAGGAATAAAAGGAAGTGGAAGGAAAATGGTAGAAAATAGGAGGACCGTAATATCATTGACAATCTTCTTCTCACCTGTGACCTGTTCATTGCTGGCCCAGTCTGCAGGATTTCCTCCCCATCCCTGCCTAGGCGAATCCTCACCATCCTTGAAGAGCCGACTCAAGCCCACGAAGGCTGTTCTCTCACCAACACTGATTTCTCCTTTCTAATTGCCCTGAGTCCCCTTTTTAAAAATCTCAAACTGCCTATTTTCCTAAGGAAGTATAGAATCTTAGAGTTGGAAGGGATATCTAATTCAATCCCATTCCCACTACTACAACACCCACAAGTATAAGTGCTGCAAAGTTATATAATCCAAACCTCCTATTTTACATATGAGGGAAATGAGGTCTGGATAATAAAGTGTCTTGCCCAAGGTCATATGGAAGGCAGGGTCACTCAGAGATGAAGAACTTCTCCACTCAACCCTACTCCCACCTCCATACACACACACATTCTAATTTTGGACTCACCTAATTGTTTCCCCCCTTTTTAGGACCAAAAATCTCCTTCTTATAACTTCTACCTAATGATCCTAGTTCTGCAGAATTTCTCTTCCATTTGACGACTCTTCTCTGATCTTCAATCTTCTTCATTCTATATATTCTAATTTCTTTCTGTCGATCCATGTATGGCATGATTTCCAATGCCCTCACCATCTTGGGTGGACTAGACAGATTCATCCTGAGGTGGTCTAAGATGGGCAGAACTATCATCTCCTTCACTATGGACATGAAATTTCCATGAAGAAGTACCTTCAACCAAATCAAGTACAATCAAATAGTATCCTTAAAATGAGTTGAGAGTGGGGAGTCCCACACCTCTTAAAATAGCACTGCTAGGCAGAACTAAAGTCCCCACGGCTTTCAAAACTTTTGAAAAAACAGAATCTCCCTGAATTCTCCCACCCCAGCAAGGCTAAGGAAAATGAGAAAGAAAAGAATACAAAGCAACTTTCAAAGACCAAGTAGAGTTCTGATTTTTCCTTAATAAATCTGAATTTATCTGACAAAAGTTAGACATCTGGAGGAAGGGAGACAGAAGAGCAGTGTCTAACATCCCTTAAGCAAAGTACCAATCTAGCAGCTTTCCAGTTCCTGGGAACTCAGCAAGAGGCAGCCAATCCTGAAAATACACATATTCAAGTGGAGCTGTTTGTACCTCAACTGTTCACAGAGATAGTGGGGTTAGAGTCCCAGCTAGGCTACTTCCTAACCAAGTGACCCTAGGCAAGTCACTTCATATCACAAGGACTCAGTTTCTTCATCTGTAAAATGAGAGAGTTAGCCTATCTGGCCTCTAAGATCCTAGATCTATGATCTCTAATCTACACTCTAGAGCTACAATGTATAATAATATGCAACAAACAACACAATGTTAAACTTGAGGTTGGGAAAATGAGTTCAAATCCTGCCTTGAACACACACTCACCATGTGCAAGTCACTTAACATCTCTCCGACTCAGTCTTTTCATCTATTAAATGGGGATAATAATAGCACCTATCTCCCATGTTTGTTGTGAAGACCAAATGAGAAAATAAATACAAAGGGGCTTGAAAGTTATTATTCTAATCAAGTCACTCTATTGTTCAAAGTGGGAGTTTGATGATCTGTCCCTCTTCCTGAAGCATATGTTGCCCTTGACCAGCAGGAATTCTGGTCAACTGAAGCAGAAAGTACCAATAAAAGAAAGTTCACGGGATGAGCCAAGTCGCCATCTATCTGAAGCCTGTCTATGCTGGCTTCATCAAGAAAGGCTTCTGAGAACCAGAAAAGTCCTCAGATACAAAGGTTACTTCAGCACCATAGAGAAAACCTAGCCTGATCTCACCTCACTATGTAATGTCTATGACAACCTCCCAGGCTGTGCATGCCTGTTTGTACAAGGTTGCACAAGAGCACTAACAGATTTCTTCTGGTGCTTCTTCTTCATCACCCTAGAGGACAGAATGGGGATCGATGGGTAAAACCTACACAGAGGCAAAGTTGGACTCCATATAAGGAAGAGCTTTCCTGTAGAGTTACCTCAGGAAGTAATGTGTTTCCAGTTCCTAAAAGTCTCCAAGCAGACAATGAATGATGACCATCTGTCATATTGTAAGATATTGTAAAGAGATCTCTCAGTTCAGGTAAAGGTTGGTTAGATTCACCCTATGGCTCTTTCCAAAAGTTTCTGTGACTCACCCAGTTTCATGGTTAGTGTGAAAGAAAAATGGGAACCCAAATCAAGACTTTAATTCTATGCATTCAGCAGTAGACCCTATGTCAGCCTTGGTTTTCCTGTTCCCCTTTCCCCAATATCTGTTATTGTTTTTTTTTTACCTTAGTTACTGTCTCTTCCCTGTCTCTTTGACTCTTTCTTCTTCACTCTCCCTCTCCCTCTCCCTCCATCTCTCTCTCTGTCTCTGTCTCTCTGTCTGTCTGTCTCTCTCTCTCTCTCTGTGTCTCCATGTCTCTGTCTGTCTCTCTCTCCCTTGCCCCCTTATCTTGTCTCTTTTTACCCTCTTCTTTGTCACTTTTCCCCTTTCTCTCTCTCCCCCCCGTCTCTGTCTCTCTCTCTCTCCTCTCTCACCTTACGACAAGACTTATCTTGTCTCTTTTCCCCTCTTCTTTGTCACTTTTCTCCTTTCTCTCTCCCTAACCACCCCTGCACACACCTCAAAACTCTATGCATACTCACTTAACACCAAATGAACATTCTGCAGCTCATTTCAGAACTCCTCTTAGTGACTGTGAATTCCATTCATGACAGAGCAATAAAGAGTTGGCTTATTAGCAGAAGGAAAACCACCTACTTATCCAAGAACAAAACTGGTAACCGATTGATGGATTCAATTCAGTTCAATACAATTCAACAAAAGTTAATTAAGCAAGATGGTCTTCTAAGTAGGACGGTTTGGTAGAAAGAATTTTGGACCTAGATAGCGTAAAAGAACCTTTACTCAAATCCCATTTCTGCCTCTTACTGCTTGAGTGGCAATGAAGAAGGGCCCTCACCTCTTTGGTCTCAGTGTCCTTGTCTATAAAGGAAGTGGTTGGACTACCTGGCTTCTGAAGTCCCTTCCAGCTTAAATCTATGATACAACAAATCTGCTCTGTGCAAGGACTGTGCTATGCGAAGACAAAAAGTGCTATAGACCTTGCCCTTTAAGAGTTTGCAGTCTAATATGGGTCACAATTCATGGACATAAATAGCTAAGCTACAAGGCAGAATGTGCAAAGGAGAGGTACAAAGCCAGAAATTAAAAAATGGATTCGGGCTAAAAAGCTGCTAAAGGAGGTAGCCCCTCAAGTTGATCCTTGTAGGAAGGGAAGGATTCTAACAGGTGACATGGAAAGGTCAAGAATAAGTTTCAGTTGCAGCCAAAGTGCCCAGTTGAGGCATGGCTTGTGGCATTATCTAATAGCAGCAGCTCAAGCAACAAGTCACCAGAAGGCCAGAGAACAGTATAAGTTGTTGCTAGGGAAACCAGTTTACTTGGTAACAGCACTCCCGGAGTCTGATTGCAGCCAGAGAAACACTCTGCCAGATGTTTTGGAAATGCCAGAGACAGAGAAACACACCCACTCCTTTCCCCCAAGCAGGTGCCTATTTCCTTAAAAAAAAAAAAAGACCTCTCCTCCCACCCCTTCCCAAGGTAAACATGGTGTGGGAGTGGGTGGCTGGGGGTAACATTCAGGGAATTCAGAAGCTTATTCCTCAGCCGCTCTGGCACCCTCCTTCCTTTCATCCTTTTATTTCCAATATCCTTCAGCAAATCCAAGAGTGAAATCCCAAGCATGGGGCCCCTTAGAGCTCAGGAGCAAGATGTCCAGCCAGCCCTTCAGCACCAAAACACGGGGCCTGATGGAATCAAGCCAAAAAGCATTCATTACGCCCTCCCTCTGGGCCAGGCATTGTAATAAGGGTACTCTCTCAGTCAGTCCCTGTCCAAGCAAATTTTTATTTACCTGACTACATTTCTATCACACTTGCCCTGTGGCAGAGCTGTCCAAAATGTAGCCAGCTGGACAGCCTCATCTGGCCAGCAACACTCCCCAGGGTGACCTGTGCCAGATTAAAATGTAATTGGGAAATATTTAACAAGATAACTACAAATACAAGAAACCATAGGTGATGCTACATTTTAAAGTTAAGTTGATACTCTGTCTGTGGGGATCCTTACATGTGGTTTAGTGACCCTCATTTCTATTCAAGTTTGACATTACAGCTCTGTGGCACTGACATGACTTCCCCAGGTTTCATGATATGGAAGCCAATAGAGGAGTGAGGAAGAGAGGGATGGAAGGGCAGAAGGAGGGGAAAAGAGATGAAAACCTGTGCCAGCTGCTGCCATGAGAGTGCCATCCACAGGGATCTCTCTCACTTCCCTTTATCCACACACCTGTCTATGTGACAGCTACCTCCCCAGCCAGTGGGCCTGGCTCAGTTTCTGCCAGAAGGACTTCTTTCCCAGGCCTGCTCAGCTTGTTCCAGGTGGGTTGGCGGGTGTGAAGGAAGGAACTTCTTCCTAGGCCATGTCTCTTCTTCAGGGGCTGAATGGGGAAGTGGCAGGAGTTCTATAATCTAAGAGTAAGTGAATTCTCATCTACATCACACACAGCAGGCCCAATATATGTTTATACCATGTTTGTGTTTGGCAAGCCCCAGATAGCCCAGGAGCATGTATGCCTCAGTTTACTCACTCAGTATATTGGTATACCTGCCCAAGGACAAATCAAAGCCAAATTTTAGGGAGCCTGCCTTCACTGAGCCCTTCTAATGGGGTCCCTAAGGACAAAGAAATGGACAAAATGTAAGTGTACATCATTCATTTGGGTATTTAATGCTATCCTCTATCACTTTTCTCTGTTACACATATATAATTTCATATCCCCAGCAAGACCCATATCATATCCCCAAATCCCCATTTCTCTGGGGCAGGGATTAAGTGTTTACCTCTACAACGGACAGAACAGTACAGTATAAATAGCACTGGGTCAGGAATCAACAAACCTGGGTTTGAATCTTAGCTCTGTTCGTTGCTGGCTGAATGTCACTGGCCAAGTCACTAAACCACTCTGGGCCACATCAGTAAAATGAAAGACCATGGTCTGCACAGTTCTTCCAGCTCGAAATTCCCCATAGTACCTCCAGCAATACAGAGAATGTAATAGACATTCAGGAGCCTTGAGTTGAATTATATTTTTTCCTGAGTGAACAGCCCGGGTCAAAATTGTGAACAAAACTATGTCTGTGTTCATGGCTGGAAATTTTCAGTGTAATTCAGTTTTAACAGTTTAAACAGGTTGTCTAAAGAGTGGGAAAAGAGGCCCAGGACAGATGTGGAGTGGCTCACGGGTCCCATGCCAATCAGAAGGAGGACCAGCCACGTGAGCAGTCACATCAGCTTCCAGCTTGGGAGAGACAGAGACCCAGTATCAAAAAAAAAAAAGATGAAAAAAAAGATAAAATAAAAAAACCATAACTGTCCAAAGTCCTATTCCCTTAAAGCCCTGCTAGGTGGCTTACTAAATCCAATTTACACTGAGATAATAACAGTTTTCAGTAGGTTCAGGAAAAATCGCCATTCTACTTCTGTTGTTAGCTGCTCTTCTCCGACTCTTGGTGACCCCATTTGAGATTTCCTTCTCCAACTCATTTTACAGATGAGGAAACAGAGGTCAACCGGGGTAAGTGACTTATCCAGGGTCACATAGTTATGAAGTATCTAAGGCTGGGTTTGAATTCGGGTCTTCCTGACTCCAGACCCAGCACTCTATCCACTGTATCACCTAGCTGTCCATTCTAGCTGCTGGTCCTATTGAAAGGATTATAGCCCTGGCTTCTCCAGGAACCTGAGAGCAGCTGAGAAATAGGCTCTCCTTTAGTCAATACAGATGGCTTCTCCCACTAAAATCTCATTCAAATGCTCCATTGTAATGTGCAGGTGACCCAGTGGTTGCCAAAGGCTCACCCACTAAGACACAAACTCTCCCAGGCCCTACCCCAGAGAAGGGATGGGAGTGAAGGATGAGGGGGGAAGGGAGGAAGCTAATATCTGTCTTCAAGTACTTGGAAGGCTCTCTTAGAAAAATGCTCTGCTTGGCCCCAGAAGGCAGATGTAGGAACTGTAAGCAACTGATACAAGGTCAAGGCAGACCTGTTGACTGGAAGACCCAGAAAAGGCCCCACATGGAAGATCTGCTCCTGAGTCATGTTATAAAGGTTTCCAGACCTTCTCTGAAGCAGGGGAAAGGAGGCAGCACATGCTAGACAGGGAGAACACCTGCATAAAGATGGGAAATAGGATGTTGTGTGCCAGGGAAAAAGGCCAGCAGGCCACTTTGACCAAAGTGAGGAGTACAGGAAGGGAAGGAATAGGAAATCAGACTGCAAGGTCAGTGAGAGCCATGTCTGGGATTGTAAAGGCTACAAAGGAGTAAATTCAGGCTTCATAAAACAACAGACTTCCTAACAGAGCAATCCAGAGTGGGAAGGGGTTGTTTCAGGAGGTAACAGATCCCCCCTCCCCTCACTGCAAGTCTCCATGCAAAAAATGGGCAATCATTTGTCCAGTGAGTTATCCTAAAGATTCTTCAGGGTTTGGCTTGGAATAGATGGCTTCCAAGGTTCCTTCTTACTCTAAGAGTCTGTGATTCTATAATATGGAGTAAGAAAAGCTTTGAATATGGAGCTGCTGGTAGACCACATGTCTACCCTAGCTGTTTGGAGAGGATCAACAGCAGGTTGGCCAGGGGTTGATGAATTTCTCAGACACCATAATCCTTGAAGGATTAGAAGGACTATGATCTGAAGGGAACACCCTTAGATCTTCGAAGTATGGCTAATGGCGTGATGTGTTAGCCTCTCCAGGGGCATTTGGATTCTAATGAGCAACCCTTGGATGCCTAATGCCTCAGCCTATAAGAATGAATCTCTAAGCATGGAAGTCCAGTGACCCATGACAGACTGAAGAGGGAAATATTTAAGAGTAAGGGATTCTTCCCATGCTCTTCAATTATATCCCAGAGGCAGTCACCTACCTTGCCTATGGACAAAACAAACTCTGTCCCTGAAGAGGGGGGAAAGATGAGGTTTTTTCCCCGCTTTTAGGCAAAGAGGAAGATAGCTTTGATGAATCTCAGTTTCATTACCCATGAAACAGGAAAAACTGTTTTCACCGGCCAACTCACATGGCTGTTATGGGGAAAGCGTCCTGTAGATCTTAGAGTGCTATATGAATATGAACGACATATCATCATCATCATTATTGAATTATTATTCTAGAAGCACCGGCTTAAGAGCGATCTTTTGATGCCACGAAATACAGTCCAACTTTGAAAGAAAGAGGAACCAAACGGATGGTGATAACAAGCCACCTGCTGTCGCTGCCGTGAGCTGTGATTTTCCACTTCTAAAAATAAAAGTAGAGTTTCATTTTGTACTGGCTGTGGCTTCTGTAGGCCCACAGAGCTTGCCAGGACTTTTTTATGCTCTTTGTTTTGTTGCTTTAAGACCAGCGCCCATGACAGACCAACTGCATTGTGGGAAGATGCTCTCTCTGCCCCAGAAGAGAAAGCCACTGCCCCATTGGCCTTGTATACAAACTTTGTATATGTGGCTCTTCCTGTTTCTTCTGGGACCTATCCTCCTCTGTGTGTTATTGCTGCTCCTAACGTCTGCTTCTAGGCTTTACCTCTCCTCTTGTGCTTGTGTACAGCTATATCTACGTAACACCAAAATAACTGGGGTCTTGGGTTGTCACTGTAGGCCTCAGTTTCCTCATTTGTAAAATAAGAGGATTAAACTATTTGGCTTTTGTGCGATCCCAAAGGCAAGAGTCGTTGATTTTAATATTCCCCCTAAACTGAATATATATTCAATCAACTAACCAGTTGGGTATTTGGGGGATGGGGGGAGGACATATGGTCAGGGTTTTAGTCTTGTTCTCCTACCAGCTTGCTGGCAAGCCATGGTTGGGCAGCTCACTTTTACCCCCTCTATCCTTTTAAGGCCCGTTTTCCTTATCTATAAAATGACGTGGTTGGATTTGGTAGATCTCTAATATGTCAATGTGGTCTGATTGAAGAAATGTCAACTCAATCCATTACCACCTCTTAGGGTAATAGTAGAGAAAACTCTAGTCAGAAATCCTTGAACTCTTCTAATGAGCTGGACCCATTAGATATGGGTCTCTTCAGCAGAGACTGATTATGTCTGTAGCCTGAGGAAGCTAGGCTACTCACCAGACTGTCATCACAACCTATGAAGAGATTGGATGGGCTAAGTGTCTGCTCCTCCTTATTCTCCTAAATTCCCTCAATACAAATACACAAGGCAAACCCCCTGGGCTCTAAGCCCTATGGAAGTGAGAATTACAAATTCTCCTGCTCAGAGACAAAGGAACATAGAAAATATCAAGATCATAGCCAATGAAGAAGCCCCTAGCCTCAATTTCCCAAACTGGCTGTCAATTGGCAACGATGTGATTCAGAAGATTGATGACTAGACTCGGGGGCAGGGAAAGCTGAGTTCAAATCTAGACTTAGACACTTACTAGTTGCATGACCCTGGGCAAGTCACTTCATCTCTACTTGCATCAATTAATTCTTCTGTAAAATGGGGATAATAATAGCACCTACCTCCCAAGGTCATAGGGATTAAATGAGAAAATAATTTGTAAAGCACTTAACACCCAGAACATCATAAGGACCATATAAATGCTAGTAGTTGTTGTTAATATTATTGTTAGGGCAGCAACCATGTATTAAGTGCATACTTTGTGCTAAGTTCTGTGTGAAGACAAAAAACAGGCCCTGGTCTCCTGGAGCTCCCAGTCTAAAGGAGCAGACCAGATGCAAACAACCACGTACAAACAACTCATGGAAAGGGTGAAATGGAGACAACAGAGCGAAGCTGCAGCACAAACAGTGGCTTTTGACTTCTCCAGAATGAAACAACACCATAGTTAAGAGATTGGCAGTATCAGATCTGACACTAACACTACCTTAACATGGCCTGGTGCTAGTGAGTACACTGGGGAACGTTAGGAGCACTTCACCTACCTCCCACCAAGCTCTTCCTAGTAGCTGCTTGGCATCTATCTATTTGTCATGCCCGCCAGCCTCTTCTCTTCTTCTGTCTCTGTGTTAAACATAGGGCCCCCAGACTTCTCATTTGCTGACAGATATGGTGGAAACAGAATTATTGGACTGGAACTGAGAACCCTGGATTCCAACACTAGTTTTCCTTGACCTTAAGTGTCACCTTTTTCTCTCTCAGACTCAATTTCTTTTTTCTTTCTTTTCTTATTTTTTCAGTCTTTATCTTACATGACTTCTCTGAAATGTTTGATACTATTGGCTACCCAAGCTTTCTGGACACTCCGTACATCCATGTTTAAGAGTCAGGGTAGCTAGGTGGCTCAGTGAATAGAGCACTGGCCCTGGAATCAGGAGGACCTGAGTTCAAATCTGATCTCATACACTTAACACTTACTAGCTGTGGGATCTTAGACAAGTCACTTAACCCCAATTACTCTGCCTTCCCCCCTGCAAAGAGAGAGAGAGAGAGAGAGAGAGAGAGAGAGAGAGATGACAGTCTTTCTTGATTGGAGGAGCCTGCATTTCTGATAGTTCCCCTGTCTTCTTCATTGGCTGTTTACTCTCTTCCTGGCCTTTTAAGCTAGATGTTTCCAAATTTTTATCTTCTCCCTCTACATACATTCTCACATGTGGGCATCTCATGTGCTGCCACAATTCCAAGTATCTCCTCCCAAGTCTAGGCCTTAAGCCTTCTTGTAAGTTCTG
Organism: Pseudocheirus occidentalis; assembly: GCA_028646575.1. Taxonomy (NCBI): domain Eukaryota; kingdom Metazoa; phylum Chordata; class Mammalia; order Diprotodontia; family Pseudocheiridae; genus Pseudocheirus; species Pseudocheirus occidentalis. The sequence goes on along the minus strand of CM053598.1, from coordinate 49,680,627 downwards.
GACCCACATGTCCAACAATCTATAAAAATCTCCACTTGGTTATCTAACCAACATCTAAAATTTAATGTGTCATAAACTGAATTGATTATCTCTCCCTACCCCCAGATCTGATCTCCTTGTGACCTCACTATTTCTATCAAGAGCACCATCATTCACCCAGTTTCTCATGCTTGAAACTTTGATACTCTGATTTTTCCTTTTGACTTGCCTTCTGAGCTCAAAGGTCCCTTCTAGCTCATTTTTTTTTCTGGCATATGTTTCTAAAGAATCTTTGAAGGTCGTGGATTATTCTTTTGCCATAAGTCTAGGATCAGAGTATACTATTAAGATCTCCTTGTTATGTAAGAAAGAAGATGGCCGGCACAGAGCAAGGAAAGTAGATTGTAGGAAGAGAGAACTATCACTCTACAGAAATGAGAAAGTTGGTGATATACAGCTGCCTCTTTCAGTCACTTTTCTTTTCCAATGAGCACCTGTTTCAATCACTCTTACTCCATCCCTCATTCCCTGGGTCCCTTACCCAGATCAGTCCTCCCTAGAGACACATCTTGAATAATCAAATCTTATTAGCACTCTACCCCCATTCCATAGGGTGGGTAGCTCACTTTTTTTCTTTTTATCTTTCTTAATTACATGAAAACCAAAAAAAATTACATCATTTTTTCTCTCCCTCTCTCCATCTCCTCCCCTCTCCTTGAGAAGGCAAGCAATTTAATATAGATTATATATGTATGATCATGCAAAAACAATTCCATATTAACCACATTGCAAAAGAAAATACAGATCAAAACAAACCAAGAATAGTAAAGAAAGTTTTAAAAGTATGCTTCAAATTGCATTCAGACTTAATCAGTTATCTCTCTCTGGAAGTGATAACATTCTTCATCCTTCAGAATTATCTTAGATTATTGTATTGCTGAGAACAGCTAAGTCATTCACAGATGATCATTGGATAATATTGCTATTTCTGTGTACAATGTTCTACTGTGTTGGGGGAAGGGGCTTTGACTTTGTAATAGAGGATAATGCCAAAGGAATGAATCTCTGTTGGTGAAAAATCAGATACTCCATTGGAGGAGATGGGGGTCTTCAGGTGTCCCTCAAATCACATGTGTGAGGGAAAAAGACCCCAACGGCTAGATGCCCATTAACCTTCCTCTCTCCCTCCCACTTTAACGCTGATCATTAAAGGAAATCTTTAGCTTTGTCCAAGAGCATTCAGAGGAGTTGATTACTTCTGAATAGCAGTGACGCACACCTAGCTCATTAGGCGATTGGAGAGTGTGGGAGGAGAGAACACATGAAACAACACAAAGGACCCAGCACCTGCAGAGACAGGTGAATAGTGGAAGTAAATGAATGGTTGTGCCCCTTCCCACCTGAGGTCTAAGGACTGGCCATTACCACAAGAGCTGTACAAAGCAAACACCACAACTGAATACTTCAAAGGAATTGGGATCTCGTCAGAGACAGCATTCCCTCTGCTGACAGAGATCACAATTCCTCTATGATTTACTGGACAATTTCATGAGTTGCTGTGGCCAAAAAAAAATCACTTGACATTCACTTTATGCTGATGAGCTTATGAATCTCACTTGGCTGGTCTTCAAGGGACATTCAATCACTGGGCCTGCACTGACTGTCTTTTCAGGTTGGTAGAACTGCCAGCGCCTTCACTTGGCTGACATAGCCTTTGAAAATCCAGTCATCTCCTTGTCCTATTGAGGCATCAAAGAAAGACTTCTATAACAAGTCTAATGAAGTAGAATTATGGAACAGTGGGCAGAGTGTTGGAGATGGATTTAGGCAATCCTAGGTTCAAATCCTATCCCTGATCTATCCACAGGCAAGGCAGGTACCCTCACTCACCTGCCAAATGGAAAGAAAAGGAAGACGGTGATCAGAAAGAAAGGAATGGGGGATAAGATGGAAATAGGGGAGAGACAGAGAGCAAAGGAGGAGAAGAGGAGAGATAGACAGTAAAAGAGGAGAAGAGGAGTGAAGGAGAAGAAGGAGAGAGAAGAAAAGAAAAAGCAAGAAAAGGAACTAAGGAAGAGAATAGTTCTAGTACTTACTACTTATGCAACATTGAAGAATTTATAGTACTTAATACCATTGAAGCTCAATGTTTCCTTAGATTAAATGATATAACTGAATTAAATTATTTTTGAAATCCCTTCTGGCTCTGCTTCTGGGATAACCTTCTTTGACCGAATGGGAGCTCTCATTAAGATAAACAAGGGACACTATCCTGAATTTGGCACTGAAAAGGATCTGGGTTCAAATTTTGTAACTTGTAACTTGTTATCTGTGCATATTTGGATGAGTCTATTGACATCTCTAGGCCTCAATTTCTCCATCTGTAAAATAAGGGAGTTAGCATAAGAGATCACTGAGATTTTATACAAATCTTATAAGATGGAAGCTAAAGAAGACTGTTCTCTGGGAAGACCAATGACATCAGGAGGGTGACTTTAGAGTGAATTGGATTTAAGTGAGGCAGAGCTATGCAAAGACAGCAGCCTCACTCTCTCCAGAATTATCAAAGTCCCTTGGCAAGACGTAAGTCAAGAAAGGATCATGAAAGCTGGACTCTGAACTCAGCTAGAAGTGGGTTTGATGCTTTTGTTATGCTTGGAGAAGGGGAATGTAAGTTGGGGAAATCATACCTTTACAAAAAAGCTTTCAACCCTAGCGGGGTTATGAGAATTGGTCAGTAATTGTCAGGCTTAAAGGAAAATTTGGTGGTGACCTTTTAGAGTGATTCAGCAAAACCTTTGCTCTCTAAACTTGTACTTTTGAGTCTGAAATAAACTCAAGAAAATAGCTTTTAAGCCAGTTCAGCAGAAGAAAAAAAAGGAGGTGTTTCTTCAACCTAGACTTCCCATAATCTGATGTTCTCATCAATCTCTTTCACTTTGGGGGAGGGAGGAAGAGAGAGTTCAGGAGTCACTGGTCAAGAACAGGCAAGCCCATAAGTATAGGCTATCAGCACACTATCAGAAGGGAAAGCTGAGGACTTTAGTGGAGTTCCCCATCAACACCACAGACTACTAATGGCACATGTTCCGCGTAGTGGAAGTCTGTGGGCGGGAGCCTTTCCTCCCCTGTGGGACTGGCCATTTCCCCTGGGTATATTTAGAGAATCCCCAGAGAGGCTGGCCAGCCACCCTCTTCCTCTGTGATCATTTGAGAAAGAGACAGACAGAGAGACAGAGACAGAGACGGAGAGACAGAAAGACAGAGAGAGAGACAGAGAGAGGGAGGAGGGAGATTGTTCCTAAGAGTCTTGGACGATTAAGAATAAGAAATGTTCCTCGAGAGCCAGGTGAGTTTCATTATCTTCAACTATCACATATAATCACTTTTTGGAATCTCTTCCAGGAAATTGTCGTTGTGAAAGCTGGCAAGTCTGAGGGTAAAATGCTTTCTCAAAGAGGTGTATTTTAGCAGGTTCAACCTGTTAAATAAATCCTTCAGCTTTGGCAATGTTATAACGATTGATCAGAAATGTACAGGACCAAAGGATTTAGATTTGGAAGGGAACTTGGGTATCACCTATTCAATTTGAAGGAGAAAATGACAATAGGGACTAAAAAATCCTTTCTAGACTAAGTGGGTCCAGCACTCCTAACTCGGCATCTATCTCATCTGGATCCATAGCCACAGCACAGGGCAAGGTACCACCTGCAGAGATCAAGAGTCTCACCTATGTTAGTTTGCTAAGCACACTGGTTGGATAAGGGGGTATCTGAAAACAAGCAGGGTCCACTTGAGCCACCGCTGCATAGGAGGAGGGAAGGGAAGAGAAAGCAGGTTGGATCCCTCTGCCAGGAATGTCTGTGACAGTAAAGGCTGTTGGCATGGCAAGCCCTCCATAGCTTCTGTTTTGTGTTGCTTTTAAAGCAAGGAGAAAAGGGAAGGGGGGCAGAGAAAATAATATCCTGGAGAAAATAAGACACTCCTCTTCCTAAGTCCCTCCATCTGTCAGAGGTGAGCTTTTGCTTGGTAAGAACAAAGGCCAACAAAATGTGGCTGTGTATTGAACACTAGTTTCTGTTTTCAGGCAGGAATCTGACCAGGTAACCTGAGTCGGCAGGCAGTGACTCTTTGCCAATTTAGGATGGCCCATCCATCCTGCAGCAGACAACATGGCCCAGTAAGACAAGGGAGCCAAGAAGGCAGTCCTTGTAACCAGAGTCCAAAGGACTCTCCTTAGGAATTCATTAACAAGGGCCCTGCCTGATACTGAGGCTCTCAACAAGAAGACTTTCCTAGACAGAGAGGGCTTGGCTCCTAGACACAAATGCCTTGGCTACAGCTATCCCTGGGTGAGGTTTTAAGCAGGGTCCTGTAGGTGCCAGGGTGTGCAAAGGAGTTCAGACAGGGGGAGAGACGTAGAATCCTTTCTAAAGGAAGCAGAAAGCTTATGGGATTAATACAATGCTTGAGACAGCTTTGCTTGTACCATTTACATTTTCAAGGCAATTTATGAAAATCCGCCTTTTTGAAAATGTGGATAACTGAAAACGAGATTCAGAAACAGCATGTTCGTGGGTGTTAAAAGTCTCACTTCAAATGGAACTGACCTAGTCCACAGCCAGGGACAAAGCATGGAGGGAGCAGGAGAGAGAGATAAGCAAGGCAAGATAGTCAAGTTTTCCCTGTCAACTGTTGACTGCTGGCAATCTATGGATCAGTGCTCCTTTCCCCCCCAGGACCCAAGCTCTCAGGACTTATAAATGAGAAAAACGGTATGGAATAGTGCATGGAATACTGTTGTCCCTTTCAACTCTGCATCTATGATATAGTGGTGGTTAGTCTCATCCTCAACGTCCCCTATGTCTCCTGCTAATTTTGTTTGAGTCAACTGCTCAACCCATCAGAATGCCTTCTCCCCTACTGTGTCTCTGCCTCTAGAAACCCAGTCTCTTAAACCCCTTCCATGCACTATTCCATACAGCTTTTCTCATTTATAAGTCTAAAATCCAACCCTTGCTTTTATAGGTGATGAAACTGAATCCCCAAAAGGTTAAGGGACTAGGGGCTCCCAGTAGTAAATGGTAGATCCAGGACACAAATGCAGGTCCTCAGACTCCAAATCTAATTTTATTTCCATTGAATGACATGAACTAGGTGGCACAGTGGATAGAGCACCAGGCCTGGAGTCAGGAAGACCTGAGTTCAGATCTGGCCTCAGAGACTTACTAGCTGTGTGACCCTGGGTAAGTCACTTAACCCTGCTGGCCTCCGTTTCCTCATCTGTAAAATGAGCTGGAGAAGGAAGTGGCAAACTGCTCCAGTATCTCTGTCAAAAAAAAACCCAATATGGTCATGAAGAGTCAAACACACATGAACAACAACAAAGTAGTAGTATGTCTGCTTTATAGATGATGAGACTGGTGCTCAGACGGATTATATGGATGGCGGCTGGGTCTGTCATTTCATTGATATGAGGTCTTCCCAGATGAAGAAACTCGATCTACAGAGGCAGGTTGGCACCTTCTCTGTGATTTATATTGTTACCTAGAGAATGAAGAATTTACATGACTTGACCAGGGTCACACTGCTAATAAGTGTAAGAGGTAGGAAATGAACCCAGGTGTTCTCAGCTCCAAGGGAGGGGAGAGAGAGAACAAGCATTTATTCAGCATTACTATGTTCTAGGCACTGTACCAAGTGTGCTTTCTATCCACCATGGCATGATGCTTCTCACCTATGGAAATCTGACTTGTAATTAGAAGAGGGGACTAGCAATCTTCTCAGCTGTATGTATTTGATTTTCCCAACCAACCTGTGAACTCCCTAATAGCAGAAGGCCATATTTTATGCTTCTTTATCTCTCCCATCACTCTGAACAGATTATGAAATGTATAAAATCGTGGCATTTCAACCTGGCAGGGACCTTGGAGATCACATAATCTAAGAGCTCTTAATCTGGGGTCTATGAAGTTAAAACATGTTTTGATAACTATATTTCAAAATCATTCACTTCCTCTGGAATCCTTTGTGTTTTCTTTATGTACTTACAAAAATGTTATTCTGAGAAGGGTTCATAAGCTTCCCCAGACTCTGCCAAAGGACTCCATGACATACGAAACAATTTAGGAGCCCTGACCTAATCTAACTCCTTCAATTTATGGAGGAGGACATTGAATCTATGAGGACAAAGTGAAGGACCAGGGGATAAGTAGCTGAGTCAGGATTTAAATCCAGCCTCTCTGACTCCAAATTCAGTTCCTTTATCCATTATACCATGCTACTTCTCCCAATAAGTACTTATCGATCCATTGCTTCTCTAGCTGCCACTCCCTTCCTTCCATTATTAGAAGTAAACACAGAGAGGGTGGGTTGAGCCGGAGCTTGAAGAATGAGTAGGGTTTGGCTGGGCTGAAGCACTCATCCTTTGCAAGAAAAGGGAAGTAAGCAAGGAAATTTCACTGCATCTCTGGGGCCTACTCTGACCTTTCCTGAACTAATGGATTAAGGATTGGCCTCTTGCCCCTTCACCTCATTGACCAGACTTTTCTCCTGATGGGGAACTAAATCAACATCTCTGCCTTAGTCATTAGCAAAGAGCTAATAAAAAGGACCAAGGCGCCAAGTTGATTTTGTCTCCTCTTATTAATTCAATCACCACACAAAAGGGAAAGATCGGGGCCTAGCTTCTCTTCAGTGAAGGGCCTGACAGACCCTCTCTGGGGAAATTCAAGGAAGTAATCCATCCAAAGCAATTTCAGCTAGATGTAGGCAGAGACTAGCAGAGGCTTATAGAAGGGAAAGTACGATACCAGGTATCACACAATATGGTGTAGAAACAGACTGAGGAACGACTGGGGAGTGAGGAGATGTGCTTTCTAGTTTCAGCTCTGTCATTGACCATCTAGATGGTCATGCCTGGGTTGGGTCACTTCTCCATGTCACAGTCTTCTCGTCAGTAAAAGGAATGGTCTCTAAGGCTCCACTCGCAGAATTGTAAAATCCTATGAAACAAAAACTAACTAAAATTTTGGTGTGCTTACATATATCCAAGACAGCAGGATTTTTAGCACTAAAGGAGGCTTTGGAGGTCCATCCCCCTACCATTTTACAGGTAAGAAAACTGAGGCCAGAGAATGTATGGTCACTTGTTAGTGACAGAACCGGGTCTTCTGGATCCAGGCTAATTATTCTTTCTAGTAGAAGGAAAGCTTCCTGAGAGCAGGGGCACACTTCTTCTTGCATAGACAGCATTTAATAAATGCTTGTTTGTTGAGCAATTTTTTATTTTGGCTTCTTAACCCTGGAATCAGAGACAGCACAGTGGATAGAGTGATCAGGAAGACAGGAAGACTGAGACATCCCAGCTATCTGACCCTGAACAAATCACTTAAACCCTCAGCACTCTAAACAACTAAGATTCTCACTTTCAGAGAAAGCGATAATCACTCTTGGTAGAGGGAGTTCTCTTTTCCAAGGAAACCATGGGTCTTGCTAGCCTTTAGCTCCAGCATTTTTCATAACACTTTGTTTACTTATTAAATTTGAATTGTTAAATTCCCACTATGCTACTCTGCCTGTGTAACCAGAGCTGGACCAGTGGACCCCGCTCGTCCATAAAACAAGCCTCCGAGAATAATCTGATGGAGCAAAACCCACTGATTCAGCAGGTACCACCTCCTGTGCTTTGGTGTTTATCCTTCCTCATGTTACCAGGATTTTTACTGTCCCCAGGGCCACAGGTAAACCAAATAAGGACAGACTGTAAGCTATCAGGTATCACCCTAAGTGTATTTGAGATTCAGGGATGAATCGTGCACAGATGCATTTGACATCTGGGTCCCAAATGACACCTAGAGACCCTGGTGCACCTGGTTTGGGTCAGAAAAGAGCCAACAAAGTCCAAGCCACTTGTTTTTCTTCAGTGTTCCCCTATGGGAAATTCAATCAATTCTCCGTTAGGTCATATTCTCTAGTCCTCCACTCTGAGCTCAGACTTGCAGAGCTGGGGAACCAAAGGGGACTTTTTCATCAGGCTTGTTTGACAGATTACATTTTATATATCTCAGCAAACCTTCTTTGATGTGGTCCCTCTCTACCCTTTCTCCCCCACACATACATCACATTTCCCCATTCTGCCATCGACCAACTCAAAACCATGAGTAGGCACTGGTAAAGTCCTTCAAATGTCAGTTTATTTACCAAATGTCAGAGTTGATTCTACCTGTCTTGACTACCCATCCTCAAGCTTCCATTCAGTTGATGTCACACCAGTAAGAATCAAAAGCCCCACCCCTAGGATTAGAGTCTTCCTGTGACATCATTAAGCTCTATCTTGACACACACACACACACCTTCCTTTCTCACCCTTTCCCTTTTGGAATCCTTTACTCCCAATCTCAAGTACTCAGGACTATATTACTGCCTTAATCCTATAAGCATACAAGAAACTCTGATGAATTCACATTCAAATGCTAGACACTGAATGTTTTCCTATTCCGAAGAAGATTTATATTTAAAGCAAGAAATGTTTAGCCTATTTTTAGCATTTAATAAATATATTTATTCATTCAAATAGTCTCTGAAAGAATGAACCTTAACCTCAGGGAATAAATGGTTAATGGTGGGATTTCAAGTAATAATGAGTTTAGTAAAGCAGGTATTTTAGAGGCAGCCAAAAGACCATTCCCTTTGTCCTGAAATCATACTTTGTACCAAGTAGCTACTTAGAGGTAAGGCAAACTGCTTTCCTTCTTCCTAATCATACATGGTCAAGAGGGCTAAGATGGCCCAGTGGGTTTACCAGAGAAATATCATCACCTTTGCATGAATCAGCACTGGCTGAGGAGTTGACATGTAGAGGTAGCTGCCCTGGGCTGCTTACCTACTCAAGGCCTTGTGCAGCAAGGCCTTCTTTAACACAATATTTTCTTAAATAGGTGAATATAAAATACACAATTTCTTTTCAATAGGACAGACATCCTAATGGTCAAATCCTGAGAGCAATTCAGTTCAAGTAACTTGTCCTAGGAGAGAGCTATTTTGATGACCTCTCAGACAAATCATCACAAATAATCCCAGCAAGTGTGTTCATTTTTGCTCAGTTCCATTTTCTTAAAAAGACAAAAATCTGAGTTTTCACAGACTCTGTACTGTATGTGAGCCAATAGCATGATATGGAAAAATGGATGACAGAACTGCCCGCTAAATCAGGAAGCTCTGATTTCAAGTGGAGTGCCCTTCTGATAGTGGGTATGTGACTCTGGGCAAGTCACAATCTTTCTACACCTCAGGCAACTCTCCAATTATAAAGAGAAGAGCAGGATCTATCCAAATTATTAGAAGGAGTTTTGAGGAAACTAGGAAAATTCCTAGTAATAATAGGAAATAATTCCTATTATGAGTGAAATCATAATTCTGTTCCTCCTTTCCTCTCTCCAAAAAAACCAAGACAAAACAAAACAAAACTCAATGTAAGTCAAGAGGAGACAAAGACATGGGGACCGAAAGAGCCAATTTGATCTTAAACTATAGAAGGTATCCCTAAAAGTCTTAGTGCTATGTTAATCTTTAATTTCTCCAATTTAACTACACTAATGCAAACTTTGGGGATATTTTACTAATAAAAGCATAATCCTGAACAAGAGAGGTAAAGGAAGGGCATGGTACCATAAGATGGAACCTCTCTACTCAGTACCAGTCAGGCAATCACTTTCAGTTGTCAGGGCCATATTTTAGGAGGGACATTGACAAGACAAAGGTCATCCAAACAAAGCTGGCTAGGATGATAAGTCTAGAAGCTATAACCAATGAGAACTAGCTTAAAAGAAGTTTAGCAAGAGAAAAGATTTCAGTGGAACATGATGGCTTTTTTCAGATATTTGAAGGACTGTTGTGCAAAGGAAGAACTCATTTTTTCTGTATCACTTCAGAGAACAAAACTAGTACCCCTTGGTGGTGATTTTAGGGAAGTAGCTTTGGGCTCAGCTTAAAGAACAGCTGTCTAATGGTCCAGGATTAGAATGGAATGTTTTGTGAGATAGTGAGCTCCCCATTACTCAAAATCTTCCAGGGCATCTAAATGGCCAGTCATCAAGTTTGTCGTATTTCTGTATGAGACAGGAATAACAGTAGATAATCCCACTTGCTTCCTGTATGATCCTGAACAAGTCATTTCACTCCCCTGAGCCTGAATTTCCTCATCTGGAGTATATGAGGTCAAACTAGATGACCTCTGAGCCTCCTTCCAGCTCTAAATCTGTGATCCTTTGACCTTATGACCTCTACAACCCTTTAAACCCTTTAAAACTCAAAGATGAATGGCTCAAGCAGGCATCAGATAAGTGGGAATGTTATAAAGGGAATTTTTATTCTATTTTGGACTAGACTGGATGGCCACTGAGATCCTCTCAGTCTCTGATGTTCTGTGATTCTATGACCCAAAGTCACCTAGAGAATCTGTAGCTGAGTCACAGCTTGACGTTTGATGATTCAAACACTATGGAAATGTCCAGAGCTAAAAAGTTCATGAGGCATTGCTTTAAAACACTGTATAGTGGCAAATATATATTTATATATGTGTGTGTGTGTGTGTGTGTGTGTGTATATATATATATATATATAAAGTATGTGCGTACGTGTATGTACATATATGCATATATATGTACATATATTACATATATATAGATCTGTTCTTAACATAGGGAAATTTTTAAAAATAGGAATTTTAGTGAACTGCAAGCTCAGTATGAGTCAATGGTATAATAACGTGTTTCCTAAAAAAACTCTTGCAAACTTAAGCTGCATCGATAAACTTATAACACAAGAAAGATGAGTGTACCACTTGACTCTTCCTATAACTCCAATGGACATTTCTGCAACAGATCCATCCACTCATTTCAGCAGATACTCCCTCAAATATAGAATATAATCCAACCACACCTTCTCATGCTGTGTTATTCTTCTTTTTTTGCTTTTTGGAGGGCAATTGGGGTTAAGTGACTTGCCCAAAATCACATGGCTAGTAAATGTGTCAAGAGTCTGAGGCAGGATTTGAACTCAGGTCATCCTGACTCCAGGGCCCATCTTCTATTTACTGAGCCACCTAGCCTCCTCATGTGTTATTCTTATACATGACCTTCCATAATTTCTTCATGAAGGGTGAGTTCAACAAACCGAAGACCTTCCTCTATTATTTCTTTCCATGTCCCATAGGTGCCAGTGATGCTTCCATACTTCATTCTCACACTGACTCACTTAACTTTTTGGTCTTGTACACCTTCCATGACATCTTTTATAATGTGTATTGCATTAAGAAATTAAAGGGGACCCCATGGTCAAAAAGGATACAGTACATTCTTAACACTTAAAAGTGGCCCTGCTGCTCCCTGAATCGCTGAAAGAACAAATGAACAGATTTCTCTTCTGGGCTTCAAAGAAGGCCATGTGGAAAAAATACAGAATGTGTGTGTGTGTGTGTGTGTGCACATACACACTTGGTCCCCTTTGGATTGATACAAATAGCATCCTTGCCTTTTGTGTGCCTTTGGAGCCTGACAGGAAATGATAAGCACAATCTCTTAACAAAATAAAAGTTAGCTCCAGTAACTTTCCTTGCCCCAACATAAACAAGGCTTGTTTCTTTGTACAGCCTTGAAACTTTGATCCTCTACACAATTTTCCTTTGAGCAGCTGCTATACCTTGTCAAGGGGCAACTCTGAGAAATATATTTTTCATCTCACTCAAGAGAACATTGGGGATTTTTCTTTTTCCATATCCTTGATTCTGATGGCAGCCACTTTCCCTATTGCCAGTGTTGAATATGATTCAGGCAGTTTCCAGAGTTCATATGAAACAGCCTTGAATAGAAATGGTATTTGGAACACAAGAGCTTAATTCAGCCTACTTGGGCAACATGACTGCTGCCCTTTCCTTTGTCCCTGCCACAAACCTCACCCCAATAACCTCTCTTAATGACAAATATTCCTGTCTTTGGGTACAATGCTAAAATAGTATCTAAGATGCCAAAATCTTTCCCCAAGTCCTATGACTTTCTGTTGCAAAGGGCATTTCTGCTTCATTTGAAGTGGTCCTTTGCTTCACAGCACACTTACCAACCCCCAGACACTAATGCAGAGCCCTTTGAGCACTCAAGAGAATTGTTATTTCAGAGAAAAGCCTGCACTAAATGGCTTTCCTTAGTGGAGTCTCAAACAACTCATCCAGAAGTTCACATTTTACATATTTTGAGGATGAATTGTTGACAATGGCTTCCATATAGTAAGAGCTCACTTTCCCCCCACTGGGACTCAAGACCTGTGACACAAAGAATCATCATTGTGAGGAACTTCTAGTGTGGAAGCTCCCTCCACCAATGCAGATCAGCAATTTAACTTTTAGAGAGATTGGGAAGGTGGGGTGGGATTGGGAGGTGAGGTTAATTGCTCAGGGTCACCCAGTCAGAATGTAAGAGAAACAGAGCAAGAACCGACAGGGTCAGTTTTTCAATCCACTGTACCATGCAGCCTCACTCTGTCTCCCAACATAGGTTTAATATATAATGATAATGACAAAAATGATCCCATTTTTATGTCACTCATATAACTAAGCTTCTTACTCTTTTTCCTCATTTCCCCAATATTCTCATTCTGACTCTCTCTCTGACTCCACCTCTCTCTATCAGTCTCTCTGTTTTTCTGTCTCTCTGTCTTTGTATCCATCTCTGTCTCTGTCTCTTTCTGTCTCTGTCTCTATCTGTCTCTCTCCCTCTCATTTCCTTACACACACACACACATACACATACACACATTTTTGTATACTATAAAAATCTTCAAGTCCTCAATTTCAGTGAATTAGAAATGGATCACCAAGAGGATAGTAATGTTTCATGCTTTTAGTCCCTTCTTAATATCATTGCTCATGCCATGATGACTTTTCTTCCTCCTCCTCCTCTTTCTTCTTCTTCTTCTTCTTCTGCTTCTTCTTCTTCTTCTTCTTCTTTTCTTCTTCTTCTCTCCTTTCTCATTCAAACTGGATATAGAGGGGGCCATTTGTGGCCTAACCCTATGCCTGCTCTGTAGGTTAATTTTGTTGACTTGCTCCATCTCTGAGGTAGTTTTTCCCTCCTCAGACAACATGGGAGTCCTCCTACTGCCAGGGCTCATTATATTAATGATAAATTTAGTATAGAAACCCAATCAACATACCTACTGCAGGTAGAACTCTCTAGTTCCAGAAATCTCCCAGCCTCAGCCTCCCCTAAGAGCTAGTACTCTACACCTAGGCAGCCATGCCCAGCTTGGTCCAGACTGTCATCTTCTTGCTTATACCAATCTTAACTGGCCTTGAGGCTTCAGTTCCAGTTCCACCTTCGTAAGGCTTCCCTTAACTTTTTCTTTATTCTCTAACTTCCTACTCAATTCATACGTATATATCACTCCTTTTAGCACTTATTATGAGGATAAAGCAAAGTGGTAAATGCTTTGTGCATTTTTTTGACTTGTTTCTTTCACAAGACCATAAGCTTTTCAGGGTAGGAAATGAAACTATATAAAACTTGGAATCCTTTTACCTGTCTGCAAAGCCACAATTAGAAGTTTCTGACTCTTTGCAAATGGTACTAAATCTGCCTCTGGAAAGATAAGGGAATTCATTTTGTAGGTGAGAGGCATCATAAAGCCTCTGTTAGAAAGTCTAGAGAGGTTGGTAGAAGACATATGAGACCTAGGCAGAGAAGACTTGACCTAGGGTAGAGCCACTGTGGGAAAGAAGCTTCTGTTGGGGAGTCTCCTATTTTAATGACCTGCCAACTAAGAGGGAAAATTGCTTAGTGATAAGAGTATTGGCTTAGACTCAGGAAAACCTGGGTTCACATCTCACCTCTGGTACTATTTAAGAGCAAGTCATTTAACTTTTGTGTGCCTCCGATAACTCTCTAAAACTTGTTCACTAAATCACAGATGGGATGTCATTATGCTTTTGGTGATTAGAGTCCCTATACCAGGGGCTCCACGTGCTTAAAAAAATCAGAAATCATTCCTTTATTTTCCCATGCTCTTGCTAACTAGACACTAACTTCAGTTGTCTATGTCTCTGAAGGACTGAAAATGGTGTTAGTGCCCGCCCATTATATTCCAATATCTTTGAATCAAGTCCCAGTTGTTCTACTTTAATTACTGTATCGCTGTACCACCCTGGGCCTCGGTCTTCTCTTGTGTAAAATGGATGGCATGATCTAGGGGTGATCTCCATCGTCCAGCCTAGCTCAGCATTGGTATCTAATGAATACCTGTTGAAGTGGATAGAATCAACCTAGGGACAGAGCAAGAGACAGCATGTTTAAAACTAAAGCAGAATCCAAATAATGGGAAATTGAATTCATCCATTCTTTAGGGGATAAACATAAAGGTCTTGCATGGCAGCTGGGGAGCCATTAGAGATCCTCAGAAAGCCAGAAGATTATCCTACCTGCTTCATTGCCATCACTCTTAATAAGCAGCAGCCAGTGCAATAATGAAATGGCATTTGATGGACAACTTGATATGGTCCCCAGAGCCTTCAGTAGAAGAGGTATACTAGAGGGAAAGAAAAAAAGGAAAAATGAAAATAAAAATGAATAACTAGGTTTTGCTGAATTTATGTTTGGGAGAGTTCAGACTATGATTCCCACAGTCAATTCAAACAGTACTCAGGAGTGAAAAAGAATTTAGAGGAGGAAAAAAAATTGAATCATGCATATGGAACAAAGCTTTAATTATTAGAATTTCTCCTGCTTGCTGGTGGCTTTTGTCAAGAAGGCGCCTTTCGAAGGCTCTGCTTGTGCTCCTGTTCCCATGACAGCAGCCTCATATTTCACCAGGGTTAGCATCTCTTTTCTGCTCCACAGTCACTGATTAATGCTCTGACCCATGACCCATTAACCCCCCACAACAACAGAACATAAGACAAATGTCTGTACTGCCCTAGAGTTTAAATTGGTTTAAATAAGGTCTTTCCTGTTCAGGATTTGGGAATATTAGGTCTTAATGATTTGTTTACATGGAAAAAATACAACCTCCCACCATCCCTAACTTACCACCCTCCCCATGCCTGAGCTTTATCCCCTATATTAGGGGAAAAGGAACCCAAAGATCTATAAAACTAGTCAGTCTTTTCTCACATACACATGAACCAAAAAGAAAAATTCATCACTTGCTTATTTCTGATTAGAACCAAAAATATCCTGCAGAGAAACTGCCAGTTAAATCTAAAGGAATGAGGAGGGAGGAGATAATAATGACTTTAAAAAAAATGCCTTATCCATTCTGTACCAGAAGAGAGGGGCAAGACATTTCCCACATTCTTCCTATTTCTGTAGGTGCAGAACAATCTTGAGAACAAGTCAGCTCCCTCAAAGCTCCTGTGGCCCCTGACAGGTTTGAATCCACCTGAAATCATGAATCAGTATGCTATAGTGTAGAAAATGTTGGACCTGCAGTAAGCAGAGACCTAAGTGCAAATCTCATCTCTGACATTTACTTACTGGGTAACCAAGAAGTTCATCAATCTCTCAGAGCCTCCTATGTAAGGATTGTAAGAATCAGATAAATTATAAATTTATGATTTAATTCCATTATAATATAATTCCATTATAAACATATAGAAAATACTTTACGAACCTTAAAGCAAAACTTATAAATTTAAACTACTATTATGGGGGAGGAGTCAATTGGGGTTAAGTGACTTACCTAGGGTCACACAACTAGATAGTATCTGAAGCTGGCTTTGATCCCAGGTCTTCCAGACTCAAGAATTGACACCCTATCCACTAGCTTCCCCTTGTTAGCTATTATAATTGATGATAGACCATGAGAAAGATACAAAAGTAGGAATAAATATCATGTGTTTGACATTGAAAGAGCCTGATTGACTGGGGCATAGACTCTTAAACTAAAGAGTGGTGTAAGATAAGGTAGGAAGGGTCAACTTGTATGCAGTTGTAAATATTAGACTGAGCTGTTCGCATTTGCATCTCCTGACAGTGAAATGACCATTGAAGGTTTTGTGCAAAGGCCCGGGGGGGATGGGCAAGATAATCTCTAAGATGCCTTCCCACTCCCAAACTCTTTGAAATGATCAAAGCCTCCTGGTGGTCTGTAACGGAATCTGCACTGTTTGTGCTGTTAAAGTGCTAGAGACCCTGCCCCATTTTCTGGCATGCTGGGAATTTGAAGACAGCCATATTATTCATAAGTATACTTGGCAGTGACTACAGTACTGGACTTGGAGGGAAGAAGATTTAAATTCAAATTCCTCCTCATATACTAGCTAGCTGTTTGACCCTGTTTAACCTCTTTAAATCTCAAATTCTTCATCTGTACAGTGGCACCTACTCTGAAGCATTTGTGAGTGTGTGTGTCTGTGTGTGTGTGTGAGTGAGTGAGTGAGTGAGTGAAATGATATTATATATGAAAGCCTGTTACAGGCCTTTTAAAAAAAATAATTCTATATAAATGTTAGCTTATCACAGTTCCCGGCACAAAGCAAGCATTTAATAAGTGTTTCTTGATTTATTTTGTTACTGGGTGCTTTAGGTCAAAGGCAGAGTTATCATTTACTGACCTTATATAGTGTCCTGTCCATTTTACAGAAGGGAAAACTGTTCCAAAAGGTTTAGGTTATTTGTCTAAAGTCATAGATCCAGAACATTGCTGACCCAGAGAAGACAGCTTTCTCCCAAGAGAAGCATCTTAGACTAACCAGTTCCCATTTCTGATGCCTTCCAGGAACTGTCCAACAGTATTGCTCAGGCTGGCTAAGCAATGCTGAGGAATTAGGAACCCAGGCCTAGTGAGGGAAAGTAGATCAGAGACATTGTCCAGCATTAGTCTGATTTCAAAGAAAGACGACATAGCCTCTTTGCTTCCTAAATCCTTTCTTCACATACCTTTCAACGACCTTTTATTAGGGACTTACTCTGTACAGAGTGCCCTGTTAGGCACTGAAGGTGATACATAATTTAGATAAAGTATGATGCCAGGAAAAATTAAATCACCAAAAGTTAAGAGGACAAGACCAAAAGGCCTAATCTTCACCTCCTAGTTTACCAATAAAGCAACAGAAGACTAGAGAGGTTTAAAAGACTGGTCCAATGCCCCACACCAAGTCAGAGCAGAGCCAAAATTGAAATCTGGATAGCCTATCATGCCCTGTATTCTTATTGAATTAAGACTTAAATCTTCCCACTGATCAAAACTCTGAGCCCTGGGCAGAAGAGAACAGAGGCGAAATCTGAGACCCGACAGAATTCCTTAATTTTAGTTAACTCTCTACAACTTGGCATTGGCTAGAAGTGGGGGGCGGTGGTGAGTGGGAGGGGATGAAATCCAAAGAATTGGTGCTTTGGGAGAAGTTGGGACGAGAGCATGGGAAGGGTTACTCTGCTCTCCTGGATGCAAGTGCGCTCTTAAGAGAAAATAAACCAAACCAAACATTGTCCAGTCCCACTAAGAAAAGATGTGGAGAGGCTACCCTTCCTACCTCTTCCTCCTCTTCCCTACAGTATCACCCTCATCCTCTCTCCACCCACTCCTCCCTCCCGGACTCAGATCCTCGGAACCTCTAAGAGCAAAGGAAGGCATGAGCGCATCGGGTCCCCAGTGAGTGAGCCGAAGCCTGGGGGAGGAGGCGATGGGTGGGAGGGAGGGAGAGACCGAGGAAGGAGGAAGGAGGGTGGAAGGGAAGGAAGGAAGGAAGAAGGGAAGGCAAGAAGGAGAGGGAGGAGGGACGCAGCCTCCGGTCACAGGCTAGGCGCTAAACTGGGCGCTAAGGGAAGGAGGGGTCAGCCTCGCCCATCCTTCCAAGGTTGGGTCGTGGGGGGAGGGGTAACCCGCAAAGGCTAAGCGCTTCCCAGCGCCAGCTCCCACCCTACCCCAGCTGGCCAGCGTGGGGTTAGGGACCAGAGCGCTGCGGGCTCCTCCTTCAGCCTTGTCCAGAACCGCAGCGCTGGTCTAAGCCGGGTAAGTCCGCTGTGCGCTCCACTCCCCTCCCACCCCCCGCGCCCCCAAACCCGGTGCAGACCAGTCAGGAGCTGGAGCCAGAGCTGTAGACAGAGCCCGAGCCACCACAGGCTGGCTGCCAGAGCTTGGGGCCAAGCTGCGCAGTGCCGGTAGAGGCTGTTGGGGGGCGGGGGTATGAAGATCCTTCGCCTTAGGTCCCGACTCTTTCCTCTTCAGTGCCTGGACAGCGCCCTGGGCGCACTGCGTACGCAAGGATCCAAACATCCAGATTATAGTGTCAGAGCTGGGAGATTTGGAGGAAGAGGTACCATGACCAGCCAGACTGACATAGTATTTGGGTGGGTCACAGGGCGCAGGGGGTGGCGGGGAAAGAGAGACGATGATGGGCCTCTTTTTCTTTGGAATTGGCAGGGCTGGGCAAAGGTGTTTGGAAAGCTCCCAAGCAAGGCAGAATGCTTGGGGTCGGGGATCACTGGTAGATAAAGAAGATGGGCGAATGGTAGGAGGAGGAGAACCTCATAAGGAAAGCTGAAATAGTCCTCCCGAACCCATGTTCTCTTATCTGCAGGGCTCTAGCCAGCAGGGAAAGAGTTAAGGCACTTGCAGCTCCGAGCCAAGCAGGACAGGATGACTTCCAACAGGTCCACCCTGACTCGATTTCCCTGACAGATGGGCTCAGCTTTGTTCCTACTGTGGTGTTTGAGGAAACGATTATAAGTGAGATTGGAGGGCAGTACTGACTGGGAGCAGGACCAGAGAGCAGATGCCTTCTCGAGGTTTCTTGCATATACATTATCTATGCCACTGGCCACCTGTGCAAACTCTGTAGAACAAGGCAGCTTATGACTTTAATACACTTCCCACCCTCACCCCACCACCCCCAAGCAAGCATTAGGTATTATCTTACCTTACCTAAGTGCCCTGTTCTGCTCTACATACTCTCCTCTATGCTCCTTCTCCTTTCCTGCATTCAGTTCACTGCCTGACCTCACCTTTGTCTCCATGCTATGTAAAGTGCAGAAACTTTAATAGCTGATTTCAGAGAGGGTACAAAATGTGGTGTGAGATTCCTGCCATATTTGAAGAACAGCAACAATAATATTTGGCATGTGTTCTTTCCTATGCTTTTCCAAATACTTCCATGTCCATCATCTCTCATCGTCTCTCCTGAGAGATGCTAATAATGCTAATAACTTCATTAGACATGAGGAAACTGAGGCCCAGAGAAGTTAAATGAATTAAAGAACACAACATTTCATTGGCAAATTGATTCTAGTTTACAATTGTCCACATTTATGTTGGATTTTATAATATGCATTCCCTAAAATAAACCATGAGATAAGATAGAGGAAGCACTATTAGCCCATTTTACAGATGAGAAAACTGACATAGCATAGTTTAGTAGGGAAAATACTGGATTTTGGATTTGGATTCTGACTTTGGGTGATATAATACAAAGAATGCTTGCCTTGATTGGGGGTGGGGGAGTGACAAGGATTTTTTTTTTCCACATATGGGCTGCCGAAGTCCCTTCCAGCTCTCAGATTAAGGGATTCTATGGTCTGGGCTCATATCCCACTTTCTGATGCTGCCTGGGTGATCTTGGGGCTATTACTGAACTTAACCTGTGCTCAGTTTCCTCATCTTTAGTAAGAGGAATGAGGAAGGGGTTCTCCCAGGCCTCCTAGGTCCTTCCTTCTGTAATTCCATGATCCTTCTTACTTTCTGTGTGACTTTGGATTCATCACTTAATGTCTCTGGGACTCAGTTTCTTCATCCATAAAATCAGAGGACTAAAATAAATGTCCTCTAATGCCCCTTATATCTCTAGATCTCCAAAACTCTGATCTTAAAAATTCCATGTAGTCACGTGGCCCGTATCCAGATCAGCTGACCTCTACTCCACTTGTCCTTTTACTAAAAGATGCTGGGATGTTTGACCAACTGTTCATATGTGTATCTAGAATAGGGATAACCATACACACCCCCAAATAATTAAAATTGCTCAATCATCTCTTCAGGGGTGACCCTCAGATTAAGAATGTCTAAGAAATCGATTACATTGAGTAATAACCTGTGAGAAATGAAAGCAAGTTTGACTATTAAAGAAGGCAAGGAAGGGGACAGAAGAGACTGTCTGCCTACAGTCCTTTGGAGATGGCCTTCTCAGAAGCCATCCTCCACCCTCACTGACTTGTCACACAACATGTTCCACCTCCTGCTTTGTAATAGATTAGGATTTGAAAGGCTTTGAAATATCTGAGGGGAGGGCATGAGATTTTAGTCTTGAATATGAGGCAGAATCAGTGAGGTGACCCTAAAGGGAGCTTTGTCCCACCATAGAAAGAGAAGAAGGACCTCTAAAAAAATTGTGAAGTCAGAGAAGCATCTCTGGAGCCTGCTGCCTACCCAGTCTACATTCTTTCCCCTGTTCCTCAGAAGTTCAATTCCTCCATGTTCAATTTCTCTTCCCCTATCCAAACCTGTTCTGATCATTGACACTGAGGTCTTTGAAACTGATGGCTGCTTAAAACATTCATTCCCCTTTCCAAGGACAGTGGCATTATAACCAGGATCAGGGATGAAGGCCCAGGACTCTGCAAGTAGAATCCCAGTGATCAGCCAGCTAATGGAGGTTGATTTTGGTAGGGAGGACAATGGAGTTACAAGTTTGAGGGTCAACTCTCCATCATCCCCTCCCCAGGACCAACACTGACCATACCCTTTTACCACCTCTCTAGACATTGACTCCAAGGCCATGACAAGCATGGCCTAGAAGCCCTGACTTTGATCAGAGAGGAAGATTTGCAGTTATTTCACCTATACAGACAAGTTTCTGGATGGATAAGCTCAGGCAGATAGGCATGTAATTTTTCGGGCTGTTGACAAGAAAAGGGGTGCCTGGGGGAGAGGGCAGTGGATGGGGAGTAAAGGGAGGAGAGGAAAAAAAAGCTCAAAATAATTTCATTGCTGTCAATTTTACTTCACTGGGCAAGTTTTCTTTATTTATACGTGTGTAGATTTTGTGAGGGAGTCCAGATCCCAGAGTGAGAATATTTCCAGATAGGCAGGAACACAAGAGGATGCAGCTGTTTATGGTTTCCTTATGTTATCTGGGGCTGAGTCAGACCTGGGGTCATTTGTTTTGGGATTCGGACCTTTTCTCAAGGATCTTGTGAGTGAACTCCACAGTTATTACCCAGGGTCATAGAGAAATGGGTTTCATTGGGGGGGGGGCAATTTTCTTTGCTTATTAGACTAAGATCATTGCCTCTCTCATTGAGAAAAGGACACAATGGATATTTATTGAACTTCTCCAACTCCCCACTCCCCAATTCCTATCCCTCTTCTGTGCTTTAGAGAGGTTGACACCTGCCCCTGTATGATATATCTCTGATGTTACCCAGAAAAGCTGAATTCTTGAGCCCAGTGTCCATCATTCTGACACAGATCTAATTTAGAGGTATTTGCAACCTTGGGGGGAAAAATAAAGAGATTAAAGAAGAAGGAGAATCAAGTGCTCTCAGGCATTACTTTGAACGGCCCACCAATCAAATCCCTGGAATCTCCTCCTTTGAAAGCCTTGAAAAAGGGAGAGATTTTCTCCAATCTTGAGTGCTTTCTGACCTAAAGACAAGATGAACAAGATGATGTTCTTGCAAGTCCTTGGATTAAAATGTTCCTTACCTTCCCAAACTTGAATAGTTTTCAGAAAGATCCAGTCTCAAGGCTCTAACTCTTTTGAATTTAGATCAAATGACTGAAATATTTATTGAGTAAGGGCTACCTTCCTCACCAAGCTGACTTCAGACTGATTGATTTCAGCCATTGCAACTCTTAAGGACCATCTAAGTTATAGAGGGGCTGTAATCAGAAATGCACACAATGACAAAAAAATCACAGACCCAAGTGTGGAAGTATAACATGGCCTGTGCCTTAAGGTTGAGAAGCACCATAAAGTAGAAGCTAGAGGAGCAGACTGAGAATCTGCAAAACCCAGATTCAGTTTTTGCTTTTGGCTTATATAAACTTTTCGCAGGCAAAGCCTTGCAGGGCCCTCAAGTAACTCTTAAAAATGGGAAAATGAAGACTTGCCCATATGCCTCAGTGGAGGTAGTTTGCACACCCAGAACTTCTCACATCAATGAAATCATAGATCCTAATCAAGCCTAAGAGATGTGATAGATGGGCATCAGATTCATTTCCTTAGAAGAGTTTTTGAGTCACTTTCATCCAGAGATGTGCTGGTGAACGTTTAACAACCAACACCGAAAAGACAGAACATAGCTTAAAGTTTAATCTACATTATTAATAACATTTTCTACACCACTTCTTAAGTTTAGACAATTGACACAATTAAGCCCTGATTTGAAGCATTTGCTGCTTTCTGAGGTGTAAATGTTCACACTCACAGGAGAGCTGGCTCCTACACACTCCTGCTTTCATCACTCTGGCTACCTGTTCTCTCACCTATAAAATGAGCAGGTTATAGACCATATAGCCTTCAGGTCTATCTAGCATTCTACATTCCACATGGCCCTTGCCTCTCTTTGAGATATATATATGAAGATGACAGTAAATACTGGAGAAGTTCAAAGAAAGGAGGGTGGTCAACGAAGGTTCTGAAGAAAAGCACAGTAATCTGGATCTTAACTTGAAGGGCAGGTGGTGATGATGATGATGATGATGATGGTGATGGTGATGATGATGATAACTAACATATATGTAACACTTAAAGTTTTCAGAGTGCTTTCTTATAGCATCTCATATAATTCTCACAATAACTTTGTGAGGTAGATACTATTACTACCATTTTATAGATGGGGAAACTGAGACTGAGAGTTAAAGCGAGTTGCCCAGGATAATGCATCATGTAAGAATCTGAGGCAGAACTCAAACTCAGGTTCCTGACTCCAGGTTCAGCATTGTATTCACTATGCCATGTAGCTGCTTCTAGGTATAGCACAGAGTTATTCATAGGCATTCCAGGCAGAGGGTGAGAGAATGGTGAGAGCCAAGACTTAGATGTAGGGAAAGCACAAGGAATATTTGAGGAACAAGTACTCCAGAATACTGGACAGTTTCTACTCATTGACGTCATCACTCACTATTTTTTCCTTTACTTCTTGGTGTGGCTAAATAAACTCTCCTTGTCAAGGCCAACACTTCTTTGATCTTATCCCCTCCCATCTTCTCCAACAGATTTTCCCAGTATCATTCTCTCTGTTTGTTCTCTCCCTATCTACTAGTTCCTTCCCTGCTGCCTACACACACACACACACACACACACACGCACACACACACACACACACACACCCCTCCCCCATCCTTAAAAAAACCCTCCCTACATCTTACATCCTTATAGCTGTCACACTATATTTCCCCTCTATTTCTCAGCCAAACTCTTGGGGAGGAAATGTTGTCTAGACTGGTGGCTTGTACTTCCTGCCTGCTCACTCTTTTAAATGCTATGCAGTCTGGCTCCTAACCTCATCATTCAATTAATCTTGTTTGTTCCAAAGTTACCAATGATCCCTTATGTGCCAAATCTAATGGTTTCTTCTCCATCCTCATTCTTTTAAACTTGCCCATAGTTTTTGGTACTGTTGACTACCCTTTTCCTCTGGATACTCTCTCCTCTTGAGTTTTTGTGATACCTCTCTCTCTTGGTTCTTTTCTTCTCTTCAGTGTCCTTTGTTGAATCCTTATCCATATGTCCAACAGCTGTTGCTGAACTCCCTAGGCCTTCTTCTCTTCTTTCTGTAGACTTTCTCACCCTTTATCTCATTACCTTCCATGAGTTCAATGATCATTTCTATGCAGTTGATTCCCAGATATATTTCCACTCATTTTCTTTGTAAGTTCTAATCCCAAAATGCCCAACCTTATTGGAAACATTTTGAACTAAGTGCCCTATAGACATCTTAAATCCAACATATCAAAAACAGAACTCATTGTCTCCTCACCCTAAATCCATTTGTCTTCTGAACTTCTCCATTTACCATCACGGGTACTCCAATCTTCCCAGTCATCCAGATTTGAAACCGTATACCATCCTTGCCTCCTTACCCTCACTCCCTCCCTCTACATGTCCAGTCAGTTGCCAGATCTTATCATTCCCATCTTCACAGTATCTATTACATATATATTTCAATCACATTGCTATCACTTTCATTTAAGCATTCATTCTCTCTCATCTGGATGGTAGCAAGAGTCCTCTAACTGTCTCATTCAACTCCAATTCATTCTTCAAGTGGCTGTCAAAGCAAATTTCCTAAAGTTGAAGTCTGACCATGTCATCCTGCTAATCAATAAACTCCAGTGGATGCCTATTTCCCTTAGGAGCAAATACCAACCCCTCTGTTTGACATTTAAAGCTTTTTAATGACCTGACCCAAACTTAGCCTTCCAGCTGAACTGACATGCCTATTGTTCTTCATACATGATTGTTGTTCCTCCTTCATTTTTGAAGAGACCAACAACCTCACAGGGTGATGCTTGATTTGACCCCAAATTTGATTTAAGTGAGACAGAGTTGCACCAGGTTGTCAGTCTCACTCTGAGTCATCAAAGTCCAGTGACAAGATAAAAGTCAAGATGATTGGCAATAGCCAGGAATGTAGTAAATGATCCTGGTATGTTTAATGTCTAACCAAACTCTAAGCACTCCATAGCCTGCCTCCACTGCCTTTGTGGCCTTTGGAACAAATTGTTCTCATCCACCTATTTTACAGGGCATTGTCTTCACTTGCTTGGGTTAGACACCCTGTTAATTTACCAAAGGGTTTGAGGTTCCTCAGTTACCTTTAACCTGGTTTAGTCCATCTGCCCAGCTTCTTGGAGCCCCAGAGAAGCATTGGATGGATCAAGTGGACACCAAAGGTGAATGAGCCTCCCTAAAAAGTGATTGGTAGGCCTTTCACATCAGAAGTGTTGGTCCTCCTGAGCACTCCGTATACTTCTCACACATGTTACTCTATAACATCTTCGCCCCTTTGCACTGGGATCTTGCAGGAAACTCACTCCTTCCTCAATCCTGTCTCTTGGAATCCAAGGAAGTTTAGACAGGGTCATACTTCAGATCACAGTGAATCAGTCCTACATTAGTTAATTACACAGGTGGAACCAGTAGTCTCTTAGGTCAGTCAGGCTGGCTTTGCAGTGCTACAAGTGGGGAATCCTGGGTTACATTTCCTGGTCCTGGCCTTGAGCAAAACATAATAGTTGCCTGGGTCTCAAAGAAAAGGGTTTGAGGCTATCGTCCACTTCTCTCTCACAAGCTAAGGACAAATGCCATAACAGCCTTTGCAAATAGAAAATACCATGGGAACAGGAAGAAATCAGTCAATAGAGCAGTTTTCTGGAAGCAAAGACTCCATGGCCAAGCCTCTTCCAGTAACCAGCTTCAGGCACAGCCCAGCTTTCACTATCTATTTATTGGAGCAGGTGGGGGACCCTCCCTCCCTGCTTCCCTTCTGCCCAGCAGTTTTCAGACTCAAGGTCACCTGCCTGTCTCTGGGCAACATGAGGCCTCTACCCATCCCCTCCTTCCCAGTGGGAGCAAAGCAACCCAGGCCCACTTGTGACAGGCACCAAAACATTCTGCCTTTGCTCAAACTCTTTTCACTTTGTTCCCCTGAACAATAATCTCCCATCCCCCTCACATCAACATTTTTGATTTGCTGACCAAAGCAGGTAGAAAACAACCATACTAAAAAGTCAGTAGAAGATCCACAACTTTCTACTTATTACTTATAGCCCTGGGGCATTTCCAATGGGAACCCAGAGCTTTGTTTTCCAAAAGATACATTTCTTCCATCACTGAAGTTAAGCACCTGGGGCAGGAGGATGTGTGACTCCACCATAACATCATTGTGCCCTGGAAGTTTGTTCTCCATAGGAATTCTGGTCAGCCCATCCCTGCAAAATACCTTCGTTCTCAACTAATCCAGGTTAAATGACCCCAAGAAAGAAAGTCATTCACCTTCTCCTCTCCCCCATTTTGAGACAGGGACAGATTTCTCAGACTCTTATTTAATAGACTTGTTCTTAAACTGTGTTCTCAATGTATTTTTCTACATGTGCCGTGAACAGGCTTAGAACATTACTAGGTACAAAGATGGGCTAGACCACAGGGGTTGTCAACCTGTGGGTTATGTTCAATTTGTAACAATGAAAATACATCCTACATATCAAATAAATTCATAACAGTAGCAAAATTATAGTTATGAAGTAGCAACAAAAATAATTTTATGGTTGGAGGTCACCACAACATGAGGAACTGTATTAAAGGATTGCGGCATTAGGAAGGTTGAGAACCATGAATGATTTCAGTAGTATTTCAGTTCAGCAATGAGGAAGCTCTCTATGTCAGTGTAGATCAACACCTTTTCTGCAATTTTATAGATTTAAGCAAGTTGTCTGGGGGCAGCTAGATGGTGCAGTGTATAGAATGCTGGCCCTGGAGTCAAGAAGACTTAGTTCAAATTTGGTCTCAGATGCTTTACTAGCTATATGATCCTGGCTTAAATGAGAGGGAGGGAGAGGGAGAGGGAGAGACAGAAAGACAGAGATGCTTGGATCACTGAGAATTTAGGTGACTTGACCAGGGTCACACAAATATGGGTCATGAAGGCTCTAAGAGCAGTTCTCCATACACTACATGCCACCTCCTCTCTCACTACTAATCTTTGCAATATGACAGTATCAGACAGGAATTAATACTCAAGATCATCAGGTGACAGTTTCAGAGCTGGAAGGGGCCTTTGAGACCAGCTAGGCCAGTGGTATCAAATTCAATTAGAACAAGGAGCCACTAATATGTACATAAGGGTCTTTGAGGGGTGCATATTGACTTTGTTTTACAAATGTAATGTGATCTGTATTCTATTGTATTTTCATTTATTTTATTAAATATTTCCTAATTACCTTTAATCTGGTATAGCCTTTCTTAGGAGTGTTGCAGCAGGCTCAGGCTGCATGTTTGATACTTCTGGCCTAGTCTGTCTCATTGAGGAGCATTCTGAGTCACACAGGTAGAAAGCAGGAGGGCCAGGATTGTAATCAAGGCCCCTTTCTCAAAATTCCCTGCTCTTTCCACTCCGCCATCCTAATGAGAGTTCATAAAACACACCGCCTCACCCTGCTATTATCTCATCAGAAGCAAATGATTGTTTGACTGATTGCAGCCGTACCATCTTCCCCCATTAATTCTATGGAAGATTTTCCAATGGCATGTGTCTAGACTCAGAGATAGGATAACAGTGAGTTCTTGGATGATCATGACCCACTGAAATGGTTCATAAATTCCCAAATCTTGAAGATCGTGTACTACTGGGTTTTTCTACTTAATTTGTCAAAAAGCCTATTATATTGAAGGTTCTATGTTGGAGAACCAAACACAAAAATGGAACAATTCCTCTCTTCAAAGAGTTTAGATTCAGTCATCAAGACTGAAATGAGTCACATAACAAGAAGGACGAAAACAGAATGTAAAAGAGGATTTTACATTGAGTAGGGTTCAAGAGACAGCTCTGAAATTACTATTAAACTTTAAGTATGTATGACGATTTTTTTCTTTTGGGGGGGGAGGGGAGTAGGCAGGGCAATTAGGGTTGTGACTTACCCAAAGTCACATGACTAGTAGGTGTTAAATGTCTGATGTCACATTTGAACTCAGGTCCTCCTGACTCCAAGGCCTATTCACTGCGCCACCTACCTGCCTTTGTATGATGCTTTTAACTTAAAAAAAAAAAAACTTTCACATTGATTACCTACTTCATCAAGTTTTCACAACTATTCTATATGGGAGGTGGGATAAAACTTATTGGGCCCATTTTACAGATGCCAAAAGTGAAGCTCAGAAAGGTTAAGTTGAATAGCTAGTTACAGAACTGAGTCTAGAACCCTGCGACCTGACACCAAATGCTATGGTCTTATAGTAGCTAACATTTATATAGCAGTTTAAGCCTTGAAAAGCGCCTTAAGTACATTTTCTTACTTGATCCTCACAAAATTTGTGCTATTATCATAATTTTTTACATAAAAACTGAGTCTGAGAGAGGTCTTAGCCTTTTCATTAACATCGCACTTCCTCTTCAAGGTCAGGAGCCAGTTTGGGACCTGTATGTTCTTCAAAATCTGTGAAAGGAAGAAACAAAATACAGGTGAATAGGAAAATGACAGGACAGCATCGAGGAAGGGTACAGCAAAGAGCCTGGCCTAGACTCCCAGGTCAAGATGTTCTCAGTCCTCTAAGAAGGCATGGCCATCAGCTCAGCTTGTTAAGAACCGAAATGAATTCTAATCCTTCGCCATCCCCATGGCCACATCCCAAGTGACTAGAATAACTCTGGGCCATAGCTATGGATGCTTGGCCTCTTGCCTACTGGTTGTCCCCTGACTATTGACAGATGAACAATAAAACCAGGGGGTGACCTAGGAGACCCCTTATCTCATGTACCTGGTTTCTCCTGCTTTCTGAACAGAGCTCTTTGTGGTTAGTACTCAAAATACTCATCTGAGTCCAAAACCCAACTACAGTTAGAGCTGGAAAGAATATTATAGACCAGCCCCCTCATTTTAAAAGTGGGAGAACTGAGGCCAAGAGAGATAAAGTGAGCTGGCCCAAAGTCATATGGCAAGTTGGAACCAAAGGTGCAACCAGAACCCAGGACTCTTTAGAGCAACAGTTCTCAACCTGTGGGTTGTGACCCCTTTGGGGGTCAAGCAACCCTCTCACAGGGGTCACCTAAGACCATCATAAAACACGTATTTCCGATGGTCTTAGGAACCAAGACACTGCTCCTCTGTCTTCAGGCAGGTCCACCCACATACAGATATGCCCACATATGAGTATTAAAACGTCACCACATCAGGAAGGTTGAGAACGACTGCTTTAGAGTGTCTCAAACCCTCAGACTTTGCTCAAATTGGTTCAAGAATAACTTAAGTTAGAAGACAGGAACAGAAGAAGAGCTGGCTGTCTAACTATTATGCAGTTGTTTTGTTTTTTTGGAGGTGGGAAAGCAGGGATATTGGGATTAAGTGACTTGCCCAAGGTCACACGGCTAGTAAATGTGTCCTGTGTCTGAGGCCTGACTTGACTTTTTTAAAGCTAAGAGTTCACTTCTCTGGGCCTCAGTGTCCTCAACCATAAAATGTCAGGATCCTAGTCATCTACAGTGGAAGTCAGTTTTTATGCCTTTCCCACTCCACCTTTCTAGTGCCATGATTTCCTTTCCAGGCACTTCTTTCTCTCCTCCAGGATGAATTTACTTATCTTGTGTCTTATTTTTGCTTTCAGCTGACTATGAGCTAATTTTATTCCCTTAGAGGTGGCCATAACTAAGGTGCTACCACTCCTAGTGATTTTTGCATCTTTAAAAGAGAAGACATTTAAAGGAAATGCTTAATGAATTCTCTCAGAATACCTTCAAGAGCATCCAGCCTTGATAGTAGAGTTGGGCAAATTTGTAGCTGGTTGAATACTAGGTCCAAAAGTATTGATTTATAAATGAATCAATGCAAACCTTTAGTCTCTAATAAAAGGTTTCTAGTGGGATTCCACAGGGCTCTATCCATGATTTTATTCTAGTTAACATTTTTACCAGTAACTGATATAAACATAAGTTTACCAAATCCATCAATAAACAAAGCCGTTTGGTAGACATGGAGAATAAAGCTACTCCCTGGATATAAGAAACTGTATCTTAAAAGATCTCAATAGACTTGGTTGATGGAAAAATCAAAAATGAAATTTAATAGAGAAAAATGTGAAGGCATAGATTTAGGCACCAAAAAAAAACCAATCAGTTGCCTAAGACAGGATGAGGGATACCTGATTTTACAGAAGTTTATAGTAGATTTTGTGATGTAATTGCCCCCAAAAGCTAATACAATCTTGGATTTCATTAATATAGTGTCTAGATTGGTTTTTCAAGTAATTCAGTTGTTTCAATCTTGTCTGACTCTTTGTGACCCCATTTGGGGTTTTCTTGGCAAATATAGTGGAGGAGTTTGTCATTTCTTTCTACAGCTCATTTTACAGATGAGGAAACTGAGGCAAACAGGATTAAGTGACTTGTCCAGGGTCATATAGCTGGTAAGTGTCTGTGGCCAGATTTGAATTCAGTAAGAAAAGTCTTTCTGACTCCAGGGCTGGCACTCTATCCATCATGCCACCTAGCTGTCCTAATCTAATCTAGATTAAGTGAGATGTTAGTCCCACTGAACCCCTAGCTGTCCTAATCTAATCTAGATTAAGTGAGATGTTAGTCCCACTGAACCCCTCCCTGGGCAGATCAAGTGTGGAGTATTGTGTTTGGTCCTGAGCAAACATAATGACAGCATGTAAAATACCCAGAGAAATGTGACCAGGATGACAACAGTACTTGAAAGCATGTCATACATGGATCATTCAGTAGAGATAGGAATATTTATCCTCAAGAGACTTAGAGAGAAAATATTATCCTTAACTATGTGGAGGGTTATCATATGGGACAAGAAGCAGACTTCTGATGATAGCTAGTTTTGGAATGAACTAAAATATATGGGGTAGAAGCAGAAGTGTGCTACAGACACTTCCTACAGGCTCCTGAGATCTGATTGTTAAATTTTCAGTGTGAACATTTACATGTCAGAAATTGGAAAATGCTACAAGTCAAGGCTTAATTCATTGTTTTGTGGATTGGTCAGATTTAAGAATGTCATGGAGAAAATGTGAATCATATAGATTAAACTGAAAAGCATGTCATGTATTTTCTTTCCCGTAGAGCCAGTTGTTAAATGTTTACCACTGGGTAGAAGTAACTTGTTCTGTCTTGCCAGAAAAAAAACACAATTAGCATCAGTGGGTGAAAATTGCAAAGAGTCCAAATATAAACTTAATGTAACGAGAGACTTCCTTACAATGAGAACACAGTATAGTAGACTTCCTTTGAAGGTTCTGGTCTCCTCCTCATTGGCGGTCTTTAAGCAAAGACCAGGTGACCTCTGCAGCAGAAGGTTTTCTTGTCTAGGTATGGGTTGGATTAAATGGCTACCAAGGCCATCTGTCTTTTTATGTCATCACGGGATTTCTGTAAGTAGCTGGCTCTTCTAGTACACTGAAAATGGGATTCAGTTTGTGATTTGATTTCCAAAAAGACAAATTACATGTAATTTTTCAGAAACATTTTCAGCGTAAGGTAAGATGCAACCCTATGTTAGCTCTGGGAATTGCTTCCCAGATTCTAGGGCACACAAGGTTGCAGAATGTATGAAGTTTGGCGATTGAAACTGAGACTTGCTCTCTGGAAGCATTTGCCTTGTAGAGGGAACCAATTGCATCCTTGGGAGTATAGGACCATTTATTTCTTCAGCAGACACAGCTAAGCAGAAGCCATGCCAAGCTCTGTCAGGCATGCAAATTCATGCACTGAGGTGGAAAAAGAAATAGTAGCAGACACACCTCCAAAAGTCAACCCAAAATGCATGAGGTCAGTTCTTCCGTACTAGAGAAATAAACTGCCACAGATTCCAGGGTTATCAATCCTAAAAGAGTCGGTCTAAATTTTAAAATAGCCATTGCTTCCTAAGCAAGAAGATACAGCAACGTGATTTCTTGTTGCATGACTGAGACCCCAAAGTCCAGTGTACAACAAACAATTGGTTTGAAGTGGTCACCAGTGAGAAAGTAGGATGTTAGAATTCAAAGACATTGGATTTTAGGCATTGCTGAAGATCCCCCTCTCAACCTCATGAGTACCCTCCGATCACAACCATCTGAGTCAGCCAGAAACGGTGCCATCTTTCCCACCTCAGCTAGGAGCTGTGTGTCTCTGATCCCTCTGTTTATTACTAATTCCACTCTCACTTTTTGAGTTTAAATAAGATAAGAGAAGGGAAAACACTGTCAGCTTTTTCTCCACACACGTTTTCATGTTCATGATAAATCAATCAACAATCATTTCTTAACAGAGTAAGTTGCTAAGAATATGAATATGAAAGTAGCATAACCCCTCCCACACCTAGCGTACATTCTACCATTAGTCACGTGATTTAGAACTAGAAAAGACATAAAAGATCATTTCGTTCAAGCCTTACATTTTGCAGCTTAGGAAACTGAGACCCAGAAAAATTGAGTGATGTGTCCAAGCTGACACAGTGAGTAATTGAGTAAATGAACCCAGGCCATGACATTCCAAATATAACGTTCGTGCCGCTATATCCTGGCACCATATTATCTTCTTTTAAAAATGACCAAGGAGGGATGGCTAGGTGGTGCAGTGAGTAAAGTACCAGCCCTGGAGTGAGGAGGACCTGAGTTCAAATCCAGCCTCAGACACTTAACACTTACTAGCTGTGTGACCTTGGGCAAGTCACTTAACCCCAAATGTCCTGCCCTCCCCCCTCCAAAAAAGAAAAGAAAATGACCAAGGAGACAACACTCCAAATACACCAAATTCCTTCTAGGGAAGGAGAGTGACCAGCCAATACACTGGACAACACAAACCAGGACCAGGGCCATCGATACATATTGCCCTAGGAGTTAAATAGGTTGGGCTGCGGAATGTGGCTGGAAACATTGCTTCCTCACTGAAACAATCGCAATCATGCTTTCTCCCAGCCAACAGAAGGTTGACTAGCAAGATGTGTAATTTTCAGTTACTAATTGTGATGCCCTGCAGCTTGCTGGGCTAAATATAGCCTTCGGTTTTGTTGAGTAGGTTAAAAAATAGAAGCCCATGTGCAGCTACAGAAATACCACTTGCAAGGAGATTGACAGAAGCAGGCATGCAGGTTGTTCTTCTCCCATCCCTCCATTCCCCATCCCTACCCAGAGGGCACTGATGCCCAGACACCCTGACAAAATGGGCCCGGTCTTGTCCTAACTGACTAATGCAGTGGGGTGAGATGGCACATTGTTGGCAGAATTTGCTAGGGAGTCTTAGTAACAATGACAGGGTGAAGAGAACAAGTTTAAAAGAAGGGATTACCCCCACATACTTCTCAAAACCAGAAACTCTCCACAGACCATATTTAAAGTCTTGCAGTGCGGCATTATGTGTTGAAGGGTTCTGAGGAACAAGAGAAGGCACATGATGTGAAAAGAGGCCTCCAAAGGTGGCTCCTGTCCCCACTGTGGCCAAATGGGGGCTTTGTTCAATGCCCAGTGTCAGATTTCATATTAGACAGCTATAGAGGTAACCCTACTCCTCAACACTAGACTTTTAGAACTTTAGGACTTAGTCCTTTCCTAGACTTTAAGAACTTCAATGCTCTTGGATTTAGAGCTAGAGGGGGTCTTAAAAGGTCATTTGGCCCAACCCTCTCCTTTTACTTGGGGCGCTTTTCTGCTATGGGCTCAATCTCCCAACCCCTACTTCCACTAACCAGTTAAGTTTCCATTGTTCAGTCTATGCTATGGTTCTAAGGTAACCCTGAGGGATTCTGGAGGGTCTTTCTAGTAGTATCACTTACAAGCCCTCATCCTATCATCCATCTATCTATCTATCTATCTATCTATCTATCTATCTATCTATCTATCTATCTATCTATCTATCTATTTATCTATCTATCTATCTATCTATCTGTGTCTATCTATCTTTATCAATATCTATATCTCTATCTGTCTGTATATACGTATATATATGTGTGTGTACATATATATATATATATAATGTATGTATGTATTTATTCCCTAATATCATTCATAAATGCCATTTGGTAACTCCCCAATATAGGTCAATGTCACAATCAGTTGGTGGCAGAAGTGAAAGCTCTTATTCTGATTACACTGTCTAAGGCTCTTTTAGTTTTCCACATTGTATGTATACTTTAGTAACTGATTAGGATTGATTTCTTTCAGTATAGGTGGCTATCAGTGGTCTTTAAGCTTTCACAATTAAAATGCATAATGCCCTGGGAAGAGAAACCCTTTAGTTATCAGCCAGAATTAGTAAAGAATTAGTTGAGAATTGTGAGCAAATCCCTGCATTATTGAGTTCAGTTCTGAGTACTGTGGTTAAAGAAGGATATTGATAAGCTGAAGCATAGCCAGAGGACAGTGGTCAGGATGGTGAGGAGACTGGAGATCTGTTGAAGGAAGTGGGAACCTTTAGCCTGAAGAAAGGATGACCTAGCCACTATATGATGTCTTTGAATATTTGAAGGGCTATAACATAGAAGCCAGGAATAGCCTGGTTTTGCCTGATGCTAGAAGACAAATTAGGAACAGAGGATGGGAACTGCGGGGAGATAAGTGTTTGGCTCTATATGAGGAAAAATGTTTTAACAATTAGAGTTGCCAAAAAGTAAAATCGGCTAAGATATAATGAGTTCCTCATTAATATGGTGGCCAGAAAACCATTTGTCAAGGGAGTTTCAGAGGGGCTTCAGCTTAGGTAGGGGATGAACTAGATTGCCTTTAAGACCCCTTCCAACTCTGAGATTCTATTAACACAAAATGTGCTCCAGAGGGGAGAGAAAGGGATGCCAGGAAAATAGCAAGGATCTCGAAAGGTGGGAAAGTCAACAACAATATTGGCACCCTTTTGAGCCAATGAGGTTTTGAAGGCACCTTTGGGCCAGGCAGCATAAGTGCAGGTATAGGGTGACTACAGATGGGAGACATTGTTCTAACATTCACCAGCAGATCACATTCGTGACAATCCTGAGGCTTCGGCTCTGAGTTCATTTGCATGGGACTGAGTAAGGAGAGAATGGCGTG
This sequence comes from Pseudocheirus occidentalis, assembly GCA_028646575.1. Taxonomy (NCBI): domain Eukaryota; kingdom Metazoa; phylum Chordata; class Mammalia; order Diprotodontia; family Pseudocheiridae; genus Pseudocheirus; species Pseudocheirus occidentalis. The sequence goes on along the minus strand of CM053598.1, from coordinate 49,645,940 downwards.
GCCTCCTTTATAAGACCAGCAAGAACCAAAGGTAGGAAATGGTGGACCACACTTGCTATCTACAGGGCATCCAAGGTACTCAATGAATCATTGAGAATTGTGGTGCTGCAAGAGAACTTATAGATCATTTAATCTTATTCCCTTATTTGACAGATCATGAAACTGAGGCCCAGAGAAGTAAAAAGACTTGTCCAAGGTCACACAAATTGCTAGGGGAAAGATTAGGGCTACATATGAGGTCTTGTAGCTCCCAGGTCAATGCTCTTTACAATACAAGCTGCCTCCATAAATGAATAGAAAGTGGACTGAATGGGGGCAGCTCATTTTCTGTTATTCTTCTCAATCCCATATCCTATTCTTCTTACCTTTAGGTTGATAGAATTCGATGGACTAAGGCTTTCACCTAATTTCCAGTTAAAGTTTCTGAGTGCAAACCTATCAATCAGGGAGGATTCAGGGAGGTATTTCACTTAACAGACCCGGCTAGAGCTGGCATTCTGAAAGGTCCAAGTTCTGCTTTTAAGTTGATCCTATGAAAGAACAGTCACTATCTTAACCTTCAATTTCTCCAGTAAAAGAGGTGTGCTAATTATTTCTTAACCTCATAGACACAGGAAAGTCTTGAAGTGAAAACTCCTTCCACCAAAGCAGAACAGTAACTTTTAGTGCCAGAGTGTTGTCTAGAGGACCAAAAGGTGGAGAAACTTGATCACGGTCACTTAGTCTGTGTGTGTTAGAGGGAAGACTTTAATCAAGTCCTTGCGGACTGAAGAAAGCGCTGATCTGTTCAGCATAGTCTGCCAAATTGTGAGTGATGGAGAGTGGTCCCCAGAGCTAGCTTGAACTCAGTTTCTCAATTCTTCTCCCCCAATTCCCTCTCTCATTGTCATTCCCTGCCAAGGTCGCTAAGTGGTACAGTGTATAGAGTTCATGGCCTCCTGTCACAAAGACCTGAGTTCAAATCTAAGCTCACACAAGAAGACTGGAGTTCAAATAGGAATTTAGTTATTTACTAGCTGAGTGACCCTGGACAAGTCACTTGACTTCTCTATGCCTCAGTTGTCTCATCAGTAAAATTAGGATGATGTTATTGCCTATCTCCCTAGGGTTGTTGTGAGATAATATTTGTGAAGAACTTTGCAAACTATAAATGCTAGCTGTCATTATTATTCCTACATAAGATTTCAATGAGGATAGAAACATAGTCAAGCGGATTGACTGAAGTCTGGATTTAGCTGCCATTTCAGCCCTGGTCTCCATGGGATGTGTCCAACCAGTGCTAGTACAGCTTAATTGAAAAGGTTTATAAGTGCTCTACATAGAGACAATCTATAATTAAGGTTTTAGCATAGGATGACACTGCAAATTGATAGCAAAGTAATTGCATGTTTTTTCTAGAGTCAAAATAATTTATATTCCTCACCCAAGTACATTTAAGTAAATTGTTTGCAGCAACCTCAGCTGTCTGCATCTTTTACGAGACCATTAAGCAATCTCAGCCTTTCCCTATTTGCCTCGTTTTGTTTACTAAGAATGACTCTCCTGTCCCTCTGGTCCTCTGGAAAATAGGAAAAGTAAATAGACACATAGAGATTTGGAGGTGGGGGCCAAGAAGAAAAAGGAAATCAGCTTTACACAGGGACTTAACTGATGCCAAGGATAGTACTAGGTGAAGATGCCGTTTACACACAGTTTCTTAACCAGTGAATGACCTACATGTTTCATTGCTTTTCCCCTGTAGCACACCTTTATGAATTTTCCCCAGCTGTCACCAGGCCAAGGATCCAATGGAAGGGGAAAAGCAGGAAAGGGAAAGGAAACGAAGAGAAGGAGAAAAGCACTTGTCTAGCACCTACTGTGTGTCGGGGCTCTGATGCACAGTAGGGTTTTTTCTTCCTTTCTATCCTCAGCACTTAACACAGTGCATGAAACAATAAATGTTTATTGACTTACTGACTAATACTTCTAGAATATGAAATTCAGCCTTAGAGGAATCCATTTTAAAACTCATCCAAAAGGTTTTCCTGTCCTAAATTGCTTCTTAGTATTGACCCTCAGCTAGGGTGCAGTAAGTGGGAAACATTGAGTTCTAATGCTGCCTCTGTGAGCTGTGTAATGCTAGACCAGGCTTTACCTTTCTGTTCTCTGTAGTTATATCTTCTGTAAAGGAACTTGGACAGGACAATCTATGGGGTCCCTTCAGTGCTGAAATTCTATGATTGGGGGGTGGGGAAGGAGGGGAGAAAGCATTAGACGGAGGTTCCAGACTGTAGTTGTAGTCTATGAGTGAAAATGAATGAAGCGCACATCTTGCATGTCACAGCCCCACGTTAAGCAGGAGCACTCTTAATCTATTCAATTTGTGACCAGATTGAGGGCCAGCTCAATCAGAGTTCACTGCATAAGGCTCAAGGCTCACTGTGCAAGGCTGATGTTCACACTCAGGTCTCTCAAGCACATACAAATCCCCAAATGCTGAGCTAGAAGAGGTCAGCACTAACAATCCTCAGGGGAGGAAAGTGCTGCAGAATCACTTTGTTCCTTACACTTGACCATAAGAGAGCACACAGCTGGGAAACAAGCCTGATTAAAAGTATCGACTCACATGGTTTTCAGGGAAAAGGGACCGTGGAGATTGAGTTTCACTTCTTAAAAGAAGCCGTTAAGCAATTAAAGAGAATGGCTCCAGTTACTCCAATGACCCCGATGTATATACAAATTCATAGGAGTTTGAAATATTAAAAATTATCCATTGAGAACCTGTCATGCGACTGAGACTGTGCTTCCTGTTGGGAGTACAGGGAGGAATATAGTGGAGGTCAGATTTATAGCCTCTGCCCTTGCGACCTTGAGCCCTACAGATGTGAAACAGCAGTGATTGTTCTAAGGCAATATATGTGTAAGTGCTAAAGGGTATTGGTTCAGATTGTTAGTGCTGTAAGAGTTTAGAGGAGATGAAAGTTTCATGAAAGCTGCAGGAGTCAAGGAAGGTTACATGGAGAAAGTGGGAACTGAGTTGGACCTTGAAGCAGGCTAGAGTTTGAACAGGATGAAGGAGTGTGGTGTAGTTCTAGAAGCCTAAAAGAGCCAGGTTCAAATGCTGCCTCTGACCCTTACTATGTCATTAACCTCTGTAGGCCTCAGTGTCCACATCTGTAAAATGGAAAAAATGACATCCACAGTACCAACCTCATTTGGTTCTAGCGAGGTTCAGCTAGATTATAGGCCCAAGGGTCCTGGGCAACTTTTGTTGTTCAGTCTTTTCAGTCATGTCTGATTCTTTGTGACACCATTGGGGTTTTCTTGGCAAAGGTGCTGGAGTGGTTTGCCATTTCCTTCTCCAGCTCATTTTATAGATGAGGAAACTGAGGCAAACAGGGTTAAGTGACTTGGCCAGATTCATACAGCTAGGAAATGTTTCAGGTCAGATTTGAACTCTGCTCTTCCTGTCTCCAGGACTGGCGCTCTATCCACTTCACTGCCCAGCTGTCCTTGGCAGCTTTACACACCCCAAATAAATGACAGCTATTATTAAGGGCTATTCCAGATAAAGAGAACAATTAGTATTCATAGAAGTATGGCCTAGGGTGGAAGAGGCAGTGATGGAAGTGGGAATATCAGAATGATTAAAGGGGAGGATTCACTTTATAGAATAGTGAGAGATGAGATTGGAAGCTTCTGTTGAAGTCCAGCATGGCATGGGGTTGACTGACCAAGGGTTCCCATTGGCTATTCAAATGAAGCCCAATTTCTGGAAATTCAAGTATGGATCTAGAAATGGACATTTGTACTATTGAAGTGAAATTAGCCTTGCTAATTTCAGAGAGGATGATTGTCAAAGGGTCAGCTATACCACATGATGATTTATTTATTTTAATCACAACTGGTAAAATTTGAGTAAGACATGGTAGAGTTGTGTCTGTAAAAGGAATATCCATATAGATGAAAGGAATCATGGGTCTGACAATCCCCATTAAGGTCATGTGGGAATGAGTGTAGCAGGTCCAGATTAGGGAAGATTTTAAAAGTCTGGCAAAACAATTCAGCCGTGACGTACTAGGAAACAGGAAGCCACTGATGGTTTCTGCACAGTGACCTACTGAGAGGAGCGTTTAAAGGAAGATTAATTTCCCTTAACCCACACAATTTGCCTGCCTTTCACTTCTCTTAGAAAATCCCCTCTGGACCTTAAGACAGGTCTATACTCAGATCAAAATGCAGGCATTGGTTCAAGCTGTTTGGAAGTCAACTCTTCTGACTCATTTGGGTCAATTGTACCTTGTTTGGTGGTGGTTCTCTCAATTGTCAGCAATTTGTCCCATAGAAACCTGGGCCACACAAATGGCTCAGAAAGGGAATTCTCTGCCCTCTCCTAATACCGTTATAGAAATAGCCAGAGGGAGTAACCAAAATGATACTCCTCCTCCCCAATTAATCTGCAACTTCTTTCCTCGATGACTAGTCCCTAACCAGAGAGGAATAAACAGATCTTCAAGAAATTAGCATTTCAGTTCTGGGGCAGGATGTCCTTAGCTACCCTTATTCGTTACAAACTCTTACCCATGAGTTTTTATGGTTCAAGCGAACTGAATATGTATTGATGTTTGAAGCCTTGCAACCACCAGCCTGATTACTCAGACTTCTAGCCCCAGATAAGATCACCCTAACTGATGTAAAAAAGGCAAGTTTGCCTCTATTCTGGTTGAACCTGTTGCATGCATCCAATTAAAATAGTTGATGTGTGCTGGTCTCTCCACCATAACTTCTCCCTTCCCCTCCCCCAGCCCCAACTCCTCACTTACTCCCCCACCCTCCCCATCCCCTACTCCCTGAACCTCCCTGCCCCCCTCAGCCTGCTGTCAGTGTGTGTTGTTCCCCACCTCCTTCTTGGGCCTTAGAATGGTGAGGGAGGAAAAAGGTCAGAGTAGGCTAGTGAGTCTTATATCCTTGAGATCTGCATTTCATTTGATTTTGGCCAGAGTAGGTTTCAATTAGAAGGCACTGGCCTTTAATGTCTTTCAGAGGGAAATACCACAAGTGAGTGGGTAAGTCTTAGGGCATGAATACATTACTGCCTCCTAGGAAGATAGGCTACAGGTTGAAGGCACTTGGCTCCTGTGGGCTGAATGCAGTCCAGCCTGAAGGCAGCCAGGGGAAACTCTTAAGATTCTCTGATCCTAAAAAAAGATTGGAAAGTAACTTGGAGAGCCTCCCTTTCCCTTTCTAAATGGCATAGTCCCACTAAGGGTTAGTTCAGCTAGCACCTGGTCTAGAAGGACCTACCCTGGACACTTCCTTCAGTCAATCAATCAACAAGTATTTATGAAATACCTACTATGTTCCAGGCATTAAGTGCTGGGGATAAAAAAAAAGACAAAAACACAGTCCCTGCCATCAAAGAGTTCATGTTCTAATGGGGGACACAATGTGAAAACAACTATGTACAAACTTGTGCTGGATCAATGGGAGATATTCCCAGAAGGAAGACACTAGCAGTGAAGGAGGGAAGGGAGAGCCTAAAAGACCTCTTGTAGAAGGGGGTATTTAAATCTTGAAAGAAGCAAGGGGTACAGGGTGGGTGGGGGAGCAGGGGTGAAGAAGGAGAGGATTTCTAACTGAAGCTAACAGGGTTAAGTGACTGTCCCAAGGTCTCACAGTTAAGTCTCAAGTCACATTTGAACTCAAGAAGAGGAATCTTCCTGACTCCAGGCTCAGTGCTCTATCCACTGCCCACCTAACTGCCCTTACCTGGAAGGAAGTAAAGTGTAAAAATACTGGAAAAGTAGGAACAGATTGTGAAAGACTTTCAAAGCCAAAGAGGATTTTATATTTGATCCTGCAGATAAAAGGGAACCCCTGGAGTTTATGGGTAGGGTAATGACAATGTCAGCTCTGTACTTTAGGAAAATCACTTTGGTGACTGAATGGAGGATGGATGGAGTGGGGAGACACTTGAGGCAGGTAGATCCACCAGTAGCTACTGCATTGGTCCAGGAATGGGGTGATTAGGGTCTGCACCAGGTTCGTGGCAGCATCAGAGGAGAGGAACAGGCTTATACAGAGATATTATTGTTCAGTCACTTCAGTGGTATCGGACTCTCCATTACCCCATTTGAGATTTTCTTGGCAGATACACTGGAGCCGTTTGCCATTTCCTTCTCCTGCTCGTTTTACAGATGAGGAACCAAGGCAAGCAAGACTAAGTGACTTGTCCAATAAGTGTCTGGGACCACATTTGAATTCAGGTTTTCCTCACTCCAGGTCTGGCTATCCATCCACTGTGGCACCTAACTGCCCTACAGAGGTGTTAAGAGGGTAGAAAAGACAAGGCTTACAATACTAAGCTTGTATCTTTCCTAACTACAAAATGCTACTTAACCATTTGTCTCCTAACTCTCCAACTAGACTAGATGCTCCTAGAAGAATGGGTGCTTATGTTTCTACCTATTAGATTATAAATTACTTTAAAAAGATAAACTATGTCTCATTCATTTTTATATCCCCTACAGTTACCTAACTCAGAGATTTACACACAGTAGCCTTTAAATAATATCTAGAGAATAAATCCTGACAGCACCTACCACAGTGCTATAAATATGGGAAGTGGTCAATAAGTACTTGGTGAAGGAAGGAAGGAGGAAGGAAGGAAGGAAGGAAGGAAGGAAGGAAGAAATGGAGGAATGAATGAGTGCTGGGTTGGGAGTAAGGAAGACCTCAATTCAAATCCAGCCTCCCATACAAACCCTGTGACACTAATCATGTAACAACCTCTGTTAGCCTCAGTTTTCACATCTGGAAAATGGGAACAACCAAAGAACCTGACTCTTAGGGTTGTCGCAAGCTTCAAATGAGATAATCCTTAGAAAGTGTTCAGCACAGTTCGTAGCACATAGTGAGTGCTAGATAAATGTTAACTATGTGTTTACATTTTACAAGTGATGAAGTCTGGCTTCCAGCATGAAGAAGCATAGAGGTACAAAATGTCAGCACTTGAAGAGGCCCAGGGCAGTTCTGCCATTAAGGTTCTGTTACTGCACGTGATAGGCAGTAAATAACCAAAGAGTAATCCTGGGCTTTGTTTGTGTGGGGAAACAGGACGGGTAGCAGGGCCAAAGGCAGAAGCACAAGCCGGAGTTTTCTTCTCCAACCTCAGCTTGGTAATCAGTCCAAGGCCTTGGGCTCCAGGGCTAAAGAGGGACTGATGGGAAAGTAGTGGGAGCAGCTTCTTTGGCTCTCATCCCAAGGCTCCATTCAGCCCTTTTCTTCAACCAGCATGCCTGACTCAGGCTGAGGCCCTTGTAAAAGCATGAGGTCCTGGGTTTGGAAACCAGATCATCTTTTACAAGGAGTTAGGAAAACCACCTTGTAGCTCTCTTGAGAGATTTCAAAGACATAGAGACTGTGCCCATATTCTAAGTGTATCTAAATATCTAGATTATGCCCATTCCTAAGGCACCAGAGGACTCTGGGAAGTCTCCCTTGGCTATCATTCTCTGGAGTGTGAGATAAAAAGGTGTGTTATGTTCAAGTATGGAAAGACTTAGGAAAAAATGCAAAAGCACATGGGTAAGACCCAGAAAGACACACCAACTCAGCTCTCACCCTAGGCTCTTCTTCCTACTGAACCTGCGGAGAAGAGGATAATCTATGCCACTAGTGAACAGAAGTGGTTCCCCTGCAGGGATATGCTGAAATGAGGTCATACCAGCTCATTCTAGGTGTTATTTTTCAGTGTGAGCTTTTATACCTTAGAAATCAGCAAATGCTACAAATCAAGACTTGATTTATTATTTTATTTTTTTAGATTTAAGGTGCTGGAGAAAATATTAATAATGCAAATAAAACTTAAAAGTATGTCATGTAAATATATGCATGTTTGTATGTATATATGTGTGTATGAAATTGTTGTTAAATGTTTACCAACACACTCTTTCCCACTAATATCTTTACTCTGTTTTTCTAAGGTGAAAAGTCTAAGTTCAATGGCATTGTTTCTTCCCAAAGATAGGAATGATATTTGATACAGTTAATAAAATAATCTTATAAATGCATAGGTCTTGATATGTGACCTTGCCTCAGAAAACTTCATTAACTCCCTGTTGCCTAGATGTAGATGCCTTAGATCCATAGGCCTATAGAACACTGACCTTAGAAATCAGAGAATCGAAGATTTGGAAGTAATACATCCAATAAAATCCAATCCAATAAACATTTTTAAGTACCCACTGTATGCCAAGCACTGTGCTAAGCACTGAGAATGCAATGACTAAAAAGAAAGACATTCCCTGCTCTTGAGCTTACAAACTAAAGAGGGAGACCCACAAAAAGAGTCAAGAGGTAGGAGGCTGAAGATATGAAGTAAGAGAGATCTTGTTCCATGGAGTTAAAACCAGGCAGAGCGCTATAGAATGAGAATGCAGTTTATAGTAAGAGTCTACAAAGGAAAGCATTGGGAGGAGGTTGGGTACTTCACCCTCCAACCTCCCAATAGGAGGGGAGAGGCAGCTGAAGGGGATAATGTCATTCAAGGCTGAGTTAGCAACATGGTGGTTGAGAGAGGCATCTCATGGAGTTGAAACCAGGCAGGGCAGCAGATGCAAAGTGAAAATCTTGGAAGTCTTTTAGTGAACTTAAGCATGATCAGTAATTCCTTATATAACATTCTTAATAACCAGCCATCCAGGCTCCATTTTTAAGGTCTCCAGTGTTTGGAAAACCAACATTTCCCAAAACAACTTATTCACCATAATCAGGAATAAATGTTCCCCTCTATAAGTCCAACCATTTCCCCCTCATTAGTTAGTCTGTGACCTTAGAAAAGAAACCTAATCCCTGTTCCAAATGAAAATCCTTCCAATAAATAATGACATAACATGAGTTTTCTCTTGTCTACACTAACCATCCTTAGTTCCTTCATCTAATATTCATATGGGCAGATGCTCTGTGCCCACATCATTCTTGTTGCCCTCCCTTAGCCTTGCCCAGAAGTGAACACAATATTTGGAATATTGGCTAACCAGGGCACAGTGCAATGGAACTATGGCCTCCCTTATTCTATACTATTCTATTCTATAATCTAAGATCACATTCATTTTTATAAAAAGCCTGTTGCATTGCTAATGCAATAGTGATCTTATAATCCAATAGAAACTCTAAATTCTCTCTTTCACAAAGAATTATCTAGCTATACCTCCCCTATCATTGTCTTATCTTCTTAATTTGTTCAACTCAAATGAAGGACTTTACATTTATCACAATTAAATGGCATTCTATTAGGTTCAGCTCATTGAAACTACAATGAATTATTTTTTATTCAAATGCTGCTACTCAGCATATTAGATGTCCTGTCCGTGTTAGTGTCAAAATTTGATAAGAATGTCATCTAGTCCATCATCCAAGTCATTGAGAAGAATACAAACTAGGTCTGGCCAAGTACAAATCCCTAGGGCACTCTGCTAAAGACTATTTTTCAAGTTCGTAGTTTCATAGGATTCAGAATTGGAAGGAAGATTAGAAATCATCTAGTTTGAACCTCTATTTCACACATGAAAAAATCAGTGTCTGGAGGGAAAAATAAGCTTGCCCATGGCTATATAGCTAATAAGAAGCAGATTGAAATCTAAGTTTGAACATCCCAAATCTGATACTCTTCCTATAAATCTACACTTCACTTTTGACCAACTAATTGCTATACTTTGGGTCTAATCAATCAACCATTTTTATCCACCTAACTATATAATTGTTTAGACCCTTTTCCTGCTAAGGAATATACCTTGGAGATCCATGATAATAGCATGAAAGATTGTTCAATGCTTTGGTTAAATCCAGGTAAACTAATTCTATTCCATTTTTTCTGATCTACCAGTGTAATAAATCAGTCCAAGAAACAAGTGCGGTCAGTCTAGAATGTCTTTCTTTTGGTGAAGCTATTCTGGGTCATAATAATCGCTGCCTCTCTTTCTAAATGTTCATCTTTTGAATAATGCACTCTGTAATTTTGCAAGGAATCAAAAAGCCAAATTCACTGGACTGCAGTCTTCAAACACACTCTTTTCCATTAAAAAAGGACAATATCTGCCTGTCTACAGACCTGTAACACTTCTCCTATTCACTATGATCTTCCAAAAATCTCTGAGAGAATATTCATTGTCATCATCATTCCCCACTTCTTCCAGTACTCTGTGAAGTAGTCTACTCACATCTGGTGACTTGAACTCATTAAAGGCAACTAGATGTTCCTTTACCATATTCTCACTTGTCTTTGGTTTCTACTCCCCATTGGCCATCTTATTCTTTCATTTTTCATTCCAAAGTTCACTCTTCTGGGCATAAAAATCACAAGAAAAATAAAAACCACGTACAGTTCCTTCCTCCCCATCATTAATTATCATAATCTGATTCATCTCAAGCAATGACTATCTCTTTTGTTCCTAAGGTAAAGGAGGCTCTTTTTGCTCTTCTGTATTCCTGATTAGTTCAATTCATTCTGAGTTTTAGCCTTCTTGAACCTATTATTATAGGATCCTACCTCTTTTTTGTATTCATTCTCCTTTCTTTGACACTGCTTCTGTCTTCTATACATGCAGTTTTATGATCTAAGTTTGTATACAAATTCTCCTTTCTTCCTCATGAGATTCATTTGCATTCATGTTGTTAATGCAAAATGACTGGAAACTCCCTGGAACTAAATTCTGACTTCCCCTACAGAATTTTAGGCCACAGGGTCTTAATTTTTCCTTTGAAAATGAAATGTCTTTCCCAAATTTATGGTATATGTCACACTATTCACAGCTTTCCTTTCTTTCTCTCTGGCAAATTCTAAGATGGAATGCACACTTTTTTCCAAGGTTTCCATCGCTTCAAATTCATCAACAAATCCTTCTATACTCATCAGAATTGAGACCAGAGTAGCTGCTGTCTTCATCATTTTATCCATCTTTTTTAAGATTGGGATTATTATCAGTTACTGTACTTATAACCAAAAGAGCCAGGATATGTCCAAAGTAGAATACACCCCCCTTCCCTGTCATCAAGATACTCTACCTCCTACCTAGGTCTGTGATATATTTATCGAACTGCTAATCTATCTCCTCCTGTGCCAATAGTTTCATACCAAAAAACATATCCCTCCATTAATTCTCACCCAAATGTTCTCTACCATGCTGACCTACTCCAGTTCCTGGATTTCTTCAAAAGAGTATATATTCTTAGTATTTAATGTCACTACACTGCCCCTTTTCTCTAGTCTGTTCCTTTAAAAACAGCATACACTCCCATAGCCATATTCTAGTTGTGAGACAGCCTACCACATCTGCCTGATTCATACAAGTCAAATTTGCCTCCTTGAATCAGGATTTCTACTTGACCAATTTTTTGCATTTGTGTATAAACCTCCAAGATCAAGCCTTTGTCCATCTAGTCTTCTTTTTGTATTGTTTCATGTGAATTACTCATAATTTTTACTGACAATCTGCCTGCCATGATGTACCTTCTGCAAGGTTTGTGTCGTAGCAGACACATGGGCAGTTTTCTCTTTTCCTTTTCAATTTGTAGCATTTTTACTCTGATTTGTAAGATCCCAAGCAAATACGTGTTGCTTGAATTTTTATTAGAAATTCTCCAACCTTAGACAAGAGCCAGGGGTTACTATATTTTAATCTATGATCGAGGAACCAATCACTATCAGACACAATCTTTTTTTTCTTTTTAATTTGGCTTTTTTTTTTCTTTTAATGGATTTTTGTTTCTGGGTTTTGTTTTTAAATACCCTAGAGGTCTCCCTCATATCCCTCCCCCTATTAGCTCCTACATATGTACATATATACATATACATGTATATACATATATACATATACATACACATGCATATATACACATATTTCTACATGTACACATATCTGTAGAAATTATTATAACAAATAACATTTAACAATTTTAAAAATGAAAGAAGAAGATGAAAAATCAGTAAAATGAATCAATACACACACCAAAAAATTTAATCTCATATGCAATGTCCCACACCTATGGAAAAATCCTATTACCCCCAAGGGAAAGAAAGAACCATCTTCTTAATTATATGCCATATCTTGTCCTTCTCTTCTGAGAAGTCCCTAACTTCAATAAAAATCAGTTGTGGAAACAACACCTCTGGCCCTTAATCTATAGTTTATTGTCCTGGAAGGGCAAGGATACCTATCAACGCTTTCTAAGTCCCTGCTGACAGTATCATTTGTTCCCATATGAATCATCACAAGTGGGTAGTGGTGCCAGTTTTGAAAATCCTCAGAGGACTCCCTGTCACAGTCTGAAAGATACTGATCCAAAGAAAACCACAGCTATCTTTAGTAACTGTGACAGGTTGACAAATTTGTATACCCCTCATCAGAGTCAGTTCTTCATGTCACAAGTACTTGTCTCTTCTTCCTTTGATCATGACTAGGTAAATTCTCTCCTGGGAGCAACTTCTGAATCCATACTATCATTCCTTTGAGTATAAGAAACTGCTTCCTCTCCATACTCCCCAGCATCACCCTCCATAGGGAGAGAGAAGGGAAGGAAGGGAATAAGCATTTATTAAGTGCCTATTATGTCCCAGGCACTGTGCTACATGCTTTAGAAATATCTCATCTTCCCAACAACCTTTCCAGATAGGTGCTATTTTAAGTATTCCCATTTTACAGATGGGCAAAAAGAAGTGTAGAGAGGTTAAGTGACTTGTCTAGGGTCACCCAACTAGTAAGGGTCTAGGGCTGGATTTAAACTCAGGTTTTCCTCATTCCAGGGCTAGCACTTTATCCATTGCATCACTTAGCTGTCTCAGAGGCAGCTGGGTGCTACAAGAGGAAACCTCATAGCTATTACATACCTTCCTCTTCTTCCCTTCCTTCACTGAGTCACATTTCTTCCAGTTTCTACCATGAAAAGTGGCATGGCAAAGAGGAAATCACATTAGATTGGGAGTCAGAGGTCTGGTTGTGAATACTGTTCTTCATATTGTCTACATGCTCTTGGAGAAGTCAATTAAAATCTCTAGGCATGTGGTTCCCAGTCTATAATGTGAGGGTGGGACTGGGATTGGAGAGGGATGGAATGAAGGATTTCTTCTATTTTTAAAGCTGTGATCCCATTATTTGGATTATGATTCCTCTTCGGATTCTTTTCCTTCATTGTTGCCTCTTGAAAGAACTTCCATTCTTTTTAAGGAACATGTCATTCTCCCTAATAGCCTGGAGAGTGGCTAGGAATGCCTTCTGCCCTCTCACCTTCTCTACTCTGAGGGAGACCAACTGGTACTTTGTTCTTTCATAGCTCTTTCCTCCCTCTGGCAGAAACACAAATGCAATACACTTTTCATGGGATCACTATAAAATTTCCTTTGTGTTCCAGACATACCAGGAACGTCAATCCTCTGTCATTCCTGCTAGTAGCTCTTGTGCCTCATTCAGGACCAACATGCCTGTTTGCCATTCCTGTTAGTGCTGGCATTCATTTGGGGTGGGGAGGGGAGCTCTGAGTGAAGCATTATACATTTATAGAAGGCTTGCTACCTTTTCTCCTGATATGACTACTTTGGTGAGCTACCTTTGATGAGCAATTAGCATATCTCTGCCAAACCCTTATATAAACAAAAGCTACTTAGCCATACTCAAAGAGAAAGTTGAAGCAGAAACTCAGTTATCAGTGGGAAGAGTATAGAAGAGAGGGAGGTAATTAGTTTTGAACAAATAAAGCATACTAACAGACTTGAAACAATACCTTGCCAGTTCTCTGGCTATGGTGCCCTTTGAACCGGTTAACTATCACAGTTAGCAGACCTTCATTCAGGTCTATGCTACTTACCAACTGTGTGACCTGTGTGCCAGTGAGACAAGGAATATTACCAGATCCAAAGACTCAAAAAGAAATATCACAGAGAGGGCAAAGAAGACCCAAGGAATAGTAGGTCTGAGCAGACAACAACACTTAACAACTAAGGCATTTCTGAAGACCGGAGTAGAAGACATCAACAATGAAATGGAAAATTAGAAACCATTGGCTGATGATTTAGAGAGGGCGAAGAATGACAAGTGGGCAGTCCAAGTGTTCCCTTGGGCCCCTCCTAATGTCAGGAAGGTGTGAAGATTTTATTGGAGGACACTGACAAAAGTCCCACAAGTAGCACAGGATTGGATGGGTCGCTATCTGAATAACTGGAGTAATCATGATCATGGTTGAAACTCTCTGGGTCTCTGTTTCCTTTTCTGTAAAAAATGGTTGTTGATTAAATGTAGTCTAACTCCAAGTCCTATGTTACAGGAAGCAGTATGCTCTGGGGATCTAATGTTAAAGGACTAAAGCTTTTTCCATGTCCCCTGGCGAGAATACAAGGTGGAAAAATTGCTGATTCTGGGGCCACTCTCTGGGTTGTTCAAACTCTACCTCTGATGGTTAATACTGGTGTGACCTTAGTCAAATCACTTATCTTCCCTGGGCCTTGTTTTCTTTATCTGTGAAAGGAGGGAGTTGAACTACATTGTCTCTGAGTCTCCTTCTAGCTCTAGATTTATTATTATTGGCATTGATATTATGATCATTATTCTACTTTTTGAGGTTTTTTTTTCATTTATTCTACATATGAGTCAAACTGGATGGTAAAATGGATCGAGTACTGAACTTTGAAGCAAAGTTTTAGGAAGGTCTTCCTGACTTTAGCGCGTACAGATATGCCCTGGGAAAATCATGTAACTGTTCTGTGCCTCAGTTTCCTTATCAGTAAAAATTCCAAATTGGCCTCAGTGATCTTTTGGTTCCCTTCAAGCTCTAAATCTATGTTCCTATTCTCTGATCTCATCCTAGCCTCTCCTACACTCAGGCAGACTATCCCCTAACTACTAAGATCCACTCCCTTCTCATCCGTGCCTTCTGAAGTGCTATCCTTTCAAAAAACTCAGACCCCATGTTCTTCCATGAAGCTTTCCCTGATCTTCTTTCCCTTGTCCCCAGCTCAAATGTACTTTCTGCTCCCCTAAATTTCCTATTATCTTTCCTTACTATAGTCTACTTCGTATTATATATGTATATGTATGTGTTTATGTTTGTGTATGTATTATAACCAAGAGTGTACTGTAAATGTGTAACAATCAGGTCTCCAATTAAATTTAATCCACATTACATTTTCTCCATCAATTTTAAGTCTAGACAACCAAATAAAAAATAAATCAGGCCTTGATTTGTAGCTTTTGTGGCTAACCAAGGTCTTAATCTTCATACTGAAAATGTAATAATCGACTCTCCTGAGTTGGTTCCTGCTTGAACCCCTGGTTATATCCCTTCATGGAAAGTGTAGCTTCCATGAGGGATAGAATATTTCTTGTTTCTATCCCTAGCCTAAGGAGAACCAAGATGCTTCTACAATTTGTGTCAATTCATACTTAGGATTTCATTGGTGGAGGAAATTCTCAGGGGCAGCTAGGTGATGCAATGGATAGCAAACTGAGCTTGGAATCAGAAAGATTCATCATCTTGAGCTCAAATCCAGTCTTAGACACTAATAAGCTGTGCAACCCTGGATAAGTCACTTAACTCTGTTTGCCTCAGTTCTTCACCTGCAAGATGAGCTAAAGAAGGAAATAGCAAAGCAGTATTTTTGCCAAGAAAGTCCCAACATGGAGTCACAAAGGGTCAGCTGCAGTTGAAACAATTCAACAACAACAAGGAAATTCCCTTTGAGCAGCCTCCCTCTATCAAAGCAGATCAGCAGCTTTTCTGCTACTTATACTTTGATGATTGCTGAGACACCGAAAATGTAAATGACATGCCCAGACTTACACAGATAATCTCTGCCAGAAGTAACCCTGGGACCCAGGTCTTTCTGACTCCGAAGCTGACTTTCTATCTACTACACAGGCTCTCTCTCTCTCCTTGCAAACTATATGTAGGTGCTTATTAAATGTTTGTTAAATTGAAGTAAATGAAAGATGTGGTTGTGGTTACTGAGTCAGGAGTGGAGGAGGCAACATTAGACTCCAAAAGGCCTGGGGATGAGATAATGAGAGAAAAAAAAAAACAATATTACTTAGAGGTGTGGGTGGAGAGGGAATGTGTCAGAAGTTTGGCTAAGGGTAGCATGCTAAGTATGCACTCAGTCCCAAGAACTGGGCACACTTGCTCCTAGAAGCTAACTATAGAATGAATGATACCGAGGACAACCAATGGTTTTGGTGTCTCTCCTGATATTTGGCATCAGAGTCAGGTTAACCTTTCTATATGGCAAGTGCAGCCAGTCACCTGGAGGGCAGGGAAAGCAGATAATAGAAATTATTCCAAGTGAGCAGAATTGAGTCGTTGCATCTCACAGGATTCCATGTGCAGGGGTCTCTCTTGCCCCCACCCCCTTCATAGTCTCTCTGCTCTGGAAGGAAATAAGAAGTTTCCCCTAGCCTTTATTTCCCCTAGAGTTCAGAAAGGGCTGAAAGAGAGGTAAGGCCAGATGGACTACAGAGAACAGCAAAAATGTACTGAGGGAGGAGGTGGATCTTGAGCCAAGCTGTGGGTGCGTGTGGATTTAGTTCAGAGAATGATGGCACTTTGAGCTGCTGGCAGAAGGAAGGGCTAGTATTCCTACTACAGAACCCTCTAAAAGTGAAGAGATGAAGGAAGAAGGGATAAGAACTCTCCCTCCTTTGCGGAGAGAGCCCAGCATGGAGAATTTGGGGGTGACGGTGGTGCTGAATGGGCTCCCCATTCATTCTGCAATGCCAGCTGGGCCACAAGATCTGAAGGAAAGAGGAGGTGAAATGGAAATTTCCCTGGCGCTTTGGTCAAGGCAACCTTATAGGCTAAAGGTTCCTTGGGACCGTTGTGGGGAATCCATCTTACCCCAGGACTGAACGTCCAGGGCTTTTTCTTGCCATGGACAGACCCATATCAAAGCAGAGCAAGGTCTCTCTCCTCTCACGTTTCCTGAAGATTATTCTTGAACCATATAAGGAATGTGGAAATGCCTTTTATTCTTCCAGGCTGCAACAGGGGGAGGAGGCTCCTAGGAGTTGCCTAACCTGATGCACAGGTTCCGGTTGCCAAAAAGGGGAGAGAAAAGCTGGGCTCCCCCAGCTTCCTTCCCCCAGCATCATTATCTGCAGCAGCAGTAGCAGTAGCAATAGCATCCCCCCCAAGCGGAGGCATGTGCCTGCAGCCCACGGACCCCACGGAGCTCCGCTAAGGCTGCTTTTGAATCAGGCAGCCCTCCCCTCAGCCAACCACAAGCCTGGGCAGGGTGTGACGTCAGCTGCGGGCTCTCTGTTCTCTAGCCCAAAGAGCCTGGGGCGCTTCAGAGTCAAGCTGGCGGGAAGCAGAGAAGGCAGACAGGCAGAGGGGCAGGAGAACCATCACAACAAACAAGGGAAGGAACCCGGGTTGAGATGGAATGAGGGGATGGTTCTGACCAGCTAGAGCTGGGGGGGGCCAGTGCTGACAGCCTTAAAGCTCCGTCTTTGTCCCCTGGTCACCACTCGGACTTTTTTGCTGCCTGATCTCAGGCTTTTTTGTGCATACTGCAGAAGACAATGAGGGTAAGTTTTCCTTTTTCCTCTTGGGCACTGGGCAATGAGTCTGTGTGGATAACAAAACTCAGGGGGCTGGGCTTTTGGCTAAAGACACCCCCCAGTTGCGGAAGCTTCCCAAGGGAAACAAAAGGAGTGGGTCAGCCGGAGATTCCTGTGATCTTTCTAAAATTCCCCATGCTGCTGAAGATGGATGAAAAGCCTGGTTAGATTTCCCCTCGTATCTGGTCAGGAGAGAGTGAGGCAGCAAGGGGCAGAATTTGCCCGGAGGAGACCTTGGCTCCAACGCACACCTGCTTCCTTGGCATTTGAAGATGCTATCTTTGCCCTAGCTCTTCAGAGAATCAAAAATCCCAGAATTAGGTCTACAAGGGGCCTTAGGGGCCATCTAGTACAATACTCTGAGCCTCAGTTTTCTTCTCTGTAAAACGCGAGTGAATGGCTGAGTGAATTACCGGTGATTCTAGGGAATATAACTTGACACGGTCCAGCGTTCTTTTCATTGGAGTCTGCTGTCCTCGGTCCAGGGAAATCTGCCTGGATCATAGAAAGGCGTCACAGGGGACAGAACTTTTATGTCCTGGTCAGACTGACCTGTTCGGCTGCGGAGAACTCGGGAGGTCAGCCAGGGCAGTTGATCCGCGCAGGATTAGGCTGAATCTGAAGTTGGTAGGGAAAGAGAATCCTGCTCCCTTCAGTGTCTTTGGGACAGAGGGAGAGTGTTCCGTCTCAGGCAGGAGTTTTTAGGTTCCCGAAATTAAAAAAAAAAAATGGTAATCATACTTCAATGTAGTTGCTTTCCTTCCTGATCTATTTTATATGTTAAAATACTATTCTGAAAAGAGGTTCCTTGGTTAGGGACTCATAGACAGCTAAACGAGGATATCACACACACACACACACACACACACACACACACACACACACACACAGAGGTTAAGAAACCCAATCTTGTGCGGATCTGGCTAAATTCAAGTGTTTAAATTTACATGTCTCAACTTGGGGAGGAGCAGATGAAAGTGCACACAGTAAAAGGTAAATAACCAAAAACGGGCTGACTCTATGTTTGCCTTCTTCCGTGCACCTAAGAAGGGACCCTTCACAGTGGGTGGTGTTGGGTAGGGAAAATCTACCAGTGACCAAGGAGTTAAATAAGAAAGGGGACAGAAGTGATGAAACAGGCTGTGTATGCCCTAGAAAGCCACCGTTTATAGTAACAGATGCAGTGTTCTCTGGGCTGGGAAAGAAGAGTTTTTGTTTGTTTGCTTCCAAGAATACAGTCACCAGAGTCACATTAGTATGTTGACAATGTTATTTGCGTTTTGCGTTTTCCCTGAGAAGCCCCATGTCCAATAAGCCCTAGGGACTTCTAACTCCCAGTTAAGTGGGACCCTTCACCTAGCTCCAGGATCAAGAGTTGAGCATGGACTCTTCCACCTCCCCCCCTCCAAACACACCTTATTGCTCCTTCCAAATTTTAACCTAAGCAAGCAAGGTAGGACGTTCTTCTTACAATTTATTGGGTTATTACTCAGCAATCCTTGACTGCACCATTAGCACTTATTCGAGATGATTGTGAAGCATAGAGTTAGCCCAAAATGTGGTAGTGGTTTGGAGTGATGATTGTGGAAGCCCCAATTACTGCCCAATTACCTAAGAAGAGTCAAGAAGTGTGTGTCTGGGTCTCCTGTCCTTCCAGAGAGGACCTGATGCCACACGTGCCCTCATGGTTCCTGGAGACAGACACACCTGTGTTAATGCAACAAGGAAGTATTTTGCTTTTTCCTTATATTTCCTCTTCACATTCCATGTCATTATGTGGCATTTGCCACATTCTATGCATTTTTATTTGATTACAAAAATCTACATAGTCACCTGGGCTTCAAGTAAAGGCAGGCTGAGTGAGATGGATATTCTCTAGAGGTGGACATATTAATACTTGACTGTCCTGCATTGTGACATGTGCTTAGGCTCACCTGCACCTGTGCCCCATGTAAGATCATCCCTTTTCTTTTCTTTTTTTTTGGAGGGGGGTCTAGATACCAGAAGATCAGAAAACATTTGTTCTTCTTTCCCACCCAAACTCCCATGAAACTGTTAAGGCAGGTATTTAGAGGAATGGATGAGAGAATCCTTCAGGTCATTTCATGATACATTTCATGGCTTCAACATAAGAGTACTTATACCTAGAGATGCCCCTTAAATCTGAGTTTGCTTGATCAGAACATGACTAGGCTAGTGTTGATAAACTGACCAGAAAGCCATGGAGGAACAAGAGTATTCTCAACTTTCTGCATGTGAGTGGGCTCAGAAGGTAACTTGCAGACCTTCTAGAATGTTCCTTAGACTTTAAAGTCACACATATTTTTGCGTGACTTCCTTCCATTTTTGACTAGCCTGGAGGAAGACCACACTTGGGAAGTCTTAAAAAGGAGTCATGGCCCCTCTAGTGCTCAGATATAAATTAAATCTAGAAATTCCCAGTTCTCTTTCACTTCTATGGAGCTCTCTCTTGGGCCAGGGGTGAGGAGACACAGACTGTTTCCACTATCAACCAGTGGCTTCCTTCTCTAAGTCTGTTAACCCTTGAAGCAGGTAGAACTGGGATTGGAGTAGGGATAGGTATAGATTGAGAAGACACCCATTCATTTTTTTTTTATAACCAAGGAAAATGTTTATAGCTTTTAACACTTTCATTGTTTTTCCAGGGATATGGGGAGGTAGAGGGCTAGCAGAGGGCTCAGATCCAGATCCTGCTGGTGACTAATAGTTCCCTGTGCCTGGTCTGTGGTGATTGTTGTTGCTTATAGTAGTAGTAGTATTAGTTGTAGTAGTAATATTAGTTGTAGTAGTAGTTGTAGTAGTAGTACTAGTAGTACTAGTAGTAGTAGTAGCAGCAGTTGTAGTAGTAGTAGTAGTAGTAATAGTGGTAGTAGTAGTAGTAGTTGTTGTTGTAGCTGTAGTAGTAATAGTTGTTGTTGTTGTTGTTGTTTCCCAGTCATACCAAAGATTTAAGCCCTTAGTTCACAAGTAACACACTTTTATTTACCATCAATATGGATGAAGAGTTACATTCACAAAAGAGAATCCTACTCAGGCTAATGACCCTTAGACCTTATTGGACACTTACTTAATTCAACAACTATTTATTAAGTACTATTATTTGTCTTGCCCAGTGACACCTAATGTCCTTTTCTTTGTGATTCTCTTGTGGGCAAATCACTCCAATGGAATTGCCTGGGGTGCATAGGGGTTTTCTACTCTGGAGATAACCCATAGCTGGTTGGGTGGAGGAAATTCCCACACCAGGAATTCCCCATCTTGAAGAATTCACCCCTTCTTATTGTTTACTTATCTTATGTTTAGAGAAGTCTTCCAGGTGGCCAGACAAAAGCCCACCCAGAGATGAGCAGTGTCTGTGTTACTTATAATAACCCAATCTCTGCCAAACTGGATTATATGCTGCCTCCTAGATATATCCCATACTTTCCTGAGTCAATGTCTTTGCCAATTCTAGTGAGAATGAACTCAATTGTCCCTCAATTGCCCCCTCCCTTACTTTGGGGAACCCCTATTCATTTTTCTTGCTACCAGGAAGTGCCTTCTCTTAAGACTTCACAATAATTGTTTTGTATTTATGGACCTGTAAATGTGCCTGTTGTTTTCTCCATTAAAATATTATCTCTCTGAGGGCAAAGGGTTGTTCCAATTTTGTCTTTATATCTTGGTACTTGTCTTGAGTTTGGCCCTAGGACTGGAATATAGTAATCATTTAATAAAAGCTTGTTGACTGACTATTCTCCAAAGGCACTGGGAGAAAGTATTTTAGCCTCCCTCCATAGACTGATGGAAAAATAACATGACACAGACACATTAAGATCCCAGAGGAGGTCAATAAGAAATCTTGCTACTCAGTTCTCCCAATTTCCAGTGCCCTATCATCCCCTGAATGTATTTTATATTGAAGATTTTAAGGAAATAAGACTCCAGTTAGGCATATAAGATTCTGTTTTTATTGTTTTGCTGTTTGGGTTCAAGTACAGAACTCCATTAAAAAAATCACATGGGACAAAGTAGAAATTCTTATTCTCGTGGAACAGCTTAAATAAAGGAAGAGATGAGACTGTAGGCTCTTCAAATATGTTGTGAGTTATTCTGACATGTTACAAGTTGGGTCCATTCATCTAATCCAACAGCATCCAGAATCTTCTGGATGGTGAACCTCACAGACTGAACCAAGACAATAACACCTCCTAGAGGAGAGTAGGAAAAGGAAAGGCAGAGGCTTTGAAGGCAAATGGAGCCAAGCATATTGTTGAAATCCCAGACTACTCCATGGTGGCAGTGAAATTTATAGTACACTTTACTTTCAGTTTTTGCTCTTTACATAAGTGGAAGTCTTAGCTGGAGAGGAGCCCATGAAGGCAAGCAAAGCTGGAATAATAACTCACCATGGGATTGTAAACATCTCAACTTGGCCAGACTGGTTGCCCCTTTCACTTGAAAAAAAGTACCTTTCAACCTTACCTTTGAGAAGTGGGGAGAAGGGAATAAGGAGGGCAGAAGGAGGATGGTAGGATGGTGTGCATTCTCACATGATGGAAAAGGGATGGAAGGAGGCAGAGTGTGATAGTCAACTGGTCTGTTGTCTATTCTATAAATGCCATACTTAGAATGCTATATTTACACTCACATACAGAGGCAGGATTGGAGGCGTGGGTTGGGCACGTACCTATGAAATGCCCAAGTTTTAATCCCCACTCTGATCCAACCCATTGTGTGACTTTAAGCCTACCATCTCCTCATCTCTGTGTTTCTATGGAAGCTGGAGAAAGATAAATTTCAATTCAATGTAAAGAATCTTTTTTAAGGACAAAAGGTGGAATCCGTTGCCACTTTCTTTGCAGGGGTGTTTTAGCAAAGGTCAAATGACCACTTGTCAGAAATAGTATAAAGAGGATTCTTCTTGGGCTAGATGGCCTCAGAGGCCCCTTTCAACTTTGAAATTATGTAATGGACCACCTAGAACCTTGGCCTTGTGTTTCCTATTTGAGTAGGGCCTCTGGTGCATTGGTTTGCTAGGAGTCCCATGGCAGAAGACAAGCAAGGTATCCACAGTGGGTCCCCATAATGCAGTAGTCACTTTCCAAGAAAATATCACCCAAGAATGCTTTCCTATGTTTTATTTTTTTTTTCTGTAGGGTTTTCAGAGGGAAACAAAACACAGATTTGAACTTGACCCACCCCCTTCCCTGGGGATCAGCCCTCCCCCTCAGGCATGACAAATAGGGGCACATTCTGTCTACATCTGGTCTTTCACTCAAAGGGTGGCAGTTTATCGCTTGCACAACCAGCAGCAGAGGCCAGCAGCAATCTAGCCCACAGTGTGGCTTGCACAGTCAATCTGCAAATTTCAAAGGAGCTGAAGTCCCAGACTGTGGGGGTTTTTAGCTTTAAAACAATCCCAGGGAAGTAAGAAATTTGCCACTCATTTAATATGTGAAATAAGAAAAGGAGAGCCTAGCAGTCCGCCCGAGATCTGGCATTTCGCTTCAGCCACAAAGGCATCTTGTAGGTGGGTGGTGGTTCAGTAGTTTCTTTCCTCCCCTCGCCTTACTGAGATCTTCTGCACAATGCCCACAGCCAGCCAACCTGAAGAGGAGGAGGAAGATCACATAAAGAGAGTCTTTGAAATGTCTTATGGCCTCTTTTACCCCCACCTAGGAAACTATGCCCCAGACACCAATCTTCTCCAGTATGCTTGGGTCTAGCTGTAGCGGACAGGTGCAACCAGACATGGGAGAGCGGAGTGGTGGAGACCTCGTTTTCCAGGATGGGAATCTTATCTCCGGATCCTTAGAAGCCTTGATTGAACACCTGGTCCCCACCGTGGATTATTATCCAGATGTAAGTAGACTGCTAGATGGAGTGGGGGTGGGGAAGGAAGGGTTTGGTTTATATGTATGTGGCATGGTGGTCATTTGAGGAAAAGCCCAGCTTGAAGCCTTGCTTGAGATTAGCTAGAGCTGGTATAGTTTAATCACCTATCTGTCCCTAAAACACAGGTGGGCAGGGCCTGGACGTCTTGGGACTAATGAGGGTGCTACCTAATCCTGCTATGAGACAAAACTTAGAAAGAGATGGATGTGACTTTGGCAACCACTAAGTTGAGACAATGTTGGAACTGGTTCCTACTCAGGGGAGGAATCCCAGGCTGATTCCCATTAGAATTTTGGTACTACATGGAAGTGTCCTTCAGTCAGCCCACCTGAGAAACAGAAGCAAGCTCACATTCCTTAAAACCTACATCAGGGCTCATACTGGCTGGAGGAATTCTGTGACTCAGTCCAAGATCAATTGCTCCTTGACTTCAGAGGCAATCCATGGAAGGAAAGAAGCTTTCTGACCTGGTAGTCTAGATGGGAGTACAAGGTGATCAAAAACAATTAACATACTTACCTTGACCCTAATGCTCTACCTGTTGTCCAAGAGCTTAGGTATCAAACCCTAAAGAAGCCTTGCTTGATCTCCATCAGCCCCCACAATTGTTAGCACCCACCTTCCTCCTACCCATATAGTGTAGAAGTCTGTTTCCAAAAGAGGTGACTTGGCATGGTAGATAGAGATCTGGTCTTGGAGCCAAAAAGACCTGGTTTAAATCCTACCCTTAAATAATTCGACTATGTGATCCTTGGCAGGTGACTTAACCCTTCAATGTCTCAAATATTCTCAAATATTCAAAGTAACAGAGAAAGTATTCCTGCATTAGGTAAAGTTTCCTCATTTCAGACTTCCGTCTCCCAGTGAAATCATGGATCCAGTCGGATCCAGTGCCTAGCACAGGGGGCAGCACATAGTAGGTACTCAAAAATGTCTATTGAATTTAAAAGAAGGAAGCATCAAGGGTGATGAGAGAATTTCACTAAGGCTTCTATTCCACCCCTCTCCCCCAGCCCCCCATTATGACCAGCCTGGCTGCCATTAACCTGGCTCCCCCTTCGATTTCCTCGTGTTAGAGGCTTGATACCAGTTGTTTGCCCACTGTTAAATGACTGCTTTACCACAGCAGATTTTGTCTAATCAAACTTGAGTTTATCTGTTATGATCAGGGCACTGTCCTAGGTACTCTGAGGAAACAAACATAAGACTTGGTCCTTTCCCTCAGAAATCATACAAGGTAGTTCGGGAAACAAAGTGTTTACCTATAAAAGGACAAATAAATGTGTAAGACAGTAATCTGTAAGGACCAAATTAAATGTCTATATGGGTCACACAGCAAATAAGTGTCTGAGACAGGATTTGAAACCAGGTCTTCCTGACTCCAGACTCAGCACTCTATCCACTGCACCATCCAAATCGAAAGACGTGACTTGCCTAGGGTCATACAACCAGTTTCTGTCAGAGACAGGACTTGAACCCAGATCTTCTTAACTATGAGGTCAGCTCTCTACCTGCTACACTGCATAGTCTGTCAATAAAATCTGATTTTTAAAAGCAAGTCTGGCCACACCACTCTCTAATTCAATAAACCAGTGCTCCCACTCATCTCTAGAATAAATTCTTCTATTTGGTTCAATTTGGCTTCAGTTTCCCTTCTTCAGGTTTATTGCATGCTCTTCTCCTTTATTCCCTTTATATTTCAGCCAAACTGGCCTCACTGTCATTTCCCATTCATGATCTACTAGTTTCCATCTCCAGGCTTTTGCATAGGCTGTACCCTATTCCTGGAAGACAGTCCCATCTCACTTTCATCTTGTAGAAATCCTCTCTTCCTTTGCATCTCAGCTGAGGTGATAACCTGCAGGACTCCAGCTAGATCTCATAACTAGCAAATTGCTAGTTTTCTTTCCCTAGTGGAAGCAATTAGGTGATAACATTCAGTTGAGTATTAAGCCTGGAGACAAAAAGGCCTCAGCTGTGTGATCCTGAGCAAGTCACTTAACCTCTGTGCTTCAGTTTCCTCAACTGTAACATAAGAATAATAAGAGCACCTGCCTCCTTGAGTTGTTGTGAGGATCAAGCAAGTGAATATTTATAATATATAATAATATATGAATATGTATTATATTATATATATCACATATATAATATAATATATATTAGCACAGGGCCTGGCACATCATAGGTACTTAATAAATGCTTGTTGCCCCATTCCTATTAATTACTTTTTATTTCCTTTGTACGTATTTTGTGCCTAATTTTGTAGACACATTTCTACCCTCCCCCATGTAAATTCTTTGAGATTACAAACTGTATCACCTTTGACATTGTGTTAACCCCCCACACACACACACATATAATAGGTATTTAAATAAAGACACTGAGGCAGACAGAAAAGTGACCTATAGTGGTTTCTCCTTCCTCCAGTTCCAACCCCCTTTGCACTCCTCTGTCACATTTGGAACATCTCTAACCAAGCTTATTGAGCACTGGAATAGTTTTTATCACTGAGGAACCCAAACAATTTTCGAGGGATAGTGGGGGTATAAAACATTATAAACTCCTCTTAATTAACTGTGATCCTAGGAAGTAAAGAACTCATAGATGTGCAAAATCTTCAACAGGCTCACTTCAGCCCAACTATTTTATGGAAATATCTGCTAAGGCGACAAGTACTCTGATTTACATGGCAACTCTTTTCCCTCCCTGAATCCACTACCTGTTTAAAAGTGTTACAGGGGCAGAGAAATAACTGAAAGGGTGAATAACAGGCCAGAGCAGTAGAAGCAAAGATGGACAAGCTAGATTTTTTGATCCTTGGATAACTGAGAGACAGCTATACTCTTTGGGGAAGTCCTGGAGCCAAAGGGAAGGGTAAGGGGACCATGTGATGGTGGTAGTAGATGGATGTGTTATCAGATCTGAGCTCAGGGAAGTTGGTCTGAGCAGATGGGCAACAAGCATAGCATATGAGCTTGTGTCTAAATTAGGAGCTTTGTTTTGTACATGGAATTCTGTGTGCTGGAGTGTAGGAATGGAATGTCCTGGTTCCTGCCACCGTTGTGTCTGAAGACGCATGGCAGACAGATCCTGTATGATACAGACTGGGCAGGGGGAGCAAAAGCAAAACTTTCTCTCTCCATTTCCCTCCCTCTTCATCTCCAAACAACATTGGTACATTCTTGGGATATAAAGTAATAATAGCTCCCTCTTTGGTCCTGGGCTTTATTTCCCCACCCCCTCCTCCTTCTCTTAATTGATGATGTCTCTTAGCAACCCATGTAGACATCAGTGGTATTTGCCTGCCTTTTCACTCAGAAAGCACTAACTCCTTTTGTGCTGGATTGATCAGTTCTGAGTGCTGAGTATTTGTGTAAGTTTTCCCCCTTTCTCTCTCTTTCTCTCTCTCTCTCTCTCTCTCTCTCTCTCTCTCTCTCTCTCTCTCTCTCTTTCCCTCCTTCCCTCCCTCCCTCCACTTTTTTTCTCTCCCTTTCTTGCTGCTCTCCCCCATGCCACCGCCCTTCTCAAATACCTGTTGGCTTTTCTGAGTGACAAGTATGGCCACCATTTCACAGTCACTGTGTGGAAGGAGGCAGATGATAAGTACAGTTTTTCTTTCATTTAACTCCTTTCAGTTCACAGAACTTTGTATCTCAATCCCCTCAAAGTCTCTTTCATCAAGGAGAGGAGAGTAAGGAGAAGCCAATTTACATTAGTAAATCAGACACTGACATTTCCCAAAATACCTCCTAGCTTCTAGTAGGGATGATCCAAATTACTTTGCTCCATTCCTTCCTTGGGGACCAGAACTTCTTATTCTTGACCTAGGTCCTGTTGCTGAACATTGGGGCAGTAGGTATGACTGAGCTGAGGATTGGAAATATGCTAGCAAAACTGAAGTCAGACACCAATGAGGAGATTCTGAGTATATCCAAGGTCAGGGGGGAAAATGTTTTAAAACTACAGGATTAGATACATTTTCCTAAATTGCTGAACTTCTGCTTGAGGGTATTAGGGGCAGGAGCTCAGGGCAGAGAAGAGCCAGTCCAAAGGTTTTAGGAGAAATCTTAATTGGGGTGGGGAATGTTAGCTTTTATAAGTCATGAGAAAGCAAGAAGTATCTCATGAAAAAGGAGAGCCCATTAGTCAACGCCGCTCTAGTGAGAGGTATTTCATAGTGACTAAGGACTAGTATTACAGATGAACTCCTTTCTCCTCTTTCACATTCCTATGAGAGTCACTCAAATATGTGCCCTCTCTAGAATAGGCAAAATCTTTCCTCTTGTGCCCCTAGGGACAAGGACCTTTTACTTGGAGAAAACAACTAAATGAACTAGACCAGCAGGCAATTTCCAGAAACTCCGACTTTGAGGCGTTGTTCCTTACTTCACACCCAACCCCTCCCTGAAAAAATCAATCCATGCAGGTGCCCCCATCAGCTATTAAACAAATGTCCTCTGGGTTTGGGAAAGAAGGAGGTGGCCCAGAATAAAGAGACCCAGAGTAACTTTTGCCATTCTTTAATTCATCCTATCGTAGGACTTCTTTCGGACTCCTAACTTTCTTTATAAAAAAGGCCATTCTCTTCTTCATTTCTTACCTAGCCTTAATCATCGAATGGGAGCTGCCTCAGTCAAACCTTTAACAGGTTTCAACCTGTTAAAGACCTTAGCTTGAAAAGGTCATGGTCTCCCACTATATCTGGAGCTGTCTCCAGTCATCCTGATCTATATCTTGCTACTGGACCCAGATGGCTCTGGAGGAGAAAGTGAGGCTGGTGACTTTGCACAGTCCTCCCCCATTTAAATCCAATTCACTTACATGTCATGGCAGCACCTCCCTGATGTCATGGTTGTTTGTGAGAACAAAGAACTAACGACAACAAAAACAAAAATGTCCTTCCTTAATAAGCTTAGTGATTTCTCAGCTAAATTCTCTCTCTCTCTCTCTCTCTCTCTCTCTCTCTCTCTCTCTCTCTCTCTCTCTCTCTCTCTCTCTCTCTGCTTTTTGGAGGAGGGAAAGCTGGGCAATTGGGGTTAAGTGACTTGCCCAAGGTCACACAACTAGTAAGTGTTAAGTGTCTGAGGTCGAGTTTGAACTCAGGTCCTCCTGATTCTAGGGCCAGTGCTCTGTTCACTGCACCACCTAGCTGCCCCTCAGCTAAATTCTCATGAAGTCACAGGAAAACATTTTTTTTTTTATTTTTTGCTTTTTGGAGGGCAATTGAGGTTAAGTGACAACATCACACAGCTAGTTTTTTTGTGTTAAGTGTCTAAGACCAAATTTGAACTCAGATCCTCCTGACTCCAGGGCCAGTGCTCTATTCACTGTGCCACCTAGCTGCCCCACATGAAAACATTAAAGGAATGATTCTAAGTAATTAGAGTAGAACTCAAGACCAGGAAAAGAACCTGATTAAGGGCATTAATATTAATAATAATAAATGAATCAATATCACTTTTATAGCACTTTAAGGTTTGTAAAATCATATATACATACATGCATACAGATATATGTATACACACATACATGTATGTGTATATACACATATGTATATACATCTATACATGCACATATATGTGTCTATACATACAGACATGTATACATATATATAAATACATATGTGCATGTGCATATATGCATACACAGATGTATATGTGTATATGTATGCATGTGTACATATATACATGTGCATATACATATGTTGATATGTACATATGTACACATATATGTGTGTGTATATATATATACACACACACATATATATAAAAGGAAGTAGTTGTATTGGAGAGATGGGGGTTTATTGAGGTGAGTCCTTTGGTCACTGAAGCACAGGGCATCTCTGTACAGCTTGTAAATGGGAATAACTCCCCGACATCAAATACTTTGTTCCCTGAAATGAAGAGCTGAGAAGCATTTTCCAAGCTGCTTATGCTAAACCTGAGCAATCAGTCCTACCAGCCTGCTATCAGAAAGGAGCCTTTAGTGGTCACAGGGGAAAGGTCCTCTAGCTGAAAAGTGAAACCAAGGATATATATATACCATATGTATATATATAAACCATATGTATATACACATATATATGTATATACATATATATGTGTGTGTATATATATATATGGTTTCATTCAGTCCTTACAACACTCCTGGAAAATAGCTGCTATTATTGTCCCAATTTTACAGATGAGGAAACTGAGGCTGAGATTTCTTCAGAGTCACATTGCTAGGAATCATAGAGGTAGGATTTGAACTCAGGTCCTCTGTTTCCAAGTCCAGCACTGTGTGCACCGTGTACTAGGCCACCTAATTGCCACATCCTGGTGTGAAGCTTTGGGGCAAAGTTAACTAGTACTAGAAGTCACTGCTTCCTGATATCATCTCCTTGGTTTCACTTTTCAGCCAGAGGACCTTTCCCCTGTGACCACTAAAGGCTCCTTTCTGATAGCAGGCTGGTGGGATTGATTGCTCAGGTTTAGCATAAGCAGCTTGGAAAATGCCTCAACTCTTTATTTCAGGGAACAAAGTATTTGCTGTGGGGGCGTTATTCCCATTTACAAGCTGTACAGAGATGCCCCGCGCTTCAGTGGCCAAAGGACTCACCTCAGTAAACTCCCATCCCTCCAATACAACTACTTCCTTAGGTGGTTGGAAATATTCAAGACCATCAAGTTTCCGGATAGTACAGCAGCATTCTGCAATGACAGTGATCATATGTAATAGCTGACACATCTGTGGGAATTTAAGATGAACAAAGTGTTTTCCTTATAGGATCTGATGCTCACTACAACCTGGAGAGACAGCTACCATAGGCGTTACTATACTCATTGGACCAATTTTACAGATGAGGAAACTGAGTCTCAGAGAGATTAAGTGATTTACTCATGATCACATATGTAGTAAGTGTGGGCACCAGGATTTGAACCCTGCTTTTCCCTGCTTACAAGGTCAGGAGTCTTTTCCCTATGACACGCTGCGTTTCAATATCTACAACGACTTCACCAGAGTGATTCCTGGATATCTCCCTCTGATCCGTCGAGCCTCTCTTCTTCCCTGTGCCTAACTCTTGCTCTGGTTCCTAGCAATCTGCTAGGCAGGTTGCGGTAGCATTCTCTTTCTCCAATCTTTCTTCTGTTGAGAAACAAAGACACTTGGTCTGGAAGAAAATGACCCCATAGACTCAAGCTCTCCCTGCGGTTTCATCTGTCATTTCTTTCAGGTTTATTCTTAAAATAAAAACAAACAAAAAACCCCTCTCTGGCCAAAGGCTTAATGATCCCATTCATACTGAAGTACCACAACTGTACCTTGTTCTCTTAGAAGCAAAACGGAGAAGTCACATTTTCACACCTGTTAATAAAAAGGGGGAATTACCTAAGTTGTAAAATCAAAGGGTTCTTTAGAAAAAGCAAATTCTCTGTGAACAGTACACAAGATGGAAACACGGATGAATAAATTTAAAAGTTCCCAAGTTCATTTTTCTAAAATCACAAACCTAGTTCTGTGATGCTTATGATGACTCATTTTTGCCACTTATCCCACAGAGTTTGGTTGGTGTTTTGGTGGGTATTTGTACCCTACCCCAGCAAGTAACAAGGGTTGCTAAGTAACTCCCATCAGTAGGGATCAGATGCAGTGAGTGGGAGGTTTGCTCCAGTCATGATGTGGTTTTCTTGCTCTAATGGGTAGGTGTCTCACAGCAGAACTCAATATGAAATACATCTCAGATCAAACTTGTTTCATGCAAATTTTCTTGCTAGCTTTTAAACTAGCTATTTTGGACCTACGGGAAGCAACAGAAGGTCTCACTATAAATTATAAATTAGAGTAACTGGCTCCATTTCTGCTGGCAAGTGTTTTCCAAATGACACGGTCCTTTGGACAGAGATGCTATTTGAGCACATCCAGACAACTCAAGTGTCAAGTTTTATCCCTCTGCTTACTTTGTTTCTATTAAAATAAAACATATTCACTTCATGTTTTTTTAAAGCATTTGAATTACTCCATTTGGGACACATCTTTTTCTCAAATTGAACAACACACTCTCTCTAACCTTTCCACCATTAAATTTCCTGAAGACAAGTGGCTTTTTTGGACTTAACAGACTCTCCAAAAACAACATTTGTGCAACTAAGGTGGCCCTGTTTTGAAAATGCTTGAATGGATGCCCCCTGTTGTCAAATAAATGCTTCTGAAAATGTATGTTACCATGGAATACTAGCATAACCATAGAGAAGAACCTAAATTCATTGCTGGGAGGAGCTACCAGATTACCTCTCACATCAGACGATGGGGTCCACAGCCATTTTCTACATAGATTTTCCCTGAGCAATGTCATTTTGCAAAATCATGAATACACTTTAACCAAATCCTGCCATAAAGTTATACAGGCTCACTAGAATGCTGGTCAGCAGATGGCTCATTTGTAAAGTTTATAACATTATTTCTTTGCCTCCTGTAACATCATTTCACCTAGAATTATGGTTGTAACACAGACGACTAGGTTTAGGTAGAGTGCGCCCATGAGTTCTCTACTAGGTCTGCCAGCCAGTAATTAGCTATATACCCTTGCCCAAATCATTTTACATCTTGGTGCCTCAGTGTCTTTATCAGATTAAGGAACTAGAAAAGATCAGTGTGTCTCAATTATTTATTTATTTATTTATTCATCTATCTATTTATCTATCTATTTATTTAACTATTTATCTGTTTTTCTATCTAGTTATTTATTTGTTTGTTTATTTTTTTTGCTTAAAGCACCATATTATTCTTTGCCATGAGAAATCTTGGATTGCTATAAGAGTCAAGCATCTTGGGCCCAAGGTTGCAAGTGTATGTTTCATAAAATTTGTGGCACATCTCTCAAGATCTCACAGAACCTTTGGGAGCCATTGGACTAGATTTAGAAAAAGCTCCTGGGAAAGTGTGAAATGGGGTTTTATTCATTACCATTGGGGAAACTACTTCCACCAAGTACTGAAATGTTATGTCTTCTTTCTCCCCATCTTGACAGAGGACATATATCTTCACCTTCCTCCTGAGCTCCCGAATCTTCATCCCTCCGTATGATCTTCTGGCCAAAGTGGGCCAGATCTGTACCAAACAGAAGCAGCAGCTGGAGGCTGAGACAGAAAAGGTAAAGCTTTGAGTAACATTGCTCCAGTTCACCTCTCCAGCTTACTTTGAGCAGAGTGGTCTTTGATTATGTTCACTTAACATTGCATTTGACGAAGCAAACTGAAGCAGTCATAGGCTGAGTCAATGCAGGAGAAAGTTAGAGGAAACTTTAGAAGTCACCTACTAAAGTCCCTTTATTTTGCTGTTGAGAAAACTGAGGATCTGAAATATTTTAAAAAATCAGTCAATGAGCAAACATTAAGTGCCCATTATGTGCTAAGCACCAGAGATACCAAGAAAAAAAAATAATCTCTGACCTCAAGGAGTGAGGGAAGACATGTACATGCATGCATGTATGTATGTATGTACATATGAACATATATAAAATAGAATCAAAATCATTTGGGGTGGGCGGGATTGGAGACAGGAATCTCTGCAGGGGTAGGAGGCAGTTAGAGAAAATTTCATGCAGAGAGTGATGGCCGGGACTTCTAAAAAGCAGAATAAAAATTTAAATTTAAAAAGCAATGTTTGCATTCCAGGAATAGGGGAGAGTCAATACCTAGGCACAGAGATGGAAGAGGGAATGTCATGTATTAGAGACCATTTGAGGGTCAGTTTGACTGGGCTGAAGTGAGCATGAAGGAAAACAATGTGTAATAAATCTGGAAAGGCAGAATGAGATCAGGTTACAAAGGGCTTTAAATGCTCCAAATAAGCATTTGCATTTATAATGGGCAAAAGGAAGCCACTAGATTTTTCTGAGTGGCAGATTTGGGATTTTGACATAGATCTCTGACTCCTACACCAATATCCTTTCCATTACATAGCACAGTTGCCTCTCACTCTGCCCTAGGATCAAAGACTTTCAGCGTTGTCCAGAGGAATTCAGTATTAGCTTTATGGACCTCCAAAAGGTTAAACTATATTCCTGCCCCAGGGATAGCAAGGAGTTGGTCTCTCTAATCATGTATCCTGAAGGTTTCAAATAGCTTGAGATTTTTGGTTTTATAACAATAAGATGTTAGAGAAAAAAAAAGAAAAAAATTAAAATTAAAAAGAGCAACAATAGGATGTTAGAACATAAAGCCTCCAGAAATCTATGGTGACTTGTTTCCAGTTACCTTCAAAGTTTAAACCTTTCATGGCCCAATAGTTCTTCTGGCTTCTCCATTCAAACCCATAAGCAAGGGAGAACTATCTGCCCTTCAGGCAGAGTAGGGTTCATGACTCTTAGAAAGAAATCCTTCCAAAAATAGAGTTCTAAAGGCCTACCTGACTGATGGCCTGATCATAAAGGGTCTAGGTTAGGAGGCCAACCCTGGGCAAAGCATAGAGGACAGAGCCCTTACCATTTCTTTGGTCTGGATACTATCATTCAGGGACTAAACCAGCAAGTCAGACAGCTTGACAAACAAGTTTTTCACAGAGTTGGTTTTGGTTTTTTTGTGTTCGTTTTTTTTAAGTGAACTACCCTGTATTCCTTTAATAGCAGCGTGTCCATATACTTTGGGTGTGATGAACCTTCTCCCCCAGGAACCATGGAACTGAGAAATAAGAAGAAAGCATAGAGTTGGGGAGTACACATTGTTTTCCAAATTACATTTCAGTCCCTCTGCCACAATGAGTTCTTTGCTTTAAAACTCAAAATTTGTCTTTTGAAGAAAAACACAAAAATCTTGTTGGTGAAGGGACCAAAGAGCTGTGTAGGGGATTCTGAATGAA
The DNA here is from genome assembly GCA_028646575.1 of Pseudocheirus occidentalis. Classification (NCBI taxonomy): domain Eukaryota; kingdom Metazoa; phylum Chordata; class Mammalia; order Diprotodontia; family Pseudocheiridae; genus Pseudocheirus; species Pseudocheirus occidentalis. The sequence continues at coordinate 49,611,621 of CM053598.1, read as the reverse complement.
TGCATTCCTATCCTGACCTCTGACATGGATGCTTAAAGGCAAACTGATTTTCAATCATGGGGCAGAAAAAGCACCTCAGAACTCTAATACCCTCAACTCCAGTGACATTCTAAAGCGCCATGAGATGCAGTGACACACAGCAGAAGAGAAACTTTGTGTTTGCTTCATTGTAATCATAGATTTTCCTTTCCAAAGCCTAGAAAGGCACTGGTCTTATTCCCACATACTGATTACAGGTCATAGCTGATTATGGCAAATCTAAAGGGAACTGTCCTATTTCTTAGTTCATACTGGAATTTTGAATACACTTACTTAACTTGTAGAGTTGTTTACCCTCCCTTGGTTTCTATACAATGATTGAAATAAACTTCTACTTCCTGATTGTCATTAAGCCAAATACTGAGTTTGAGCTACTCAGGATGACCAACTTTAAGCAGATATTTTAACTGAATGATGAGAGATCATTGGTAGGAAACTGGCATTTTTATCTGTGAATACAGAGTAAATGTGAGATCTTGATGCCTCAAGAGCTTCTGAATCTGAGAAAGAGGACAGCTTCTTCTCAGTGAACAAGAACCTTAGGCTGTAGAGTCTGAGTCAGTTCAGAACCCCAGCCATTATCCCTAAATCCCTAATTCCACTTCTGTTCTCATCTAGTTCAACTTGGATTATAGAAACTAAGCCCATTTGGATACCCCTAATTATGTGTAAAATAAAATCCTCAGGGTTAGGACTTTCCCATCTCTTTACGTCTCTATCTGACAAGAGAACTCTGTCTCTTGTCTTTCTGTGTCTATGTCTCTGTCTCTGTCTCTGTCTCTCTCTTCGTGTCTGTCTCTATTTCTCTCTGTGTCCATATCTTTGTCTCTATCACTCTCGTGTGTCTGTCTCCATTACGGCACCAAGTCACCATGCCTGTCCTGCTATCCATGCATCTTCCCTTATCTTACTAATAATTTATTTAGTATATCTTACCCCTGTCTTACTAGTAATTTATTCCATTGGCCGATCAGCTGAGGCACAGATTCTACGTTGGAGCCTGAGGCAACATACACCCCTCAGAAGAAGTCAACGCATTTTCCTGCTGCAGAGCTATAGTTAACTCCTTGTTCTTTTCTTCCCAACCATTTTTGGTCCCCATGGGGATGGAAGAAGAGCTACTCAATAATTTGTTTTCTAGAAAATACTACATGCTACCTAAACCCATATTATATCAGACATCCCTTATGACCATCTATTCACAACCAAGACTGCTGTGCTGACCCCATTTTGTAATCAAGATAACTAAGACCCTCTAATTGACAAACGGATGATACGCTAAATCTACAGCTTTAGAGAGAAAAACACTTCTGAGACCTTAGCTTCCCTAAAGATAGGAACATAGGGGAGAGCAGTTCAGAGCTCTATTCAAAGATTTTGGACTGAATGATAGAGGCAGATGGAGAGCAAATACCCTGTAAGGCAATATGATCCAGGAAATTCAGAAAACACTCTCTTCTCTGCTAAGAGAACAGTTATAACAGCCTGCCACAGAACTTGGGGCAGAAGACTAGGGAAGGCAGTGAGATTGGGTGGGTGAGACTATAGAATGGCCCATATGAATGAGACATGACTGAAGAACTTTGACGCCAGTGTGGGGGGATGCTTGAAACAGCTGCCTAACAAAGTTTTGGTCATTAGTGAAATTCCTCTCCCCTCCCCCAAGTTCATCCTCCCACTGGCTTATGCTTCTATGCAATGCCTTTTCATAAATGACTTGCAGAGAACAACAAATAGAGTAGTTTGTTGAAAATTGGTCACTAGACAAAGATTTCCCATCTTCCCCTTCTGCATCCCCTATGACATCAAATTATATATAATAGCAGCCTACATCTACATTTCCATTCTCAAGCCAAACCTTGAAAAGGGGATCATTTTAACTTACTGCTACCAGAAATGTCTTTGGTTCCATTTTATTGTTTTGGGTCACTGACATCCACCTCTGTCCAAGGTATCTAAGGTCAGTATGAGCTAAATGAATCCCTTCAGACTGGCAAAATTTCAAACCAATAAGATCTGAAAATCCAAAAACTGGATCCAAAAAAAAGATGTCAATACAATCTGAAAATCTAAACATAGGATCAAAAAAAGATGCTAAAAATATAAACCAATTCAAAAGTGACAGATAAATTCATGATGGGAATAAAGATGTCTAATGATATAATGTATCTAAAGACCTTTGCAAGACTTAAGACACTATATAATTGTGAGCTATTGCTATTAGGACATGTCATGAGTTTTCAGATTTCCATGTGAACAGGGAGAATACCAAGAGTTCCTGGTGGAAAGTCCCTAATCTCAGGGGAAATTTGGCTAGAAAATAGTTACTTTGACATCTCTGTAGTCACCACATTCTCTGTAATAGCAGCACATTTTTAAACTTCCAGCGAGAAAACCAAACTTTCTAAAGCTCTTCTTCTGGCTCACCAGCCCCAGAGATGCCCTCACCATGCCCTCAGACTTGTCATGGACTGTTTGTGGTCCCTAACTAACACCAGTCTTTACTGCCCAGTGTTGTTAAGGTCAGGAAGGATTCATTCTAATCTAGTCAAGATATACGCAAATACACAGCCAATCACTTGATTTCCTAGCAGGTCTGCCCTTAACTCCCTTTCCAGTCAGCTGAAAATTACCCACCATCAAAACCTCACTGCAGACCATGTGTCTGTCTCCTCCTTCAAAAAGAAAGCTAAAGCATGGAACTAAAGCCCTTGGCCACTACAGCTAGCTTGTCGTGCAAAGATCAGGAAGACCTAACACACCCTCACATCTAGACATGTATGCCTCATTCTTTCCTTATCTTCCCCTCAGCAAGGAAGACTAAGTCACTATCACATACTCTAATCATTAAAGTTCCCAATTCTCTATGGTTAGCAAAGCTGATCTAGATTCAGGGGACCTGCCTTCTATTACTAACCAATGTAGATTTGGGTGCTAGATTCAAAAAGTTAGGTTCCCTCTTTTTCTCCTCAGAGTTCTTTCCCTTTCCTTGGGAATACCAAACATAGGGTAACAAGGCAACTAACTAAAAGGTCATCTAATCCAATTTTTTCATTTTACAAATGACTAAACTGAGGTGTAGTGTGGTCATGTGTCCAGATTTGCCCAAAGGAATCAGTTCTCCTTCTTGAGAACAGGGACTACTTATTTTAACGTTTCTTTATATCTCCAGCTGGGGCTTGCACATAGTAGGCATATGCTAAATTGGCTTCTTGACTTAATTGGATCCATCAATTGTTCTAATTTATTAAGTGTTTCAAGTGTTCTAATAAATGTATTTCAATATAATTGGTTTTCTTTGTAATATTGTCTTTTAGTTTATGCATTTTTGAAATATTATTCAGAGAAAGGGTCCTCAGTCTTCACCAAAGGGATCCATCATGCAAAAGCAGTTAAGAACCTCTACCCTAGAGTTTCTCTTGTTTTCCCAAACAAAAAGAACAGTAGTCTAAGCCCCTAAAAACGATGTGTGCTGAAGCCAGCTTGGACTAGCTTGTGAAAAATGATTGTCAGATTTTCAGTGTGAGCATGTTCTACCTTGAAAATTATAAAACACTATCAAATCAGTCCTTGATTTTATTATTTTGATTGTCCATACCTGAAAAATTGATAGAGAAAATGTTAACAATATTGTAGGTTAAGTGTGTCAGGCATATATCCCTTTTTCTTTTTTTTGAGAGGCAGTCATTAAACATTTACCAGCTTACCACTGCATGTAAAAGATGGGTTCACATAACTCTAGCCAGACTGGAATCATTGGGTTAAATGGGAGCTCCCCCCCCCACTTTCATTCCTGGCACTGAGTTACTTTGCCTGGACAAGACCTGGTAGTTTGCTTCAAAGGCATTTTGTTTAGATGTGTAGGAGGAGTATGTACAGAGATGTCCTCCTGGCTTGTAGTTTCTCTTAAACACAAAGAGATAGTCTGGAGCACATATAAAATACAGCTTTGCACACATTCCTTCTGAGTAGTTCTCCATGGCTTTTCTTACCTAGTAACAATGAAGCTCAACCACTTCTGTAGTGTGTACATGTGGCTTAACACACTGCTGAGACAACCGTTGACTTAAGCAACTGGTTCCTGTGGATTTTTATTTTTTTTCCACCAGCATTTGTTATTGCTCACAGCCCCTCTTGAGCCCAACCCAGCCAGAACTTCCAAGCAAGCCCCTCCCTATCACTGGCCTGCCAGCTGTAAGGTCACTGGATCATCTCATAACTCTCTCTCTCTCTCTCTCTCTCTCTCTCTCTCTCTCTCTCTCTCTCTCTTTCTCTCTCTCTCTCTCTCTCTCCTTCCTTACTCTTTGTCTCTCTCTTTTCTGTCACTCTTTCTGCCTTTCTCTGTCTCTGTCTCTATCCCTGTCTCTTTCTTTCTCTCCCTCAGGCCAAGCTAAAGTCTTTCAATGCCAAGATTATCCAACTCCTGAAGGAATGGACTGAGGCATTCCCCTACGATTTCCAGGATGAGAAGGTCATGAAGGAACTAAAGGAGGTCACTCACAGAATCACACAGTGTGATGAGGTAAGGGAATCTCCCACCCAGTTTCTCCTTGATTTCTAGGTCATTTGGAAAACAAAATACCTGAATTCTCTGAGGATTTTCTAGGCTGTAGGGGATGTGGGAAGGTATTCAGAGTCTTCTGGCTATGGTTTTGAATAGGGTCACACAGAGAAAGTCTTTATTTCCATGGTCACAAATTATCTTCTGGGTAATTTTCCAAAACTGAGTCAATGATTGAGACCAGGCCAGAGATTAGGGAAAGCTCAGTTCAGTTAATCCCCTACCTTTCAGAAAACAATCCAAAGTTCGTTTCTTGAAAGTAGTAAGAGGTCATAGGATAACAGAATTTAGAATTGAAAAGGAGAATGTCTAGTTCAACGCCCTCATTTTATGGATGAGACACAAAGCCATGAAGAGTTCAAGTGACTTGTCCTAGGTCATACATAGTTGGCAGTTAGAACTTACCTTAGATTGGAACCTAGGTCCTTTGACTCCAGATCCATTGGTTTTCCTGCTATAAAAGCACCTTCAACACTGTATATAGTACAGTTTGTAAAGGGATAGGGAAAGAATGTCAAAGAGTCATAAGGACAGCTGGGTGGCCTCAGTGGTCACAGTGAATAGTACTGGGCTTGGAGTCAGGAAGACCTGAGTTTGAATCCTGCTTCAGACACTTAGTAGCTGTATGGCTATGAGTAAGTCATTGGACCAGTCAGTTTCAGTTTCTTTATATGTAAAATGGTCATAATAATAGTGTCTACTTTACAGGGTTGTTGTCAGGATCAAATGAGGTAAAACATGTAGAGTTTCACAGACTTTATAGTGTTACACAAATGACTATCATAATTAGAGGCGGGCAGAAATAATCATTTATATTTATAACAAACTGTTTTTCACAGCATTCCAAACTTTACCAACCCACGTAAAATCGGATAGAACCATCATTATTGTGACCACTTTACAAATGAGTAAATCAAGTTGCGGACCTGTTAAGTGATATCCCTTAAATCACACAGGGATTCAGTAGCAGCATCAGGATTAGAACTTGAGGCTTTTGACTTTCAAGGCTCAGGCCTTTTCCACTGCGCCATTTTGATTTCTGGAACTAAAACCTGAAGATCTTAGGGAAAACTCAGTTCAGGGGGAAAAAGGAACCAAAAACCGGTTTAGGTCAGAAATTAGATTCAAAGGATGCTGACAATGGCTGCCAGGGAAGCCTCACTGGGGATGGTGGAGTGGAGGGGTCTGCGACTACAAGGGGACATACAGAAGGACATGTCATGTGTAACTCACCTAACAGACCCATGGGGCATGGGCTCTGGAGGGAAGAGCAGAAATAGGGTCCTTGCCACCATGGCTCTTTCTGGCCCCATTATCACAACAAATTATATCTTCTTCAAGCTGGCTGCTTAATAGTGTCTGGTCCTCAGTGACTCAAATTGACATGAGTGAGAAGATAGCTATTTATCCCTTTCAACTAAATTTCCTAATGAGAAATTTCCCTTCAGCAGCACCTGTAAAGTAGCAGAAGGAGTGTTCAGATCAAACCTGGTACTAGCTGATTCACCTCTGGGCCGATCATTAAACATGTCAGAGACTCAGTTTCCTCACCTCTAAAACAGAAATGATGATCATTGGTTCCCACCTCACAGGATTACTGTGAAGAAATCACAAGCGCTAAAGAAATGTGAGCTGGGATTTTTAACAGCTGGTGCCTTCTCAGTTTTGCCGTTCTTTAGCCTCAGGAAGGATGGCTCTGTTGAAGTAATCAACAGTTAGAAAGTCAATAGTCATCCTACATGAAGGCATTACATTAAAGCTCACAGATAAACTCTGGGGTGCTGGAATTGCTGGGCCTAAATAAGCAGAGATTCAGGGCAAAGTAGGGAGCCCAGCACCCAGGTAGGTGAGATGCAGGTGAGAATGCAGGCAGATGCTCTCGACAACTCACTCAGAGAGGCTCTCAGGCACACTGGGGCCTTCTTTGAGAGATCAGTTGCTGAGTAGGGACCAAAGCCCATTTCTAACACACACAAACTCTAACCCAAGTCCTTCAACACTAGGTAAAAGAATCAGCTTAAAGCTAGCCCTACCTCTTCAGCAAAAGAATCTCCTTAATTATTATGAAGGAAAACCTCCAGGGAGGCAGGAAACAAAGCCACTTTAAGAACAAAGCTATAAAAAAGAAATCACTGCCATGAGCAGGACTAATTCAAGAAATAGAGGAGCAAGACCATCTTGGTGAGAGCTGACATTTCTTTAACCCTTTGTAAACACTAAAGGTTTTACATACCTAGCTCACTTGACCCCTACAACAACCCTGCTGGGGGGGGGGGAGGTCAGATGCTACATGTATTATATCCTTCCTTTTACAAAGGAGGAAACATTACTCAAGACCACTCATGACTCCAAGTCCAGTATTCTGTCCACTGTTACTACACAGCTTCTCTCATTAATAACAAGCATTTGATTACTTGCTAATTCATAAGTCACTGGACTTGACCCCTGACACTTGGAATTAGCTTCAAGTATAATTCATTGGCAATTTTTATTCATTTTTCCAAAGTTTCCACTCATTTTTGAGGTTAGCCTCAAGGGAACAGAAAGCAGAAAAATCATCCCATGCACACTTTTTTTCATCCGGTGTCTCAGACCACAGCTCCGGGTTTCCCATGTACTAACGTATTCAATATAACTTCCTTAAAAAAACTGGTAACTGCCGTAGCAGTTTACAAATAACTACTTCTCCATTATAATCTGATTTCTGCTTCTTGATGAAATAGCTCTGACTGCATTATCTTTCTTTGATTTGCCTAGGGAACCCACTGCTATGTAATGTGAAAGCTCATTTTACTGGAGGTAGAGAATTGACAGTTCAGTCACCACCCTTAGGTAGGCCTGAGTGCCTCCCAGAAAGTTGTCAAGATAATCACACCTCCGGCCCAGGGACATTAGAATCCAAATCAAATAAATGCTAAACAGCTGGGGAAAGGACATGGACTTAAATGGTTGTTGATCACAGAAGAGATTGAACTCAATTCTGATTATGGCTTGGTGACTACCTCATTTTCAGGCTCTGGGCATAGACAGCATATCACATTGCATTTTTTAAACTTGGTATAAAAGCCATAGGAGGGCCTCCTGTTTCCAGGAGGCTGCATTGTTTTGTTTTGGGGTTTTTTTTCTCCCACTACCATTTCCATCTCTCACTACTGAGCAGCTCCCTCCTCTGCCAGGAAAGATCCTGGGACTGGCCTACTGCCAGGACAGGTGGTGACTAGATGCTGGCTTCACTGAGCATGCTTCTGACTCCTGACAGTTTCAGTCCCTGGAGAGGGTCAGCTTCAGGAATCTGTCCAAAATGCATGCACACAGATAAGAGAGAAACCCTATGACTGGCTCCAGACAGAGTACCAGCTGTTGTCAAGAGCCTCCAAAGCAGGAAGGGAATTTCACTGATGGAGGTCTTTCCGTTTCCTATTCCCCAAGGTCCGATTCTCCCTTATCCTCCAGCTTGTGGTCATTAGCATGTAGAATAGTTGTAGAATATAGTGAAGAGAACATGTGGGTGTTGGAAGTCAGTCTCTGACTCTTACTAAGGGATATGACAGTGGGCAGGTCATTTACCCTTTTGGAGGCTCCATATTCTCATCTGTAATGTGGGGATAATAATACCCACAGAGCTGTTATGATGTTCAGGTGAGATGAGTAGTAGTAGTATTGGCAGAGGAAAGCATAATGGTATGCTTTTTCTGACTGGTACTTTTCGCTGAGTACCAATACATCTATTGCTGCGCTTAACACCATGTAGTTAAAGGATGATGGAATCTGCTTTCAAGGAATTTACAATCTCACTAAGAACAAATAACAGATACATGAAACAGCATGATAGATATGTAATTAAAGTGCTCAATTGTATGGTTTTGGAAGGGAGCATTTAGCAGTATCAAAGAGTAATAATAAAATAATGATCAGGGAAAGTTTGTCGAAGAAGTAGGCCTTGAAGGTTGGGTAGACTTTAGATATGTAGAGAAGAGGGCCTTCTACAGTGGGTTAAGAGGAGAACAGGAACAATTGGAGTCTGAAATGTGTATGAAATGTGTTAGGAGATAGCGAAAAGGTCGGACTAAATGCTCTGTGTTGGGAAATAGTGGGAGAAATGGTTGGTAAAGTAAAGTGGCTCTAGGTTGAAAGGTTTCGATCCACTGTGATCAACAATGAGAAGTACTATAGGTTCAGTTCAAAAAAGTCTTAGGCAGTCTTATCCAGAATGAATTAGTCAGGGAAAGTCTTAAGGAAGAGTGACCAATTTGAAGGCTGTTCTAGAAGCCCATGCCTGAGGTGATGAGAGCCTTGGTGAAGGTGGCAGCATTGGGAAGGAGTAGAAAAGGGGAAAAATTAGATATTTTCAAGGCACCTGGGACAACCCCCTCTCCTTCTACTAATAAACATGTAATAACAAAGGTTTTGATCACTAATATTCTTCAGATAGAAGGTGATGTTGTCATAACTAGTGTCCTATCTACTATATCCAGCATCTGGGCAGATTAAGGGGTTCTAATGGCTTAATGAATGTGTTCTCCCTTTTCTCTTAGGAGAATGGGACAGTGAAGGCAACCATCACCCAGATGACCCAGAACCTCATCCTGTCCCTTACCACCAGGAACCAGTTCCAGGAGATAAGGGAGAAATTCCGCCAGCCTGTCACAGACAAAGGGACTATTCTGAAGTCAAAGCCCCAGGCGGCCCAGAAGGATATCTTAAGTGTGTGTTGTGACCCACTCATTCTGGCCCAGCAGCTCACCCACATAGAGCTGGTTAGTATTCTGCCTTCTCCCCCTCCCCAGCCCTCTTCCCAGCTCATAACACTTCAAAGTGGAGGTATGCCCTCCAGCTCTAAAAAAAATTGTATAAAAAAGTTTTGACAATGGGGTTCTACATTCAATTCATTCATATCCATGTCAATGTCTATGTCTGTGTTTATGTCTGTGTCTACCTCTATATCATCTATTTCTATATCTATCTGTCTCTCTATCATCCCTATCTATGTCTACATTTATAGGTCTATAACATAGAACATATATACAAGATTCAGTGCTATAAATGCCTGAAAGGAGAATTAAAATCAACAGAACTGGATCAGAAATATAGGCAGTCTGCAGAAAAAATAAAGTGAAAATGATGATTCACATAGCCTGCCCCCAGATAGCTCCATGCTATGCTAAAGGATTTCAACAAAAAGTGGACAGAACTACTTGAGAGTCTTCTGGGCTTTATGCTGAGATTTACTTCAGAAAACAATAAACTTTAACCTCTGAAAAATTAGCCCCAACAAGGGAGAAATAAAACTTAAGGTCTTCAGACCCACATAAAGCAGATGGCACTGAGAAGAAATTAAATGCAAGGTTCTTAAGGTTCAAGCACATCACTAGGAATGGACAGTTTCAGAACTGGCTGCCCCAAGAGTGTCAGGCCACAGAATAAGGAAGGAGTGGGCCACTGGAATTGTGAATTTTTCTGAACACCCCAGTAAACAGACTCAGAAGGGCCTTAGGGATCATATAGGTCAATCTCACCTCCCCATGCATGAATTCTCTCCATGACACATGCCCATCCATCTACTTACACATTTCTGATGACAAGGAACTCTCTAATAAGACAGTCCATTCCATGGTTGGACCCCTCTCTAATTGTTAGAAAGTTATTCCTTCTGCTGAAAAACCTTCCTTCTTGTACTTTCTACTGCTTGGTCCTAGTTTTTCCATCTCTGACAACCTCAAATTAATTCTAATCATTCTTCCACAGTATAGGTATTTGAAGACAACACAAATCCTTAAGTTTTCCCTCTTATAAAGTCCCTCAATCATGTCTCCTAACTTGTAGATTATTTTCCAGCCTGGGCCCTTGGAATACACCAGTCATTAAGTTCAGGGACCATTTTAAATGTGCTGCCCAAGTCTGAGCAAAATATCCCCAGGGTGTGATCATAGCAGTGTAGAGCACATTGGAATTTTTATCTCCCATCGTCTGGGCATCATGCATCTAGTTATGCATATTTAGATATTATTAGCCTTTTTTTTTAAGCAGCCACATCATTTTTCTAATCTCCTTTCTCCCCATTTCCATTCCAGGAAAGGGTCAGCAACATTTACCCTGAGGATCTGATGCAGATTGTCAGCCACATGGATTCTCTAGATAATCACAAGGTGGGTCATTTTTTTAAAAAGGTGAATAAATTTGGGGATATCTTCCTGCTTTTTGTAGACCTAAGTAGGAACTTGGCACTGAGTTACACAGAATTTGTCCTTCAGATCCCCAAGAGAAGGTTTTATTCTTGCACTGTGTGGAGATTGTTTTAAACAGACTTCAAGATATTCTTTCCCCACCCTGAGCCTCAAAACGACAGTTTTTTGACAAAGAAGGAATGCTTGCTTCCAGCTCTAGGTGTATGGATTTTAGAAGCAAGAGTACAGAAAAGATTGGGTCCCCTCCCTGGCCAAAAGAGATCTTCCCCTAACTCTCATTCCTATTTGTGCTTTAAATAACATTCAAGAGTTCAGGAAGAGAGAGAAGACCTTACTTAAATCCTAAAATAAAATATCAAAATTCATACATATTTTTGTCCCTCCTCATTAATAGGTTTTTAATTTGGGTTCTGACATTGGTTGGTGTTATGGATTATATTGTTCTTTGGGTGGTATTACTAGACCCCATATGGATTATATCCTTATTTGGACAACATTACTAGAACCAATAAAATACATCAAACCAAGATCAAGGACAAGAAATGAGTCATACCTGGTGGGATAGAAATGGGTGAGAGGAGGGTTAATTTCTTAATTTAATGGGAATGTGTTGTCCCCCATTTAAAAACCCTTCAGGCTCACTCCACTGCTCATTGACCTCTAGTCTCTTTATTAGCTAGGCCTGAAAACATCACTAGAGTGGTGGAATCAGGTTTGATGTCATAACTGCAGAACTACTGTATAGTTACCTGGGGAAAAGGGACCTATCGAAGCAAGATAGGGACTTTACTATACAAGAACAACAAATTCCACAAGTTTTGTTTCCTAAGAGAGCAGATGAGAGTCACTGGAAGAGCTTCTGCTTGACCACAGAGATCTTCTCTTTCTCCTTCTCGACTCCACCCCCACCTAATTTTTTTTTCCCAAAAGGCCCTTTCCCTCACATGAAACTTGCTACTCTCCCTGGGTAAGACCAGGAGAATTATATCTTGTGATAAAGTGAAAGAGTTTTGAATTTTCTTCTCAAAGCCCTGGACTGATTTCTGATCTCTTATCTCTCAGTGCCGTGGGGATGTAACCAAGACCTATACCCTAGAGGCCTATGATAATTGGTTCAACTGCCTGAGCATGCTGGTGGCCACAGAGATTTGCAGGGTAAGTGGTTGTGCATGTCCGATCTGCGCTTTGAACAAGAGCAGCTTTCCATATTCGATGACATACACCATCCTGCTCTATATAAGTAAGCAGATTGTCTCCTATCCCACCATTTGATTAAGAAAAGAATAAATAAAACATAAACCTTCTATAGACACAAGGCTGGAAATGTTCTCCATCCTTGTCAAAATACTACTCATCTGAAGACACAATTCAAGTTTTCAGTTTCCCTCTTTTCCAGTAAATCTTCCCTAAGAAAGCAACCATCCTAATTTCTGTTTTTACCCTCTACTATAGCACAGCTATGTGGTGTAATAAATCATGCCTAGAGTCAGGCAGAACTGAATTCAAATCTGGCCTTAGATACTTGCTAGCTGTGTGACCCTGAGCCAGTCACTTAACTCTGCTTGCCTCAGTTTCCTTATCTGTAAAATGAGCTGGAGAAGGAAATGGCGAACCACTCCTGTATCTCTGCTAAGAAAACCCTAGATGTGGTCACAGAGAGTCAGATGCATAACTAGTATTTGCCTCAGTTTCCTCAACTGTTAAAGGGGGATAATAATAGCGCCTACCTCCCAGCGTCGTTGTGAGGATCAAACCAGGTAACAGTTGGAAAGCGGCTGGCAAATCACAGGCACTACATAAGGCTGGTCGTCATTAGCATTATTATTTCTTTTGCTTCTCCTCTCTTCCCCTTTTTAAAAAAGAATTTAGGGACCTGGGGGTGGCTAGGTGGCACAGTAAAGAGAGCACCAGCCCTGGAGTCAGAAGGACCTAAGTTCAAATCCAGCCTCAGACACTTAACACAAAAACTAGCTGTGTGACCTTGGGCAAGTCACTTAAGTCACTTAACCCCAATTGCCCTACCGTCCCCCCTCCAAAAACAAGGAATTTAGGGACCTGATTCTATGCCATTTGGGGCACTTTATGCCATGCAATCTGGCACTGCTTTTGTGGTGTGCGAATTTTATCTCTCCAACTTGACTATGAATTTGTTAAAGGAAGAGACTGTGTTTTTAAACTTCCCATCTCTCCCACAGTTCTAGTCCAGTTGTGGTCACACAGCGGGCACTGAGTAAGTGCGTGTCAGTCAGAAATCACATCACTGGGAATGAACAGGATAAAATGGACCTGAATCAGCAGACGAGGGCTAATATGTTTATCCTGTACAGCCCCTAAGCTGGTTTGGTGCCACAAAGCTGAAGGCGGGCACATGCGACTGTCATGGGGCAGCTTCTACGTCCAGGATGCTAAGAACCCCTCCTAGAAATTAACCTTTTGGCATGGGGGAAGGGCGGGAGGGTTGCTGATACTTTCCTGCTGCCGGATGGATCACTTTACAGCTGGAGGGGAGGGCTGTCTGGGGAACACCCCACCCCTGGAAAAATACATTCAAGCTGACCCTCCCTGCTTCCTCTCTGGCCTTGAGATCCCTCCTTCCAGAATACTCTTTGGACCATGACTTTTGAGAGCCAAGTTATTTGTGTTAAAATGATTTTTTTCTTCCCCGCTTTGGGGCAATGACTTTTGGGGAAATCTCAGTGAATCCACCTATACTTAACTCTGGGATTGTGAATACATGCTTAGATACTATATCACAGTGTCTGGGCATGGTTACAGTTTTTTTTTTTTAACTCTAGGATTGGTCTTAAAATGGGATCTTTGAATGTGAAAAAAAATATCATATGCTCAAAAAAAAATAATGCCCCCTTATAGGCCACACTCAGGTTTTATGTAAGAGCACATTTTGGGGAAAGTGTGGCCTCTTTTTGGACCAATACTAAATATATTGTAAAGAAATGTGAAAAAGACAAGTAAACTTCATATCCTTCAGACTGCCTCTAATCAGTCTTCATAGAGGCATCTCAGGGAGAGGAAATAGAGATGAATTACAATAGTCTTTCTAAGTGTCACAGAGCAGAAGTTGTGGCAGCTGTAGCTTGAATGTATTGGCCTCCTGAAAGACTTAACCAGGAGCTATTTCTTTCCTTCAGGTGGTAAAAAAGAAGCAAAGGACAAGAATGGTGGAATTCTTCATTGATGTGGCAAGGGAATGTTTCAACATTGGGAATTTTAACTCCATGATGGCCATTATCTGTGAGTACACGGCTCTCCCCATCAGACCTACCACCTTCTGGCAGCGATTAGCACCTATCCTCCTCACATTTCAGTTCAAAGACTAAAGTTTGCCGGGAGGCCGGGCTGCATGAACTGATCATGGAACTGAGCAGGGAGCTTCTTCATTTCTTCCAGTTCTGTGGGGATTTTTTTCTTTATCATTCCCTTTCTCCCATCTCTACCCTATGAACTGAAACAACATTCACTTCAAAGATTATATCAATATATTATACATGTTTATGTATATAAATATAAATCTATATATCAGTATTATATATATATATACATATATATATATATTCATCGGAAAATTGTCCATCGATCTGATTCCATGGTGCCTCTCTCCCTCTTACAGCTGGTATGAACCTGAGCCCAGTGGCGCGACTAAAGAAAACATGGTCCAAAGTCAAGACCGCGAAATTTGATGTTCTGGAGGTATGTGCTGGGTTAATTGGTGTGGTGACTAAGAAAGAGTTCATAGTAACTTTGTAAAAGTAGCGCAACCATAGAATGTCATGAGGCCTGAACCAGGCCTCAAGAAAGCAAGATGCCAAGTTCTCCCTACCCTGAGGCCTCGGTCTCCCCATACATGCTGTCTTTGACATATTAGAGACATAGCCTAGAAGAAGCACCCACAGGTTATCTTCTGTGCTTTTAGAATAAAAGGAAGAAGAAAACACAGGCAGCTTAAGATTCCCTCATCTCCTTCCCTCTACCCCCAGGCCTCTTCCTCTAAATGGATAACGCTGGAAATTCCACTATTACTAAGTCATTCCTTTTAATCATTCTTAATGTGCAAAGGACATTAGAGACAACATAAGTATTGACAGTCTGCACTAAAGGAAGAATTTGAGAGCAAGTGTTGATGATGGGCTGATAGGAGAGTTCGTTAGAGTATTGTGTTGTCCCTTGGGACCAGGGTTAGAAACTAAATAAGAAAGATGATGAAGTAGGGAGGCTATTTCTGAAAGTTTTTATCTGCTCCATCACTGGCCAGGCCAGCTTTGTATCTGTGTCTCCCTAGCAACTATTTTGACTTCGTACCAGGAAATCCCCGTCCTCTACATACACAGGGTTTATTTTTGGGTTTTGGGTTTTTTTGTTTTGTTTTGTTTTTTCCATTTCCTCTCTTAGGGTGACTTTTCTTCCTTTATAAGGGAGCCAGACGCTACGATTTACAATGAAAGACTACCCTCTAGTGGCAGGATCTGAGATCAGGACAAAGTTAGGTTTTGGATTTGGGTCTGGGTTTGGGTTTTTTTTCTTCCAGAAAAGATAATAGTGTTTTTCCATAAGTCAGTCTTGACTGGTTACTGAAAGGGGGATAAAATGTTCAGCAGTGAAGAGACCTAGAGGAAGGAAAACCTTGAGGTATAGGACTTGAGAGAAGGATATTTGGTTAATGTTCCATCCTTCCCTTTTGCAGCACCACATGGACCCTTCCAGCAACTTCTGTAACTATCGAACTGCCCTGCAAGGGGCTGCCCAGAGGTCTCAGACTGCCAACAGTAGCAGGGAGAAGATAGTCATCCCCGTTTTCAACCTCTTCATCAAGGACATCTACTTTCTGCACAAAATACACACTAACCGTCTGCCAAATGGCCAAGTCAACTTCAAGGTGAGCCCAAGGAGTGTTCAGGAAGAAATATTCGTAGTGTATGTAATAGGGAATGGGGAATGAAATACGAGTTGGAAAATATCGTAGAGGTGATTTAGGACTACCCTTACTCAACACTTGGATCACTTCTACCATACCCCTAACGAGACTGAGAGTAGCCATCAGAGGGCTGGACAGATTATAAGTGAACGTTATAATCAATTAGGAAAAAAAAAAGTCAGCCCTGGAATGGGTGGCATTGACCTGACCCTAAATGTAATCTGAACATGTCAAGAAGGAAGAGGTCATTGTGGGCTGGGCAAGTCTTAGAGATGAGGTAAGAGTGCCAACAGAGTGATATTTGACAAAGGGAAAAAATGGGAGAAATTTGGGGTTGGGGAGGGAAGCATGAACGGGTGGATTGTGTGACCCAAAGTAGGAAAGAAATGAAGGAATGTCCCTGTGACTGTGTAGAAATATAGCTAGATTTAAAGTCAGAAGATCCAGATATGAGTTCTCTGCTTTTCATTATCTGTACCTCTTAAAAGTCTCATCTCATTAGGTTAGTTTTGACAAGTGAGAGAGTTAGAAGTTCGAAAGACAGTTAAAAGAAAGTTAGGAGAACTAGAAGGGACATTCTCTGGGGTCCTTTTAGGCTCAGAAGATGACTGGAAGGGGCCTTAGACACCAACAAGATCAACCTCCTCAAACTGAGACTGAGGTTAAGTGACTTGCCCAGAGTCACACTGCCAGCAAGGCTCAAGGGCAAGATTTGAACTTAGAAGCTGAGTAGACTGGTGGAGCCTGGAATGACCTCTAAGCCAAAGAATGATGATAATGATGATGACAGCTTACGTTTACACAGCAATCCCGGAGGTGCAAAACGCTTTACAAACATTATCTTACTCGATCCTATGAGGGAGGTGCTATAATTATTCCCATGTTACAAATGAGGAAACTGGGGCTCAGAGGGGTTAAGTGACTTGTCAAGTGTCACACAGCTAGTACATTTCATATGTGGATTTGAAGCCAGTTTTTTTTAATCCAGTCCCCAATCCGTGATGCTATAGCTCTGTTACAATTAGTTGGTGCAGGAGGTTAGGAGGAGCAAGGAATAAAAAGTAGAGGGAGAGAAGGTGGGTAGGGGTAGTGCCAGAAAGAAGTCATTGCTATCCTAGCTGGGGCAGCTGGGTGGCATCACAGTGCATAGAGCGCTGGGCGTGGCATCAGGAAGACTCATCTTTCTGAATTCTCATTTAACTTCAGAGCAGTTGAATGACCCTGGGCAAGTCACTTAACTCTGTTTTCCTCAGTTTCTTCATCTTCAAAATAAGCTAGAGAAAAAATGGCAAACTACAACAATATCTTTTCCAAGAAAACCCCAAATGGGGTGATGAGAGCCTGACATGAGAGAAATGACTGAAAAACAACAAAATCAGCAACACAATGTGGGGGCAGCTAGGTGGTGCAGTGGATTACTTACCCTGAAGTCAGGAGGACGTGAGTTCAAATCCAGTCTCAGACATGTAGCTATTTGACCGTGGACAAGTCACTTGACCCCAATTGCCTCTAAAAATAATAATAATGTGCATAATACTTTAAAGGAGTCAGAGAAATATAAGACTGAGTCCTGAAAGAATTTGACACCGATAAAAAGTGAAATAGAAAGCGTAGGTAAGTGACCTGGCCTGAGGATGTCTGTCCTAAGGATCTAAATAAATCTGTTTGAGTGGTCAGAGAAGGTTTTATGGAATAGGTTGGATTCAAATTGGGTCCTGAAGGATGGGCAAGGTTTGACTATGTGTAGAAGAGAGGGAGGGAATTCTCAGTGAAGGAAACAGTAGAAAGGTAGGAATGTGTACAGAGACTGGGTAAGGAGAGATTAGGTTGGAGTCAGATGTAGAGGAGCATTTTGAATTCCAAGTTAGTATTGAGAGACAGAGGGAAATATGAGGTATTTCTTAAAATTACTGAATTGAAGAGACGTTAAAAGTCTAGTCTATCACTGCCATCACACACACACACACACACACACACACACACACTTCAGGATGAAACTTAAATTCGTCTGTTTCCTTGATACCACAGACGAGGCAGGGATCAGAGCTCTAGATTCCCCCTAAAACTCCATAATCAGAAAATTGCTATTTCCTGGCTAAGGTCTCCCCTACCAAGAGAAGGAAGCTGTCAGCCGCTGGTGGATAACTCTGCCTCCCAGTGCTCAGTTTTTTATTTAACTATTTCTGTCCATGTAGACAGCAATGTCTCCCAAGAATGAGCCCAAGTTCCCCACGCTATCAAGCAGACCCATCTAGGCACAGAAAAGTATGGAGATACATACAACCACAAAAGAAAATCAAATGGACAGAAGTTTATACTTTCATATTCATTATTTCACCCAATCCTAACAACAAGTGATATAGAGGCTGCCATCCCTATTTGATTGATAAAGACTTGGATGTAAATAACTTTAAATAGACCACACAGCAAATTAGTAGTAGGGCTCTAAACAGAAGCCAGGTCCCTGGACTCCCATTTGAGAATACTTTGTTCCACACTTCCTCATTCAGTTTGGTTTTTTTGAACTTAATAAATGTTTATTGATTGACTGACTTTTGCCTTTTGTAGAAATTTTGGGAGATTTCCAGACAAATTCATGACTTTATGACATGGAAACAGGTGGAATGTCCTTTTGAGAAGGATAAGAAGATCCAGAGTTACTTACTCACAGCACCTATTTACAGTGAAGAAGGTAAAATCTTTGCATCTATCTCAGCTCCCACATTTATAGGAAGGGCAGTTATATGTCAGTCCCATGTCAATAGCTTGGGGTTGAATGGCTCTTCATAGAATATTGTCCTATGTGTGATGTCACCTATTGAAATAACTCCCATTTTCCCAACCCCGTTGTAAAGAAATTTAATTTAAGCTCGTGGTCCTGAATTCTCCTCATCCCTTATACTCTCTTCCCCCTGCCACAGAGGACAGCTTCATAGCCTTGTTTGAATTCATGCTGGAGAGAGGAGTATGAGCTTGGTGAAAAATGTCTGAGCATCCAGTGCTAATGAGTGTTCTTTTTTCAGCTCTCTTCGTAGCATCCTTTGAAAGTGAAGGTCCAGAAAATCATATGGAAAAAGACAGTTGGAAGACACTCAGGTATGCAAAATTCACTTAATAAAATTACTCAAAAGTATGAGATGCCTGAGGCAGCTAGGTGGCACAGTGAATAGAGCACTAGCCCTGGAGTCAGGAGGACTTGAGTTTAAAGCCAGCCTCAGACACTCAACACTTAGTAGCTGTGTGAACTTGGGCAAGTCACTTAACCTCAATTGCCATGCCTTATGCCCTCCCCCCCAAAATAAAGTATGAGATGGCAACCAAGAATTCTACTGCCCTCTTGGGCTGCACTGAGAGGATCATGTTCACCCAGAGCATTGTATCCAGTACTGGGTACTCCATTTTTAGAAAGAATGCTGAGAAGTTTTAGGGTCCAACAGAAGACAACCAGGATAACAAAGGGCTGTGTGAGGTTTGGTTGAAAGAGCTGAAGATGTTTAGCCTTGAGAAAATATTCTGGCAAGGACTCAGGAAAGACCTTTGTGTATCTCTGAAGGGCTATCACTTGGAAGAGGGCATACATTTATGCTGCTTGGTCCCAAATGTCAGAAGTAGCAGCAATGGATAAAAGTGTCAAAGAGGCAAATTTAGGCTTCAAAGGAAATAGGAAAAAAAAATAGCAAAAATACAATATTTTAAAACCATTAACAGGTGTAGTCATTCTAATGCAAAACTTCCTGCTAATTGGAGCCATTCAAAATCTTCCGAGGCATCCAAGCAAAGGCTCAATGGACACTTAAATTAAACATGATGTCAAGGAGATTCCTGTTCAAATATGAGTTTGAACAGAGGCCCTCTTAGGTCATTTGCACTTCTGAGATTCTAGGAAGACTATGAACACCATATGGTCAGCCCTGTGGTCTACCTAAGGATTCTGGCCAAGGCCCCTAGGAATGGTTTATAGGTCGTCCTCCCTGACTATATCAGAAGTTGGAGATATAACCTAAATATCCCAACCTTCCCCTTAATGTGTAATCTGTTAGGATCTACCACTTTTCTTAGACATGTCCCTATTTCTGGTATATTCCAACCAACATTATGCAAGGGCACAATACTCTTCTGTGCCTTTTTATTTACATCTCACATTTAATTTGCAAATAATGGAAAATGGGTGCTTTTACCACCTGCCTAACATATATTTTTTTTCTTTTTAACCAAATTCAGGACAACTCTCCTCAACAGAGCCTGAAATTTCAGGGTGCAGCATAAAGAAGTGGAGAAAAAAAGCACATGAATGAATCAAGTTTTTATCCTGAATGAAAAAGGGGATTGAGATGAGCAAGACCTCACTGGTTGGGGTCTGTTTTGTATATACCTTTTGTGAGAAAAAAAAGGGTAAATATTTCGTGCATCAACCTTAAGGCACCTAAAAAAATGAAGGTTTTTGTTTATTTTAAATATCAGGGCAGGGCCCTGTAAGGGGACAAGGGGGGATTATCATGGGGAGAGAGTATCCATGGTAATGTCTTAATCTAATAAAATGTAGATTTTTATTTTCCATGTTTGATTACTTCCATCTTAAGAAAAATAAAATTTAAAAACCCAACCAAATACAACCTGAACACTGCACAGGTTCAGTGCCCTATCAGACAGTCTCTAGAGCAGTGTCTCTCTAAAGTCGGGGACTAGTGCCTTATAAGGTACTGAAATTGTCTTGTGTACCTATTCCTTTCAAGCTGGGAGTAAGCAAATTCAAACCAGGAGGGATGGAGACCCAGAAAGCAGCTACATCTTTGTAAATATAGGGGGAGATATTATGGCACATGGACTAGAGCATATCTACCTATAATAGCAAAAGAACAGCATTCCACTTTTTCTGACCTTGTTGGAAAAAAAGGGATAACTGGTAAAGCTATGAGGAGTTTTATGTCTGAATGCTTCTGGAGATGATTATTTGAGTTTGGGCTGTCAATAGTTTACATTTTCATTTTCCTTTATCAGGGATTTATCGGGAGGGGGGAAACAAGCTTGTATGTAATCCACAAACTACACACTTAGATACAGAATTTTCCCTAATGGTATGTCTGGCAAATTGTTCCTAGGAGCCTTTCAGAGAAAAGAGGAAAAAAAATAGTAAATCTAAAATAAGGCAAGGGAGGTAGATGCGAAACAGATGTCCGTTTTTAAGGTCATAGCAAGAGAGAAAACAGTACTGAATACTGTGGCATTTCAGGTCACTGTTTGAACCCCAGTGTAAAGTGAAAATTAGGCTCTTCTGTCAGCCAAGGGTACTAGATGATAGCTCCCTCCTTCCAACTGTTCTCAGATAGATGTTTAATTGGGACACTGAAAAACTGAATATTAGTGAAGCCACTGACAAATGTAGCCATTCATATGAAAAATTACCCATCATTAGAAAACGTTTTCCATATCCCCAATTACAACAGTAAATCATTTCCCCCATATCCACTTCAAAGGAATACACCTTGGCTCTTATCAATCATGAGGAAGTATCAACTTCACTCCATTATATAGTTGGACAATCTCCTATAAACTTCAAATACATCTTCTTTCCTCATAGATTTTGTTTCTAGGTATTCATTTTTCCCAGAGAATAAAGCTGGAAAACCTAGGTAGATGTATTTTGTTTGTTTCCCGTTCCCATGGCATCGAAAGAGGAACAAATGTTGAATGGATGCCTTGAAATCAGATGCTCAGATGGAAGGAGGTGGTAGGAGGGGCTAGCTTAGCAAGACTAGTTTGGAGAGGGGAGAGGGAAGGTGACTGTTTCTGTGATCTGCTGCTATATTCCTGTGCTAAAGAACAGAATTCTCAGCCCTGTGGTAGAGTAAGAATATTTATACTGTATTATTACAGTGTTTTGCACTTTTCAGAGACATTCTAGATCGTACATATTGTCGAACACTATAAAAGGAATTGTATATCAGCTTTGTTTATGTATTTGAGATAAAGAAAGGGATGCTTAAATTTAAGAATATATATATATATATTTGAAATGCATTTTTAGACCACTTTCTGTACAAGTATTAAAAAGCTTTCACATAAATGTGCACTTCCCTGGTCGATCAGTTTTAGTGTATACTTGAAATAGACTTGGTGTCTCCATTTGTTACTTTCTTTTCCCAGTTCAATCCATTCATTCCTTACTTACATAAGGTGTTTCACTATTCTAAGATGAATTACAGAGTATAAAGCTGTACCATAAAAGCAGGATATTCTGTGTGTGACTGGGTGTGCTTGCATCAATAAAAAAACAAGTTGTTTCAACCATGCTGACCTTGGTCTCTCTTTATATATCTATAGTATCCTTTCAATGAGTGAGTGAATTATCTGGGGAATTGTTTATTAAATACCCTTTAAAGAAGACAATGTAGAATCATCTCTGAATCCTCAGAAAAGAAATAAAACATATGGGAACCCTGCTCCATTGTGGGTCCTCAGCTTTAATCCAGGAGAAACTAAAATATTAATGGTACCTTACATTTCCATATATGGTCTTTGTACTTTTCAGAGTATGTCCACATCCATCCTATCAGTAAATCCTCGGAACAGTCATGTGAGGCCTTTTTAATCTCCATTTTTATCTCCCTTTGGCAGATGATGAAACCAAAATTCAGAGGGTTGAATTACCCAGGGTCACATAGCTACATAAAGCAAAGCATCTCATTCCTTTACAATTCTGCACCTCCCCAAAAGTTTCTCATGTTGGGTTTGGTTTTTACTGAATCTGAGCTTATGAGTGACAAATTTGCTTTATACAGACATTTAAGCTTCTGGACCAAGAGCAATGAATAGCAACCAACAGAAATCACTAATTCTTCCTATGCTTGGTAATCTAAAACAAACCTGCTTTTAAAAACAGGCTAAGAAAACAAAAATAAAAACAAAATCTGATTATCTCCACAAACTTCTGGACTTGCTTCACAAAAAGCATATCCTCTATCTTCTCTGCTCTTCTTCCTTCTCGTCCTAACTCCTCCCCCACCAAACTACCCAAGTTGCAGCCAAATGCAGCAAGCTCCCCGTTGTTGAAGAACACAAACAATTGGACTTGGCCATCTTGCATCAGTTTTGTCCCTGAGGAACACTAAAGAGCTGTTGAAGGTCTGTGTACACCAGTCCTTACAAAACAGGAATTTATTAGCATCCACTTTGACTGGTTAAGGGAAGTAGAATGTTCAAAAGCTATAAATCAGAGCCATGAAAGGATTCCTTTGTTCTCAAATGAATCAATAACCCTGGGCACTGCTGATAAATAGCAAATGGAGGCAGAGTATCCATAAATTCACAATGAATATGATTATATTCCATCTTCCAAGTAAACTCTCACTTCTGTCTTTGAAAAATTACCTGACCACTATTTTTCAAGGCTAGCAAGATCAACAAAACTGTCATCTAGTCCTCCTCTACCAAAGCCCAGGCATCTCATAAAACTACTAAGACCAAGGGACTCAAACATGATACAACCATAGAATGTCAGAGCTGGAAGGAAGCATAGAGATCATCTAGTATGAATTCAACCCTCTCATTTAAAAGTAAGGCTCAGAAAGGTAATGGGATTTACCCAGGGAATAGCAAGCTGAAACTCAAGACCCAAACCTAGTTGTCCTTCCATTACACCAAGCTCCTGATGTCACATACTCATACCTCAGCATATCAGGGCACTTATTCTCACAGTAAAATGTTGTTTGCCACATTCATTTGGCCCCAAAACCAACTGACCAACCAAACAAAAACCCTTCAGCTGTATGGACAGCACACCCATGGCATTCACAGGACCACTAATACAAAACACATTGAAACCTATCCAAGATATGATGTTGTCTCTGCATGAAACATTACAGATGTCTTAACAATTTCCCTTTGGTAAAGTTATTTGGGAAATCAGTGAATTCTTAAATTTTAATCTTGCACTTTCAAATCTGGTCTGTAGCTGATAGATGGTTTATAAGCTTTTATGAATTATGACCAAACATAACCAAAAAGATTGTGAATGCATTCAGCATCTCAAATGCACTACAAATACTTGTGTGCTCACCACTGTGCTGCACTGTAATTGATTACATAAGCTATGCATATAGCAATTCACTCATGGTAGGAACATGCTCTTGGAGATGTTCAATAGTGCCTAATGCTGCCATTCTCAATTTCCCACTGGACACCAAAATCAAATAACTGTAACCCATCTACCAAGGGTTGTATTTGTGGCTAATGACTATGGCATAGAGCACAGACACTATCTATCCCATGTGACTTTGAAGCTGAGACCTATTATTTTTAAATAAATAGCTTACTTTTTTGCAGAGGCTCTCAAAAGTCTTATCCCAATTTTAAGATCTAACAGCTTACAAAGGGCTCAGATTTCTGGGATGTGCTAAAGCTTACCTCACAATCCTGTAAGGTAGGAAGGACAAGAATTATCCCCACTTTCCAGATGAAACTAAAGCTCAATTATCTTGGCCAA
Source organism: Pseudocheirus occidentalis (assembly GCA_028646575.1). Taxonomy (NCBI): domain Eukaryota; kingdom Metazoa; phylum Chordata; class Mammalia; order Diprotodontia; family Pseudocheiridae; genus Pseudocheirus; species Pseudocheirus occidentalis. The sequence goes on along the minus strand of CM053598.1, from coordinate 49,587,424 downwards.
TTGAATATCATAGTCATTCAAATATAGCTAACCCTTAACTAACCTTATACAGATTAATTTTAAGCTTATTTCCCTATTCACCAAGTCCTCTAAATCACTTTACTAGAGAGCTCAAGATGACAGAGCAGCCCTTTTCCTCCTTATTACCATTATCACCAAAATCTTCACACAACCCAAATGTACCCTCTTTTCCAAAAATCTTTAACATTTATTGAGAATTTTTTTGAATATGTTTCTGATTTTATGATCAAAGTCAATGAGAAACAAATTCATTTTAGACTAACTTGCTTTACAACCAAGTTTGTTAGACATCATCAATTCTGTAAAACAAGATATGCCTTGCCTCTACAGGAATTTCATTGACTAAGATCACAGAACAACATAGGAAAAGGCAATGCTTTCTTCTGTTCTATATTTTTTCTTAATGGACTTTTTTGTTTGCTCAAGAATGAAACTTTAGGGATAGCTAATTGGCACAATGTATACAGCACAGGCCCTGGAGTTAGGACCTGAGTTCAAATTCAGCCTCAGACACTTGACACTTACTAGCTATGTGACTTTGGGCAAGTCACTTAACCATGATTACCCTCCCCCCCCTTAAAAAAGTAAAGAAAAAGAAAGAATGATGCTATATTCATCTTAGAAGAGAAAACAAGATGAGATTTTTTCCTCATGTGAGGAAATGACATTTTGGAATTTGAATAATGATCAGTCAGTAATCAGTCAGGCATTGTGTTCTGTGCTAGGAATGCAAACAAACCCCCAAACCTCCTCACAGTAAAATGAGAAAGACAACAAATAAACAACTGTGCAAAGCAAGCTATATGCAGGACCAATTAGAGATAATCAATAGAGGGGAGGCACAAGAATAATAGTGTGGTTGGTTTTATCAAGGAGTCAAGAAACATTGTTATACATTTGGTAAAACTACAAATCAGAAAGAGAAGGGTCATGTGAGAACACAAAACTTATTTCTAGGATGGTCAACCCAGAGCTTTTCACAGGTAGCAACATCAAAGGGCACTATTTCCTCCCTGCTAAGATTCAGAGACCCGTATCTTTGTGGCTCAAGGTCCTCTGCTGGTCTGTGCTTCAAGAAGAGGAAGCATGGGATTATTACCAAGAAAATAGGGATGGTTAGACTAACCTTATCCCACTACAACTGTATAGTTTGAAGAAAGGCTACCCCAAGAAAAGGGTCAGGAAACGTGGCCATTGCCAGTAGAGGTCAGGGTAGGTGAGGAGGCAAGCAGTGAGGGGGATCTTCTCTGGGAAGGTAGGAATTAGATGAAAACAGAAGAAAGTGGGAGTATGTGTCCTGACATCCCAAAAACTAGTCCAGAGACCAGCAGCAGTCTGGAGAGCTGTCTCCAAACTATAACTGACCTGTGAAGAGGAAGCCCTTCATGGGCTGCATTAAATCATGTTCCACATTGGAGAAGGGGAGACATTTTAAGAAAGGTAAGACCAGGGAAGGGAGAGAGTACCTTGCAGCAGGCCTTCCTGTGGATGCTTCTGCCTCTCTCATCTGGCAGCCTTTGCTTTCAAGCAGACTGAAGCCCAAGGTGAAGAAGCAGATAGATCTGAATTCCGAATGGAGATAACCAGTGAACAAAGAGTGGACAGTTGAGGGAACGCACTTCAGAGTGAAAGTAGGATGTCTAAGAGGGCATCCCCAAGTGTGAGGGCAGAGGTTGAGGTAGAGAAGAGGAAGACTGTGGTCCAGATACTGAATTCTTTCAAAAAAAGGTTGTTTGTTATTCCATATGACACAATAAATTCAAAATGGATGTGTGACCTAAATATTGAATACCATACCATAAGAAACTTAGAAAAAATGAAGATCATATCCCAGTCACAAATATAAGGAATGAATTCTTTACCAAATGAAGGATAGATAAGATTTCTAAAGATAGAAGAGATAATTTTGATGATATAAAGTTGAAAAGCTTTTGCATTCATGGAGTCATTGCAACTAAGGTAAGAAGGGAAGTGGTAAATGGAAAAAAAAAGTCTTTGTACAAAATCTACAATAACAGACTAATATCCAAGATATGGAGATACCTACCAGAAATACAAAAGACCAAAAGCTATTCCCCAATAGATAAGTGGTCAAAAGATATAAACATTTTCAAAAGAACTGCAAACAATTCACAAACATAGGAAAGATTTCTCCAAATGACTAATAAGACAAATGCAAATGTAGACAATTCTGAGGCTTCACCTCATGTGAGACCAAGAAAATGGACAAAAATGACCAAAAATGAACATAGTCAATGTTGGAAGCATTACAGAAAGACAAGAATACTCATGTATTGCTGGTAGAGCTATCAACTATTTTGGAAGTCAAATTGGAATTATGCTAAGAAAATGACTAAAGTGTTCATACCCTTTTACCCAGAAATTCCTCTACTGCCCAGCATATGCACCAAGGAAATAAGGTCCTATGCATACCAAAATACTTGCAACAGCATTTTTGTGATAAAAAAAAGAACAGGAAACAAATCAGATACCCCTCGATTAGATAAGGGCTGAACAAAATGAGGAAAACTAATTTATGGTTGTGACTGTGCTATAAGAAGCAACAAAAGATTAATGAAGCGCGTGAAACTTAAATGAATTAAGGCACTGTGAAATAAGCAGAATCATAAAATACTACATACAATGACAATGTTAATATAAAAAACAAAAGTAAAAACTGAAGGTTTCAAAATGATAGTGACCAAAAATGGTTTGATAAAAAAAATATTATACGTCATCTCCATTGTCATCAATGCACACCACGTTTGTCATTTTCTATATATTGGTTAGTGTTACTGAACTTTTCACTGTCTTTTTGTGAGTCTTTATTCTATACAAAATGGCTTGTAGGGAGGAGAAAGGAAGAGAAACACACTGAAAATCTAAGTGAAATAAAGGAAAAGACAGCAATAAAATTTATTTTAAAAAATAATTCTTGCATGACCCGTACTTCGCCGAATTTTTTGAGGAGTAAAGGAGATAATGTATAAAAAGTGCTTTGTGTTGATAAGGTGCTATATAAACACAGACAGACACACACACACACATATAAATGTTCAGAAGAAAAAAGGTTCTTGGTAACGTTGGAGAAGATAAGTCTCAGCAGAGTCATATGGTAGAAGTAAGGTTGCAAGAATGGAGGAATGAAGGCGTGATGAGGATGGCATGTCACCGGGAAATGTCATTGCTTCAACTGCATTTTGGGAGAGGCAGCTTAGAGCTAACATCCCCTGACAGAACTGCCTATCATGACTAGTTTCTTTCCCCTTACTCCGACACATGCACTCATTTTTGCCTCTTTGTTTTTGCTCAAACGGTTTCTAGGCAGAGACTGCCCCACATCACTTTTTTTCCTTTATAAATATTATCCATCATTCAAGGCAAAGCCCCAGTCATGTATTAATCTTACCTCCCTAATTAGATCATAAACTCTTCAAGGATGTATTTCTTCTGTCTCTCCAAGTACAGACCTAGCCTCATTATGTTCAATTAAGATTTAAAGATTAATTAACCCAAGCAATAAAAATAAAATGAATTTGACAAGTGATTAAAAAGACACTAAAATTTCAAGCCTCCCCAAAGCCCTTTTCCAATGTTTTAGAATGGCAATGAGGTGACTAGCCATGACTGAGGTAGTTTTTCAAAACTATCCCCATGGAGTGCAAACTCCTGCAAATACTACCACTTTAGAAATGCTTCATGTTGTTCCTTGCTACTGACCATGTCTGTTTCCCAAGGACCCGCCTAGCTAAGTACATCATCAGGTGATTGACTATTTAATGATGAATTACTTTGGTCATAGTAAGCTGTGAAATAAAATGAAACAAATAAAAAATGACACTCTACTGCTAAATGGATCCTTCCCATTACTGCAATAATGGTGGCAAAGTGGCAAGAAGGGAGTCAAAGAGTGGTGCTAAGAATCTTAAATTGTTGGAAAATGCATAACCACTAACAGTTGGTACTCAAAATCCAATATTCTTCTTCAAATGTCAACATTGATCTCCTCACTACTGACATCGGAAAAGAAAAAGGAAATTTTACAGCTCAACAGAAGAACAGTTGGTACTCAAAATCCAATATTCTTCTTCAAATGTCAACATTGATGTCCTCACTACTGACATCGGAAAAGAAAAAGGAAATTTTACAGCTCAACAGAAGAACACATGGGCTCCTGGAAAGGCAAATAACAGAATCAATAGATCTGGTTTTATCATGTGTCCAGAAGTAAAAAGAAGTATTACCTGGGAATTTGATCATCTCATATTATAGCGTTAATGATACTTGGGAAGAAAAAAGGCCCATGAAAATTAATGCAGCTTGTACACTAATACTCATTGCAGAAGAAGTAAAGAAATTCTGCAAAATGTTCTGTTACTGGACTATAAGCTCAATAATGTGTTGCTACAATGACATATACAGCAAATCAATGAAACCTTAGACTAAATCAGTGGTTCTCAATCTTCCTAATGCCATGACCCTTTAATACAGTTCCTCATGTTATGGTGACCCCAACCATAAAATTATTTTTGTTGCTACTTCATAACTGTAATTTTGCTACTGTCATGAATCGTAATGTAAATATCTGATATGCAGGATGTATTTTCATTGTTACAAATTGAACATAACCCACAGGTTGAGAACCACTGGACTAAATGAAGAAAGGAATAATGTAGAGCACTAGGGAGGATATAGTCCCACTGTATTCTTCCCCAGTTAGAACACATCTAGAGTAACACATATTAGGAATAAAACTGATCATCTGAAGAAATGTCTGGAAGAAGACAATCAGAAGAGCGAAGACCCTGAACATGAGAAGTGATTGTATGATTAAAATAATTTCTCCTAAAGACAAGACAATGATAGGCACTTTAAAAAGAAGGCAGTTCAAGGGCTACCATAAAGAAAAAGGATCAGGTTCATTCTGCTTGGCCCTAGTTAGGAAAAATTGGGAGAACAAAGAGACTAATTTGGATGAGAAGTAAAGAAAATCTTCCCAGATAGCATAGCAATTCCAAAGCAGAATGAGCTGCCTTAGGAGGGAAGCAGTGAGTTCCTATTCACTGGAAGTTACCAAGCAAAGACTGGATGTCAATTTGTCAAGTCTATGGCAAAAGGACTTCTTTTTAGGGTGAAAGTTGGACTAAACAGATGCTGAGGTCTTTTCCACCTTTGAGATGCTGTAATTATATGATTTGGTGGGCAGATATTGTCCAGTTGAGACACATTAGTGAATGTTTTAAAAACCTTTTCTGTTTTCTCTTAGGCACTTACCTTATACTTGTTCAATAAGTATAAATAAATTAGAGTAATATAGAATCTACCATTTCCTTAAAGATGCTGATCCCCATTCCTTTCACAGATTTTAACAATAAAAGAATCATGACTTGAAAGAAATATTAAAAATTATTTGTATCAAACCCTCATTCAAAAGATGAAAAACCAAGGTCCGAAAGAACCAGAATACTTTTCCCAAGGACATGCCAAATCAATGATAAATGTCCTTCAGATCTCCTGATTTTCAGTCTAGGCATGTAGGTGGCATGGTGCCCAGAACACTAGAGTTGGAGTCAAGAAGACTTTGAGTTTAAGTTCTGCCCCCCAGAAACTTACTACCCATGCGACCCTATGCAAATCACTTGATTTCTCAGCCTCAGTTCCTTAATCTACAAAATGGTCATAATAATAGCACCTCTCTCAGAGTTGTGAGAATCAAATTAGATAAATATTTTGAATTTTAAAGTACTGTATAAATGCTTATTTTCATTACTACCACTGCTGCTGCTGCTGCTGCTGCTGCATCACCATGTTCCTCTCGAAACAATATATTCACATCAACCTACATGATAGCCTGATAAAACAGGAGGGGGAAAATAGTAAGTAAGTAAAGCTTAGAGTTCCAATGATTCTGAATCAAGTGAGAAAAAGGATTCAAAAACATCTGAGATATTTAGGACAATATGAATGACCACATACAACACACTCTGCTGACTTTTAGAACAACATAGTGAAAACTACCTGGAAAGATGTTCTAGAGCTGAATCCTGGCCAGTATTTAAGTAAGAAGGAACTTAAAAGTTCTAGTAAAGTAACTCATATTTCTCCAAGCACTTAAGAAAAAAAAAGATTAGGTAAGTTGGGTGGGGCTCAGAGATGGTCTTTGTATTGATGTTTCAGAAAGCAGGCATGTTTTTCTCAAAGAAAGTGATTTAAATGAGCAGATTCTGAGGTTAACCTTATTATTACTAATAAAAATAGTGCAATGAAATAGACAAAGGAATTCCTGTTTGGTAAATGAGTGAAAAACAGTAACCAAAAAGTACACGAAAAGTCTGCTTCATAATCGCTAATCTTTGTTTCTATAGCTCATTAAAGTTTTAAGAACAATGACACCCTGCAATCTCAAAGAAGCACCTATACAATTTGTATTGGTCATGAAAGTAGTGAAAAGTTACTAGATCGTTGTGTTTTTCACATAAAGAAGCAGCATAGTATATATATGACAGAGTGATAAACTTGAAGTCAGGAAGACCCAGGTTCGAATGCCACCTGTGACGCCTGGTTGATTGATTATTGTCCTTTGTTCTCAAAGAGGACCAAAATGCCATCACTATGTTGGGATCAAGTTACAGGGTGTCTGACTGTGGCTGATCAGATCAATATAAGCTCAGAAGATTCTACCACAGGTTGGCCACAAATTTGGAGTGAAGATATCTCTAAATTTGCACATCTTACTTTTCTTTTGCACTACTGCAATTCTATTTTTCTCATGGAGCACAACGTATTTTTTGATGCAAACATGCCATGGTAGGTGATCCTGTGCTAGTGTCTCCCATGTCTCACAATTGATTCCAAAACTCTTGAAAGAGACTTTGAGAGCATCATTGTATTGCTTCTTCTGACCTCCAGGTGAGCGCTTGCCTTGTGTGAATTTTCCATAAAAGTCTTTTAAGCAAACATACTTTTGGTGTTCAAAGAATGTGGCCAGTCCATCAGAATTGTGTTCTCTGCAGTAGAGTTTGAATGCTTGGTAGTTCAGTTCAAAAAAGGACCTCATTGTTCAGTAGGTTATCCTGTTAGGTGATCTTCAGAATCTTCCTAAGACAATTCAAATGGAAGTGATTAATTTCCTGGCACAGCAATGGTAGACTGTTCAGGTTTTAAAGACATACAACAATGAGGTCAGCACAACAGCTCTGTAGAGCTTCAGCCTGGTAGACAGTCTAACTTTTCTCTCCCACACTTTCCTTTGGAGTCTCCCAAACACTGAAATAGCTCTAGCAATGCGTGCCCCAACCTCATCATCTACATGTACATCCCTGGAAAGTATACTGTCAATATAAGTGAACTTATCCACAGCATTCAAAATATCTCCATTTGCCATAATTGATGGCCCCACATATGGATGGTGTGGTGCCAGCTCATGGAGAACCTCTGCTTTCTTGGTATTAATTGTCAGGTCAAAATTAGCACAAATAGCAGAGAATTGATCATACATTGCAGCATTTCAGTCTCAGAGGTTGCAATGAATGCACAGTCATCTCTGATGTTTACTACTTGTATGCCTGTAGGCAAATAATTTAATCTATCATTACCTCAGTTTCCCTATCTTCAAAAGGAAAATAAAACAGTACCTATCTTACAGGGTTGTTGTGAGGCTCCTATGAAATAATTTAAGGCAATATTTTGTAAACTTTACAGGATTATATAAATATTAATTACCATCATTACAGTGATACAAAGGCATTGTTAATGGCTATTAAGTATATTTACTTACTTGACAATTCCCCAATATTATAAGCCTCAATTTTTACTAGGGATGCGGAGTCAGTTTAATATTAGAACTACAATCAATTATGTTAATAACAAAATAGACAAAAATCATATAATCATATTAATACAGAAAAAGCTTGACAAAAATACATCCGTTTGTTTTAAAAAAAACACTAGAAAACATGGTAATAAAGAGATTTTTCCTTAAAATGATAAATAGCATATGTCTAAAACTAAGAGCTATCATTTTATGTAACAGAGATCATCTAAAATTCTTTTTAATAAATTCAGTGGTAAATGTCTATTGTTATTTCTTCTATTGACATAATACTGATTGTAGCAATAAGACAAGAAAAATAAATTAAGGAAATAAGCATAGGTAAAGAAGAAATAACATCATTACTTCTCGCAAATGATGTTAGAGAAGTCTAAGGAGTCAACTAAAAATTAACTGAAGGGTGGCTGGGTGGTGCAGTGAATACAGCACTGGTCCTGGAGTCAGGAGGACCTGAGTTCAAATGTGACCTCAGACACTTAACACTTACTAGCTGTGTGATCTTGGACAAATCACTTAACCCCAATTGCCCTGTCTTCTCCCCTCCAAAAATGAAAAAAAAATTTTTTTAATTGAAATAATAACTTCAGCAAACTTGCAGGATATAAAATAAAACCACAAATTCATTAGCCTTTCTATATCATAAGAATAAAACCCAGCAGGAACATATACAGAAAAATCTATATAAAATTATTACCAAGTGCAAAAAATACCAGTGTCTATCTTCGAAGATACACATAAGAACTTTATAAATGCAATTGTTTCCAGTTGTTTTTAGTCCTGTCTGACTCTGTGACTCCATTTTGGGTTTTAGGGTTTGTTGGGGTTTCGTTTCTTTGTTTTCTGTTGTTGGCTTTTTGTTTGTTTTGTTTTGTTTTGGCAAAGATAGGAGAGTGCTTTGCCATATCTTTCTCCAGCTCATTTTACGTATGAAGAAAATGAAACAGAGTCAAGTGACTTGCCAGGGTCACACAGTTAAGTGTCTGAGGCCAGACCTAAACTCAGCAAAATGAGTCTTCTTACCTCCAGGCCCAGCACTCTTATCCACTGTACCCCCTAGCTGCCCTATAAATACAACTACAAAAAATAATTTATAGAAATAAAGATGGACCTAAATTATAAAAAAGTATTAATTGCTCATGGGTAGGATAAGCAATAATAAAAATGACAATGTTACCTAAACTAATTGGCTTATTAAATGCCATACTAATCATATTATCAAAGGATTACTTTATAGAACTAGAAAATAAAGTAACAAAATTCATTGGGAGCAAAAAGGTCAAGAATCTGAAGAGAAATGATGAAAAGAAATGCTTGGGGGCAATGCCATATCTGAAACTAAATTACAAAGCAGTATTTATCAAAACAATTTGGTACTGGTTTGATATTGGTTAAAAAAGAATTGGTGAGTGGAAGAGATTAGGTCCACAACATATAGAAGCAAATATATTCCATAAATACAAAGACCCAGGTCCTGGGATAACCACTATTTTATGAAAAACTGCTAGAAGAATTGAACTGTAACACAGAAGAAATAAGATGCATACTAACACCTCACAGCTTTTACAAAGATAAGCTCCAAATGAGTTCATGACCTAGATAAGAAAGGTTGTTTTTGGACTCAAGAAGACAAGTCCTCAGACTCCAGGCCCAGCACTCTATTCACTGCACCATATATGTTGTTAGATTTGTGTGATGTGATGGCTTATTTTGTTGAACTATTTTTTTCTCTTTTTCATTACTAAAATGAATAGCTCTTTAAGGTGTTGGAATGGGATACATTAAGAAAATATGGTGATAGAAAAACAAAATATAACAATAAAAGTTGTTTAGAAGAAAAACAGAAAGAAAATATAAGAGAAGACTTAACTATAAACCCCTGGCAAATATCTGCTAATTAGTGATTTTTTTTTTCCCCCATCACCTACTTAGCGAAGTACATGGCTGGTAGTGAATGATTAATAAATGTTTGTTCACTGACTCTGGTAGGGGAATTATGAGGGTTTATTTACAATATTCAAATTATGTTAAACAAATTAGAAAACTGTACCTGTTGTTACTGTTCTCCACAAAGTAAATGTTGCTTTGAAATTTAGACTTACAATTAAAAATTGTCATTCCATGAACTAGATTGAGATTCTGAGCATATAACAAGGATGCCACACTGTAACCTGAGTGGCAAAGACAAAGGCCTGTAAGCACCCACAAAACCAAGTCTTGTGAAACAGCATGTATGAACATTCAGAAGAGCCCATCTTACAGAGGAAAACATGGGTCTGTTTAGACTACTGACTTATGGAACCTGTTTTAAGACATGGAAGAATCAAACCGCTGTCCATGTGACTAGAAGACCCACCTATCAGCTCAAGGGAACCAGGAATATAGGTCTTCCTGGGGATTCAGAAGCTCAGCAATGATAGAATCCAGCCTTCAGCCAACTCTTCTTAGATCAGAAAGTAAAGCCTTGGATCGCATTAACCTGTGAAATTTAAGATCAATCCACCCAACTAAGGTACCAAGAAAAAAGTTTTGTTAAGTGGAACATAAGGGAATGAAGACTCCTTCCTGACCAGACCATACGAAGCCATTTATTGTAACTGTCATTCTACTTTGTCCTTTTAGCCAGATAAGAAAAACAAAATTTCCCTTCCAAAGTCCCTCCCTATCAGTTGCTTGTTATGCCTCTCGAGTCCTCCAGATGGTGCTCTAACTTCTACTAAGTAGAACCAAGCAGATGTTCTATTACCCTCACTCTCATATTCTCAAGTCACCGAACCAAACCAATTCATCAAGATCAGATTTGATGGACAAAATTGTAATATTTCCAAATTCATCTAAAACAGACACATGACTGCCTCAGTGTAGCTTGGGGAAACTTAGGAGACTCGCTAGATTCAGTTATGCTAAATGAGCCCCTAAAGGAAGCAACAATTTCAAAGTTGTTGCATTACTTATAAAGTACATCAAAGAATCACTGTCGTGCCTTAAAGAACTATTCATTTTAATACAATTTAGTTTTTCTATAACTCTGCAATTCACTTCTCAGAATGTTTCTTAAATAAAACAGAACATCAGACAACACTGATGAAAACTGATGTTTTCACATAGTTATGCATACAATATCGATGGATATAAAGTACACCCTCGTACTCTGTGTGGAACTTCACAATTTCATCGCAACTGAAGTCTAAGTTATACCTACAAGCTCACTGCACTACACAAATAAAGGAAAGAAAAAAGAAGCCAGAAATATAAGCTTAATTTAGTTAGCAAATTAATAATCCCTAATGGTGAAAGAACTAAGAGTTCTATGCTATTTTTATAGCAATTCTGTGCCTACAGCAAAAGCATCTTTCCTGTAGCGAATACGCATTCAACAACTGTCTGATCAATGGATGAACTGCTGTTTCTCAAAACTTATAAATAACAGGATAAGTTCTGCTTAACTCTTAGCATTAACATAGTTGAACTATAGGTATGTCATCTTATTCATGCAAAACTTACAAGACAGGGGTGGCTAGGTGGTACAGTGAATAGAGCACAGGCCTTGGAGTCAAGAGGACCTGAGTTCAAATGTGACCTTAGACACTTAACACTTACTAGCTGTGTGACCTTGGGCAAATCATTTAACCCCAATTGCCCTGTCCTCCCCCCTCCAAAAAGAAAACCAAAAAAAAAAAAACCTTACAAGACAGAAAAAAAATTGGAAGTGATTATTACAAAAGGAATTACAATTTTTTTAACAGAAAGCTTCAATGCTACTTAATGAGGTTTTTCAAAAATTGTTTCATTTAAAAAAACTGGTAATCGTCATAGTAGACACTGCCAAATGAGAAGCAAACATTCCTTCAATAAACATTTACTAGGAACCTACTATACACTAGTTGATGTCAAACATAGTCCCTAACTTCAAAGACCCCAATAGATGGTGACATTTAGGTACAGTAGAAAATCCATGATAAAAGTTAGCAAAAGAAACCAATTGAAAAATAAATTAATTTTCCATAAATTAGGTAAGTTAATATTTATGTAAAGCTCAAATTTATACTCTTCTAGGCATGCTATCTCCTCCAAGTAATTAAGAAATTGTTTTTCTTTTTTTCCCCTTTTGCCTATAACCCCATCTAGAAAACTTTTGGAAAATTACAAGTCCCAAAGAAAATGCTAGCCTCTTAAAAATTTCAAGAAAGAGTCACTTTAATGACAAAGTAATTAAAGTAGGTGGTTTCTGACATTTACCTTTACTAGATATGCTTTTCTGCTTAAAAGGAACCTTTCCATTGAGGCCTCTATTTTATAGAACACCTCAAAAGGGCCAGTACAATCCTATCAAACCTCCTATTCCCATATTTAATCCTTACCAGCAAGGTTATTTTTACCCAAGGAAATATTTTATAAAAGAACTTTGGCATAGTGTTGTGGCAACCTTCATCCAACAGCATGTGACCTAGGATCAGAGGTTCTTTGAACAAAGTAGAAAATGAAGGCAAATATCAGTCAAATGTTGAATAGAAATATGATAAGAATCTTTAAAATCATCAGTACAGGGGGGCAGAGTCAAGATGGCAATGTAGAAGCAGAAAAACTCAGCAGCTCACCCCATAACCACCTCAAACACCTAGAAAATACGACTCTAAACAAATTTTAGAGCTCCAGAACTCATAAAATGGCAGAGAAACAAAGCTCCCACTGAAGGCAGCCAGGCAGACACACGGAAAGGGCTCATACCTGCACACTGCAAGCAGAGCCCAGCCCCATGCAGTTTTAGCTCCAGGACATCCAGGATAAGCCCTGGCTTGAACTTTCAGGAGAGCAGATCACAATCACCAGCAGCTGTGGTGGTTTCCAGAATTACCAAGTCAAAAGAGCCAAGACAAAGGGAAAAGGTCAGTGAAACTCAGCTCAATTCCAGGTAGAGGGTCCAGCCCACTGCCCGAGAGCTAGGAGTGGCTGAAGCTATGGCCTTGTAGCCACCTCTATGCTGCTTCAGAAGCTCCTGGCCTTCAGATTGCAGGGGAGCCAAGCAATAATTCAGAGGCTAAGTGCTCTTGCCTTGAGCTGCCTGGATTGGTATCATGGTCTTGTGTGGTGGTCCTGATGTGCATGACCAGTGAACCAAAGCTGGTGTGGCTGCAATAGAGACAGCCTCCTAATAGCTCCAGCAGCTGTGAAAACCCTAGTGATTTGGGACAGAGCTCTCCCCTCTGAAAGAAGAGTTCAACAGAGCCCAAACAAAACTCAAGTGACTAACTGGCAACATGAGCAGGCAAAGGAAGCAAAGAAAGCTCAGCAATCCAACTTTAGATTCCTTTTGGGGGGACAAAAAGGATCAAAGCATGGAATGGAAGGACGACAACATGGTAAGAACTCACACACCAAAAGCTTTCAAGAAAAAAGTAGACTGGTAACAAACCATACAGCAGCATAAGAAGGATTTTGAAAACCAAATAAGAGAAGTGGAGGAAAAATTGGTAAGAGAAAGGAGAATGATGCAAGAAAATCATGAAAAGAGTCAACAACCTGACTGAAGAAAAAAACACCTAAAAAACAGACTAACTCAAATGGCAAAAGAGGCCCAAAATGCCAGAAAGGAGAAGAATGCCTTAAAAAGTCGAATCTGCCAGATGGAAAAAGAATCTCAAAAGCTTGCTGAAGAGAATTATTCCTTTAGATTTAGAGTGGAGCAATTGGAAGCAAATGACTTCATGAGAAACAAAAATACTATTAAACAGATCCAAACAAATGAAGATAGAAAACAATGTGAAATATCTCCTTGAAAAAAAAAAACACTGACCTGGAAAACAGATCCAGGAGAGACAATTTAAAAATTACTGGACTACCTGAAAGCCATGATCAAAAAAAGAACCTAGAAAGCATCCTTCAAGAAATTCTCAAGGAAAATTGCCCTGATATTTTAGAATCAGAGGTCAAAATAGAACTTGAAAGAATTCACCAATTGCCTCTTGAAAAAGATCCCAAAAAGAAAACTCCTAGGAATGTTATAGCCAGGTTCTGGAGTTCCCAGATCAAGAAGCAAATATTACAAGCTGCCATGAAGAAACAATTTGAATATTGTGGAAAAACAATCAGGATAACCCAGGATCTAGCAGCTTCTACATTAAGGGATTGAAGGACTTGGAATATGATATTC